>JANIVO010000007.1:0-517423 GCA_030555905.1 Scheffersomyces cryptocercus | reverse complement strand
TCAACGCTTTCTACTTGGGTATCGATTTTGCAGTCTAGACGTCTTATTTAAACATTTTACAAGTCCGGTAACATATACCGTTGTCAAGTTTTCTACAGTTTTCTAAGGATATCACCTAGTTTTTAGGTAATATCACTCGGAGGTTTTTATCCTAGGATTTCCTCCACCATTCGGTATGGATTAGAGGATGATTTATATACTTTGTAGTAGATAGGTTAGACTTTAGTCGTAATACATGCCATTTCGTCAAAAAAAAAAAAAAACCCGCCTAGTTATTTATCACGCTAAATGTCCACCTTTTTCGTCTCTTATAAGGTCATATTGACTGACTACTTGTAGAGATCAACAATTAGCATCTGTTACCGGTTTATCCACCGATGTTTCCCCAGAAACTCATCTCCTAGTCTATTCTCGTCCCACCGCAAGTTGCAATTTCGGCTATTCCATGAGCCGCACGCAACATCCTCGGAATTGCCCCACATGAAAAATCGGATCAGAGTATAAGAAATCATGATTTTTCAAGATATTGAATTGGTTCTTTAATTGTAATTAGAGGTTGCTTTTGTAAGGTACGGTAGTTTACGGTAGCTGAGGCACAATAGGTACAATGATAAGAAATTATGGACTCAGAAGAGGGATTTTAAGACCGTTGGTTGCGAGATGCTATAGGTATACTTCCTCGGTTGCAATAGATAGATATGATAATCTGTTCACCACGGTAGTGTTTGACCAAGAACACTCAGTTCAGTTTAACAACGTCTTTCTAAGAGATGCCTGTAGATCCCCAGAATCAGTAGATCCATTTTCGAGCCAGAAGCTCTTCACTACGGCAGAAATCGCTAAAAACTTGACAGTGAACTCTCCTCCAGTAGTCAAGCAAAACGATACTACCAATGAACTGGTATTGGAGATTGAATGGAATCAGAACGGCAAGATCTCCAAATCCGAGTACCCAGAGGGCTTTTTGAGAAAATTTATCAACGCAGAATCTCGTGAAAAAGGCAAGTTCTTCTCTGAAGACACAACTCCTTGGCACAATAAAGAACTCGTAGAGAATATCTCTAGTTTGCAAATCGAGTACCTGGAGTACTTCGATGATAAAACTTTCTTTAAAACATTGCTGAACCTTAACAGATATGGTCTCTCATTTGTCAATTCTATTCCAAATCCTACAGAGGAGTCAGGCTTGCAAAAAATGAATGAAGAGAACGCCTACCAATGGCCAGTGGCCAAGTTGGCAGAAAGATTTGGCTATATAAAGAAGACTTTCTACGGAACATTGTTTGATGTGAAGAACGAGAAAGAAGAAGCCAAGAACATTGCCAACACCAGTACCTTTTTACCTTTGCATATGGACCTTTTGTATTACGAGTCCCCACCAGGCTTGCAGTTGCTCCACTTCATTCAAAACTCAACTCTTGGTGGAGAAAACGTCTTCTGTGACTCTTTTCTTGCTGCTGAGCACGTCAAGAAGGTGGACCCACAAGCTTACTTGGCATTGAAGTCAGTGCCAGTAACTTATCACTATGATAACAACAACGAGTACTACTTCTACAAAAGACCAGTTGTTGTTGAAAATGATGGCAAGATTGCAATTGTCAACTACGCTCCTCCATTCCAAGGCCCCTTTGAATTTGGTGTAACTAATAATGATTCACACAAGGACGCTATCGATTTGGCCAAGGATGCAGCTGAAAACTCCTTGTTCCAGGACTTTATTAGAGGATTCCAACTCTTCGAGGATTTCATTAATGACCCTCAGAACCACTATCAAGTCAAAATGCCAGAGGGTTCGTGTGTCATATTTGACAATAGAAGAGTTTTGCACTCCCGTCTTGAATTCTCAGATGAGAATGGTGGAGACAGATGGTTAATGGGAACATACGTTGATGGCGACAGTTACCGTTCCAGATTGAGAATGGGCTATAGAAAGTTCACATAAACTCAATATGTCAGACATCTTTGACAAGACGAATAAACTCTTGAATATCTCTTCCTATACATAATCAGATTTACTTATGATATATATATTTATTTCCTTTGGGAATTAACGAAAAATGTACAATGTTTGTTTTATGAAGGTGGGCTAGAATACAATGGACAGAACTATAGAGATAGGTTAATAGGCATAGCCACCATAAGAAGTAGTTGGAGGACGGGCGCGGTCTGTAGTAGTTGGTGCTCTTGAGTTCGAAATATACGACTTGAACGTCTGCTTGAATCCGTTACATAAACGGAGCATGTCAGGGTATAAGAAACCCTTCAATGTATAACCGTCAACTTCAGTTCTTACGTACCAGGAATTAACTGGAGTAGTTGCACTGACTTTAAATAACAAT
The DNA here is from genome assembly GCA_030555905.1 of Scheffersomyces cryptocercus. NCBI lineage: Eukaryota > Fungi > Ascomycota > Pichiomycetes > Serinales > Debaryomycetaceae > Scheffersomyces > Scheffersomyces cryptocercus. The sequence goes on along the minus strand of JANIVO010000007.1, from coordinate 515,084 downwards.
AAGAAGCTTCCTGGAGACTTGTGGTCGAAACAGAAAACGTACGCACTGCTCTTAGGGTTGGCTCTAGTATAAGACTCCAACCATTCGTTGACTTCAGAAAGAGTACCTTCTCTGAACTTAGGATGGCGGGTCATCTCAAGAACCTTCTTAGCAATTGCCTGGATATGTTGGAAGATCAACTGATCAAGATCAGAGTATTTCTTACCATCTACAATGTACTCTTTTACCCTACCTCCAGTACGTTCCTGAACAAGAAGATGTTGGAACAAGTTATTGGATACCTTCCAAGTAATCGTCAAGAATTGAGGACCCTTAGAAGATGGGCGGATAACACAGTCACCGACGGATTGAGGAGCTAAAAACTCTTCAGCCTGCTTGTATGAGAAGTTACGGAACAATGGATGTTGAACGTTTCTTGTCTTGGCCATCTTCGCTCTTTCCTTTGCGCGCTCTTTATTCCTGTCCTCCTCTTCTGCTGAGAAGTCCCACTTACCTTCTTCCTTGACGAAACGAGGAGCAGAAGCATTTTTAAGATCCGAGTCGAGTAAACTCAAAGTTGCAGTAAAAGTATCATAGAACACTTCCAAGATAACAGCCTGGACAATCTGGCCTTGGTTGAGGTCAATTCCTTCTGGGATCTTTTCTTCTTCGATATTTCCCAGAACTAAAGAAGAAGTAATCACCTTGGCAAAACGGATCTTGGCCTGCTCGTAGTCTCTGAAATTCTTTCCAACCTTCACCACTGTTACTGGTACAACTACATTACGCGAGAAGGTCTCTTGAGTCTCACCTGTCAACATCTGGAATACTTCAGCACTATCCAAGATGTGGAAAGTTCTTCTTAATTCTTCGAAGTTATTCACAAGTTCTTCCTTGATCATCTGAAGAGTGGCGTACTTCTTCTTACCGAACTTTGTCTCCAATTCTTTACCGTAGGCAACCAAGTTAAGCTCATCAACCTTATTAACACCTTCTTGCATCAACTGGTAGATGATACCTCCTTGTTCTTCGATATGAGCCATGTCCTCTTCATCTAAGTCAAGAGCGTCGGCTGCCATTTTTCTGGCTAAGTCGTAATCTTCTGGGTGAATTCTGGTGGCATCCAAGAGTTCAACGGTTGAGTCTCTCACTGCGGAACCTTCATCGAATGGGATGTTCAAGAATGACGAACAGTTGATGAAGATGTTTGCAGTAGTGAGCTCACTCTCAATCAAGTCACTTCTATTAGATAAGTTTGAGCCTAATTTTGAGTTGATGTTTCTGATAAGACCTGAGGACTTACGTGGACCCAAACCAGATACGAATGGCAATAATTGTGCAACATATGGATCTCTAACCGCTTCGTTGATCTCTACTCCGACCATGTTGATAATATCAACGAACACAGATTCAATAGCTTCTCTCACGGAGTCAGCCAGAATTAATTTTTGGTGCTCATGGAAATTTAATGAGAGAATATCATCCTTGAGAGCAACATACTCCAAAAGTGGATTTTGGACGTAACGTGCCACACCCACACAGTACTTGATCAATGACGGCTTATCTGAAAACTCTTGTGAAGCCCTTTCAGAATTTTGGTACAACCTGGCGGTTTCATCCTGACCCCAAATCACATTAAGTAAAGGAGGATTGCTCTGATCCTGAAGTTCATCCACGTTAGCGGTGATGTTGTTGCTTTCGACAAAGTTTTTCACACAGTCAAAGAGTCTCTTACTGTTGGCATTGAATCCAGCAACGACAATGAGATCTGGCTTGGCGTATACCAAACTTTTATCGAAAAATTCCTTTAATTGACCTGAGAATTGCTCCTCGTTTTCCCTGTTACTAGTCGGATTAACATCCGACTTGAAGTATTCGTCAATCTTTCCAGTTTCCCTTAAGAAAACACCAACCACAGCACTGTCAAAGTCACCCTTACCAAATGTTAAAGTTAACACGTTTGGCTTAGTACCCTTGTCAAATCCGAATGGTGTGTATGGAGCCTGGTCAATTCTTCCCAAGAATCTTCTACGTACCTCAGAGGCGACTAAACGTTCACACTCCCTTCTCAAGTCCTCTTTGGTATTTAAAGCAACCATCTGCGACAACTTCTTGAATGCTAATTGTAATGCCAGTTCCCTCTCTTTATTCCACTTGTCTGAGATTTCGGAAGAACCATCTGACTTCAAACAGTTAAAAATGCACTGGAACCAGTTGTCGTAGTCTTTGGTTTCAACCTTGATGACAGCCAAACCGGAACTCTCAGCCTCAAGCATTCTCAATAAGACATCTGGTTGTCTAACTAAATCAGCAGGAGAACGGTTAATGGCATACTTGATGTCAGCGTATGGACTGTGTTTATCGATGATAGCCCTACCCTTTTCAGTAATGGCTACACTAATCAGGGCAAAGGCCTTAAATGTCTGTCTGACTTCGTGACGGATTTTAGGGTTCTGGAAGATTTCTTCCGCAAAGGTTCTTCTGATAGCGTCTCTAGCTGTCTTTTCATCCTTGAAAATCACCTCGTCATCTTCGCATAATTTCTCTACCAAGTCCTCTGGGGACTCAAGAGAGTCATCGGTCGCGTGAATTCTATATGGAACTTCAAATTTCTTAGAACTCTGGTCTTGGACATTTTCACCAAATTCCTTAGCAGAGATACCGTATGCTTTCACAGCATCATACAATACATTTTCTCTTATTCTCTCAAACAATGCATATTTGGAGTGTTTCTTACCTGGTTTTGATGCATCGCTGTTATCTTCCGCTTCTTCTGATTGGTTTTTAGCAGCGAGTTCTCGTATTTCTGACGAATAAGTGAATTGGATATAGTCATGGAGATCTTGAACAGCAACCATTGTGTCCAACGACTTTATGTCCTTGACGAGATCGTCGTCAAGTTGCAAACCATCTATTAACTTCTCAGTGTTCAATCTCTTTTCGTAGAGAGAATGGTATTCTATGTCTAGCTGGACTATTCTCCACAAGTCATCTTCGTACAAAAGTTTGTGCACTTCGTTATCCACTGCGCCGTCAGCATTCTCGACCTCTCTTGAGAACAATAAGAAATCTCTACGGTGCGTCCAGATGAAAGGGACCTCGTATGCATCTTTGGAAACAAATTCTACCACTTTGCCAACTGCCTCTTTGAATGGAGACTCCAAAAAGCCATTGACTAAGCCTTGCTTCTCTTTGAAGAGGATAGCAGCTACCCATTCCTTTTCACTATCTAATTCTTCGCCTTCTAGGTCGATGTAATTTAAGTTTGCGCGGAACTTTTGGTATCTTTCTGGAATATCAATGATACGGATCAAATTGTCTTCTTCTGTTAACATACGTTCCTTCAACTCGGAATGTTCGAAAACTTCGTCCAACGATGTTGGTTCAAGTGCATCTCCATTTCCTTCGTCTTCCATTTCTTGAGCATCAAGCGCCCATTCGTATTCAGCTCCGTTTCCAAAAACTTCGAAAAGCTGTTGGAGACTCTCTCTGTCTACACTTGAAAGCTTGGAGATATCTAATCTTGGACCAGCTTTCTTGGCTCTTTGACGTTCCTTAGTCTTTGCACGACGAGTTTCTTCATCATCTCCGTCGGAGAATTCATCTTCTTCAATGAAATCCTCAAATTCATCGAGTATGTTTGCACTTCTGCCATGGTCACGAGAACCAGATTCTTCTTCTTCGAGTTCCTCGTCCTCAGCACCTTCGTCATCAGAGAACATATCGTTCAATCCTGACCTTCCAGGACGCTCTGAGTCTCTGGTCTGAATTTCTTGAGTTTCTTCTTCGGTTTCTTGTTGTGCTCTCTTAAGTCTCTTGAACTTTCCAGTCTGAGAACTGGACGATGGCTTGGCTCCAGAGTTCTCTAGAAGCAATTCCAAGTCATCTTCGTCCAAAGCATCGTCGTCAGCAGGAGCAGCTCGCTTTTCTCTATTTCTTTTCTTGTGCTTTCTTCTTTTACTGGAACGGACTTCTTCTTCGTCGTCGTCCACGATAAACCCTTCTCTGACTTTCTGGATGGCTTCTTCGTCATCGTCGTCGTCGTCTTCTTCCGACGAGTCGAGGACGTCATCTCCATCTTCATCCGAGCTGTTGTTGGATGCGTCATCGCGGATCTCACGTTCTTCTTCTTCCCTGGCCATTCTGTGCTGTTACGACCTAATTATGTATATGAGATGAAGGTTTCTGGAATGATCAGAATTAACCGCTGGGTCTGTACGAGTTGTGACCTGTATTAATGCCACTATCAATGCAATTCAAAGGCTACTGAAAACGTCCAATCCACCTCGAAAATCACGCTTGCCGTTCGAAATCCTTGCTACAGATTCAACTCCGTTTTTTCACCGGAGACGCCTTCTGTGATGATGAACTCCTGGCCTGTTTCCACCACCACTTGGCTGTAAAACGGTCATTTTCAATGTTAGCGTTTGGTGGAGGAAAATGAAAAACTCTGAGATCCGGGTAACTGTACGGGTGGGTGGTGGGAGAGCAGTGTGCAGGTGTGTTAACTATGGGAGGGGAGGAGGTAGAGGAGGAGTTGTGGTTAGAGATGGTTAGAGGAGGAGTTGTGGTTAGAGGAGTAGAAATGGTCAGAGGAGGAGTTGTGGTTAGAGATGGTTAGAGGAGTAGAAATGGTCAGAGGAGGAGTTGTGGTTAGAGGAGTAGAGATGGTTAGAGGAGTAGAGATGGTTAGAGGAGGAGTTGTGGTTAGAGGAGAGGAGTAGAGATGGTCAGAGGAGGAGTTGTGGTTAGAGGAGTAGAAATGGTCAGAGGAGGAGTTGTGGTTAGAGGAGTAGAGATGGTTAGAGGAGTAGAGATGGTTAGAGGAGGAGTTGTGGTTAGAGGAGAGGAGTAGAGATGGTTAGAGGATGGATGAGTAGAGTAGTTGTGGTTAGAGGAGTAGTTATAGTTGGAGGAGGAGTTGTGGTTAGAGGAGGAGTTGTGGTTAGAGGAGTAGAAATGGTCAGAGGAGGAGTTGTGGTTGGAGGATGGTTAGAGGAGGAGTTGTGGTTGGAGGAGTAGAGATGGTTAGAGGAGTAGAGATGGTCAGAGGAGGAGTTGTGGTTAGAGGAGTAGAAATGGTCAGAGGAGGAGTTGTGGTTGGAGGATGGTTAGAGGATGGATGAGTAGAGTAGTTGGGTAGAGGTCTGTAGAATTGTAGTAGAGAGAGTTGATTTTTAGTGGAGGTGATGTGTAGGGTGAGAGAGTGGGTGTGTAGAGTTGTAGTTAGAGAGAGGTGAGTGTATTTATAGTTAGAAAGTGGTGGGTAAAGTGAAGAGAATGGGCAGTAGTAACAAAATTTCTAATGAGAATGAGAGCGTAAGATGAGTAGTGAGAGTGTTAATTGAGAGTGTTAATTGAGAGTGCTAATTGAGAGTGCTAATTGAGAGTACTAGAGTCAGTACAGAATATGAGAGTAATGAAAAGAGAAAATGAGAGTAGAGTAGTGAGAGTAGAGTAGTGAGAGTAGAGTAGAGTAGTGAGAGTAGAGTAGAGTAGTGAGAGTAGAGTAGAGCGAAGTGAGTAAAGAATATCTACTATAACCACCTGGGAGGTGGAATATGGAAGTTAGATGGTAGGGATATCACATCTTTCAGAAGAAGTAATTTAATAGTTTGTTATTGATATCCTTAGATACGAAATATCATTATAAGGTGCACTACTCTATTCTTTGATCTAGTTAACTACGGTATTATGGTATTATTTCTATGGTATTATTAGGTATGTTATATTTAATTATTGTTCTTAACTATGGCATTCTTAACTATGGGAGAATTTACCTATATATGAAGCGAGCCCATTAAGCTGTGAGACTGATGTTTGAGTGGCCCAAGTAGCAAGAGTAATATAGTAATGGAATGTAATGCTAAGTGTATAGTTGTTCATTATTGTTATTCTTATCATTATCATTATGCTATTGTACAAAGGGTATGCGAGTGCGATTAACTATGCATTTGGGTGCAATTTATATGCCTTGGACTTGTTTCATGTTGCTTTAGCTGCGAAGTCTCACTTGATTGAACTTCACACCGTTCTGGGGGAATGTCAATAACTAAGAAGTGTTGGCTTAGTTATCCACGAAAGCAGAAAGTTCCTGTAACCTGGCAAAACTGACAAAATGAAATTGAACTAAGCCAGTAGGACTCGAATCTCCATGGTTCACTATGGCATCTGCATTCTTTCCCTGAATTTCTATGTCAACGCAAATGCATTTGAAGGTTTTAGCTGCTATAGTCTAGCAATCTCTATAATCACTTCTCTCTAACCATATTCTCTGTTCAACTTCATGTTGAATTGTTTGTTCTTATCATTAATGTAACTGGAAACCTCCTCGTCATCTTTGTTTCTTCTTCGTTTCATCCTTCTTTCATTGGATTCTTGAATATTATGTACAAGCGATTCCACGGCTGCTGGCGAATACTTACTATCAAAGACAGGTACGTTGGCACCTTCTTCAGCATTCTTTCCAGTCCGTTGCTGTTGCTTCTTCTTATCCTTCTCATAACTTTCCTTATCCACCTCCAAATTTCCAATTTCCTTTTTATACGATAACTCCGCAAGCTTATTGAGATTCAGGTATCCCCTTTTCAGCTGGTATTCCCCGATGGTTTTCCTCTTTGCTTCCCACTTCTCGCATTCTTCAATCGTATATTCTCTATTTGGCTTTGCTTCTTCCGCCTTGTATTCCTCGCCACTATCATCGGCGTTATTGTTGCTTGCCTCATTCTTCTTGGCCTGTACAGACTTGAGTTTCTGCTTTTTGAGGTGCTGAATAACTTCCTGCTTATTCAATACTTCACTTTCTTTCTTCTTCTGTTTTAGAGCTTTGAACCTAGCTAACTTCTCTGTAACCGTTTCTTTCTTCGAAGCCGTTTCCGACTCAGATTTTTCTGCCGAGGGAAGAGAAGATACGGACTCTTTCATTACACAGAATGTACTACTTTTACCGTTAATCAGATATACAACGTCCTTACTGAAGATACAGCAACTGAATAATTCCAATTAAACTCATTGCATCTGTTAAACAGTATATAATGCGACATTTTGGGGACAATCACGACATCACGACATTTTTGGGACCATAAGCACTTGGGGTAGATTTTATGGAATAGAGTGGTGGATTAGATGGGCTTACTTAAATGGGAATTAAGGATGAAAAAGAGATCTTGATAGTGGATTCCTCAATTATTCATTCGAATTCAAAAAAAATTCAAAAATTCCCCTCCAATTCAATAGAAACTGTCTTCTCTCATGTCTTGGGGGTCCACCTGCCACAGTTAATGAGCGCTCACCTCTATAATGTAGCTTATAACAATGGTTGTCTACGTTCAACGCCACAGGTCAATTCCACTATATTATTGTTCAATTGAGGGTATCGTCGTAATTACTACCCTATCATACTCGTCTGCAAAGTGGAGTCCGAGACCGGTTGGTGTCAAAAATTGATAACCTCCCTACGGATCACGGTCCGACTCGGAACCCCAGAAAATGTGCACCACTTGATGATAGCTATACGGAGCACGGCATCGTGACCGGTGTATATACAGATCTATAAGAGATTCCTAATGTACGGCGATATATAAAGGCACCAATTCTGCGGTCAGGTGAGTTTTTCAAATAAGAATAAGATTTCAATAGAGAACCGAATTGGAGACCATTGAATAAATAGCAATTGAGTTAATAGCACCAATAATGCCTGCCGAACAGACTCTGACTGAAAAGGAACAAAAGCTCCTCGATCATATCCTTGGATTACCCCAGGAAAAATTGGATTATATTAGAGGTAGGCCAGAGGAGGTTCTTAAGGTAATAGATGAGTATTCCAATAATGTGGAGTCATTCATGAACGTAGGGCCACTCAAGGGTAAGGTAATTGTAGAAAAAATCAGAGAAGTCAAGCCAAAAGTTATGATAGAATTGGGAGGCTACGTCGGATACTCCGCCATATTATTCTCCAATGAGTTGCTCGAAGACCCTGCTGCCAAGTACTACAGTTTTGAAATTAACGAAGGCTACGCCAAAATTGCCAGACAACTTATTGAATTGGCCGGATTGAAACATAAGGTGACCATTGTGGTGGGCAGAGCAGCTAATTCTTTGACTGAATTTTCCCGTACATGGGAAGAACAGAAACATTCCTATGTATCCGTAGGATTCGTCTTCATCGACCATTGGAAGAACTTGTATGTCCCAGATCTTAGGGTTTTGGAGTCATTAAATTTGATTGCTCCAGGAACCGTGATTGCCGCAGACAACATCTATTTCCCGGGAGCCCCAGACTACGTTAAGTATGTCCAGGGATCACCTGAGGAGAGAAGAGAGCACAATTATTCGGTTCCAAACATCAATGGCCAGGAATATCTCGGAAGATGGAACATCCTATACGAATCCAAAACAATTGCTGTTCCAGAGCCTAATAAGGAAAGAACAGATGCTGTCGAGATCACCAAGTGTATAGAGTATCTTAATGGTTAGCGAAAAGGGTGCAAAAAGACCCCTACCGCAGCACAATACAGCAGCTATATACTACATGAATTGTATGAAATATATGAAAAATATGAAATTTGTCTTGAATTGAGTCTAGAAGAAGGTATAGATTGCGAGAGTAGGAGTGAGACAGTAATGTAGAGACATTTTTGGAAGGTAAAATGGTATTTTAAGCGATTTTTATAGTACTCTATTGCTATTCTCATGTAAGTCCTTAGTTAAAAGACACTGTGAACATTAGACAGCTTCTCTACTATAAGTAAGTAGAAATTGATGATTTTTGTTTCAATTTCTAGGACTACTGTTTTCCTTTGAATAGCCTACTTTATAGAAGAACAACGTCAAGTAATATAACAATACCATCTCCAGCCTGAAATTCCATATTTTGCAATCAATCGGTATATAATGTCGTCTTATCCTCCACGACATCCACATCCAATGTCGTCCTACCATTATACAAAATGACTATGAATCAGAAGCAATTGACTTTTCATGTGTTTCTTCTTTATCTGGAGCAACAAATAATGACCGACTTGACGCCTCTCTTCAGGCAATGTGTAGAGATTGTCCAGAGCGAACTTGGGAGTGGAGTCAAAGACGACTTCGACTCACGACAAGTGACGAAGTCTACCAAGAAGAACACTAAGAACTACCCTGTCATTAAGGATACGTTTAACAAAGAATGCTATGAATTCTACAACATAATAGCGGACCTCAACCAATTTGTGGCTGTGATCAAGTCGCCGTACTTGGCAGTCAATGATGAGCCTCAAATCTCGAAAACTGCCTCCAATTCTCTCTCTGTAGATGACAAGAACAGGATAGATGAAGAGTTCAAGTATAAGATCCAACAGTTGTATAAGAAACTCAGTCTTTTGCAGAGTTATGAAGCCAAACGAAACTCACTTATACCTAAGATGCCAGAAAGTGGCTTTTCCAGTTTCTTTTTCAAAAATATACTTGATGATGAGCCTTCTGATCAAAGATTGTTCTTATTGACAATAGGATCTCACAGAGAAAAGGTGCTTACTTTCTTGATGCAATCGCTTGATTCTGTCAACAAAAGCTTCGAAGTGATCCAGAAGAGACGTCATTCACGTGAAAAGCAATTGGAATCCTTAAACTTTCAGAATTTTGATGAAGATGAAGACCTCAATTACAATGAATTTAATGTTCTTAGCCCAATTGCATCTCCACCTATAAACATCCTAGAACAAAGCACAGCATTAGAACAAGAAGAGCAGATGCATCAGCTACAGAACCAGCAACCACAGTATAGTCAGCAGCAGCTCCTGCTTTTGGAGACTGAGAACAAGGAGTTTTTGACCATGAAAACTAACCAATTAAAGCAAGTTGAAAAGGTTCAACTGTCCATTGTAGATATCATAAATATCCAGAACGAGTTATCGTTTAAATTACAGACTCAGGGAGAACAAATTAACAGCCTTATGGACAATAATGATCAGGTGCAAGTAGATGTGCAGATGGGAAATAAGACCTTAAACAAAGCTACTAGCCGAAACAAAAGAGGTACTAATATGATAGTAACGATGTGTATAATCATGGGGTTCTTGATATTATTCGTGGACCGTATATCTTTCTAAATATAAGTGAGAAGTAATGATAACAGGAAGTCCGAATGTTGTAGTCTACATATAGGAACTAAGAAAATTTGAAGTGATACAGTTCTTTCTACTATCGAAGAGCTACTTATGTTTTATGTTCTAGTATGTTTTATTATTAGGTTTGGTATATACATTGTTTGGATCTTTTTAAAAGAATCAGAAACCCACAACGGTACCAGCACCAATTGTTACACCTTCTCTTCTGATAACAACTCTACCCAAAACCTTGTTATCAGAGTACTTGGTCAAAGGAATAGAGCTTCCGTCTTGAACTTCGATCTCTACAATAGCAGTCTGCTTGGAAACAAGATGGAGCAACTTCTTCTTTTTCTTACCACTGGTGATCTCAAGAAGCTTGGAGATTCTGGCTGGAACCTGACAGTTGTTCCTGAATAGCACAAATGGCATTCCAACCAATAATGGCTTGTCCATGTTGAACAAATGCAAAGAAACCTCGAATTTCTTCACAGTTCTGGCAGGGGATCCAACCTTAGATATCAAATCGCCGATTCTGAAAGTTTCTGTACTATCGTTAGAAACTTGACTGGCCTTGAAGGACATTTCGACCAATTCACCACGGATAGCGAAGTCGACTTGCTTTCTAGCCACACGTAATGATTGAACCTGCAAAACTTCTTCGCTTGGAGCAGCGACAATAGTCTCTCCAACTTGGATTACTCCACTGCTGATCTTACCACTGATTTTATACTCACCTTTATCCTTGTGTGAGTCATGGACTGATACAAAGAAATCCTCTGAGAGTAATTGGGAGACGGAGTCTGAGTTGATAGACGATGATAACTTCACCGTTTCAAGGTACTTACCCAAGGTGGGGCCTTTGTACCACTTGAAGTCATCAATAGAAACGTCACGATTCACTACATTATTACCAGATAAACCAGAAATCGGCACAAAGTCAATCTGACTTGCCTCAAATTGGACTTCATCACTTGTCAAGTATTCAGTCAATTGTGTTTTGATTGACTCGAAACGATCTTCGCTCCAGTTCTCTTTATCCATTTTGTTCACAGCAACGCATATTCTCTCAATTCCCAAGCTCTTAGCTAAGATGGTATGTTCTTTCGTTTGCCCATCCATGGCAAAACCGGCTTCAAATTCACCGTTGATAGAATCTACCACCAAAAGTGCCAAATCTGCTTGTGAAACACCACCAATCATCTGTGGAACGAAATCTTTGTGGCCCGGTGCATCAATGGCAGTGAATCTTGTTGTATCAGTTTCAAAATCAGTAGCACAAATGTCAACAGTTACACCATGGGATCTTTCTTCGCTAGTCTGGTCCATAATCCAGGCAAGGGCAAATGAACCCTTTCCAGCCCTTTCGGCTTCTCTGACTAATTTGTTGACAGTTTTAGCGTCAACAATGCCGTAGTCAAACAAGATACGGCCCATGAGGGTTGATTTACCAGCATCTACATGGCCAATAACCACAAAGGACTTGTGTTGCTTGGCGTATTTGCTGTTGGTAGAGAGTTCTTTTTTAAGATCAATGTTCTTTGCTGGTTTGGTGGTCTTGACACCCTTCTTCAGTTCCGTAAAGCTAGAGTCTGGGTTAGGTGTTGGTGACTTAGATGGAGCCACAGAAGAAGCTTGGCTAATTCTCAAGTTGCTCAAACCCTGTTCGAATGCTTGTTTCTGAGCTTCCAAAATCTTATCGTCTGGCGATGGGCTGGAGAACCCTTGTTTAGCCTTAGTGATTTTCTCTGGAGAAAGATTTATGTTAGTAAGTGTATGAAAAAGGGACTTGTCTGCTTTCACTCTCTTTGTTCTGTTCTCCTGAATATGCTCTTTGAACTCTTCTCTCCTTTTCTTGTTGTTCGTGGTTAGAATACTAATATCGTTTTCGCTGTCGAAAAGAAAGGTGGAAAGTTCGGTTCTTGGTTCTAGTAGTAAAATTGAGTTGTCTGTCTTGAAATCGATGGTAATTGATGAATCCAGTTGAGTTGAAGATACTGGAGAAATGGTAGGATCATTACTCGTTCCGATGCTTTGGAGATCGTTGCCATCGCTGTCACTGGTAACCGCTCCACTATCTATAACACTAGAGGTCGACCCCAATTCCTTGGCTTTATCAGCATCGCTCTTTTGCTGCGACTGAAGTGCTTTCTTTAACCGCAAAGCAGCTAGCTTACTTTGAGGTTCTCTCTTGGGTACCAGGTTTGGTTTCTCAGGGTGGTTTTTCCGAAACTGAGAAGACGCGGTTAATCTGTCCAAGATAGCGACTGACTTCGGCACACCATTAGACGGTTCTGAGAAAGACGAAGTCTCATTGTTTTGGCTTTCAGCTGCATCTTGTTCAGCTCGTTTCAAAGCTCTCGCTCGTGCTATAGCAGCAAGCTTAGAAACCGGTTTTGTAGGTTGTGAATCATTGCCCAGATGCGACGGTATTGGGGATTTATGATGTGACGATGTACTGTTGAGAGTGTCTATTTGTGAGTTTGCTTGTTCTTTGGTAGCTTCTTCTTCGAGTACTTTCTGTTTTCGGAGCTTCGCTATTTGTGCCAATTTAGATGACATGGCGAATGTTATATGCTAGTGAGATGGATGCTTTAGTGCTGAAGAACGAGACACTTATGATAATGCTGATGGCGTGGATGCTTTGATGTTCTGACCACTTCTGACAATCTCTATTTGGATGATTTCTACAACTTCACACTTATACCGAAACAGTACAAACCGACCAAATGACTAATGCTGTGATACGATTGCTTCGTGTTTGCTGTTTTCTGAGCGCTTCAAACGAATAACCAGGCAATTACGATTCTTGTCTTCTTGCTGAAATGTCAATAAATACCGATTTCGTCCAATGACAACTATGCAAAAACACGATAACGACAACGACACGGACTTCTCTGGTTGACTTTCTTGGTGTTTACGTCTCCATTCAATAAGGATAACGATAACACTACACGGCGATGATTTCTACGATTCGCTTTCTGTTTTCATCCAGTTTTTTCGAATTACCTTATTTTTATCGTTTCTATCAACTTTGAGTCTCTTTTGAAGTCTTCTTTCCGAGTCGGTTCCCTTCTCCTGTTGTCTTCTTTCCTTGTCTTCTTCTTCTCTTCCATTCTTGCAGCTGACGATTTTTCAGTGTGACGCATTTCGCTGTCGGCGGGATAAAACGACAAACAAAAATGACAAACGGCAGAAAAACTGACACGAGCGAGAAATCGCAAGTTCGAGACCGGGGAGTGACATAACAGAGAGAGGTGAAAGCAGTGATGAGATGGGATAAATGGGGAGGCTAAAAATACGTACTTTTCTTGTATCTGTCCTTGATCTCGGCCAGGGCAGCGGGCACATCGTAGAAATTGAAGTAGAGCGCCTCCTTGAGATCGAATTCGGGGATGTCATCGTTGTAGTTGACGAGCTCCAGCTTCAACTCGGTAAGCGAGACATGAAGCTTGTCGTACTCGTCGTTTGGGAGCGATTCCTCATTGAACTCCTCATCTTCGTGGGAGGCGTAGTCGAGATCGTCGTCGTAGTCCATTTTTCGGTACTCAAGCGGTTCTATTACGGGTTGTGGGCGTGGAGTGAAGAAGAAGAGACCCACTGGAAACTTAACTATGGGAGCGATTGAGCCTGAAAAATTGGCTTTTGGTGAGGAATGAGAAAGCGAGGATAACGAGAGATTTAGTACGGAAGAAATGGGATTAGAGAGGTTAAAAGAGAAGGAGGATTTAAGGTGTCGTAGAATGTTGTAGGGAAACTGAAAAGAAATGAGTCTTAATATTGGATACCTCAAAAGTCGAGATTTCTGGTGTATTTGAATCAATGTGTTGTGTATTTATAAGGTGTAGAAATAGTAAAGGCAGCAAATATAGGGTAGCGCATAGTTAAAATTTGCATCCAGCAGTTTTCTATAGACAGCAGATGCTACAAGATATGATATTATACAGATTAACAAATCGATTTAAGAGCTTCTTTTGGTTGCAGTTTATCGCCTTGACAAGCGGCAGAATGATGATATCGGATCGCAATCGAAATGTACTAGTTCCATCTAAAATCGGACCGAAATGAATTAAGCATTCAAGCAAAAAGCGGATATATGGGCAGAAAAGGTTCTGGAAAAGTACCCAGTGAAAGCAATTTCTAGGTGATCCAGACCCTACTAATCAACTTTACCTTTGAGAGTTCTGTAGCTTAACCTGTTGTACATGATGACCTCACTTCCGCTGCTTATGTGTTTGCTGCGCAACTAAAATTCTAATTTTGCAATTGCTGTGCATACTCTTGCAACAGGTGAAAGAGAAACAGTATAGATCGACATGTATATCATTAAATTACCTAAAGTAGACCTTCGTCCTTACAAGGTAAGGAACTCGGGTAGCAGTCAGGAAGTAGAAACTGCGGATACAATTCTGAATCCATCTAGCATTATTATTTCGTCAGTACACCCCATTCAAGTGTAGCAACGGGGCACCACTGTGCAATTGCAAAATTTCCAGACTCCTAAATGCATATTTTTAAATCCAATTGAGTTTTAAAGTATTATGTTGTTAATCTTTACAATTCATAATTTCAACGGTATCATAATATGTTTATTCAAGTGCTCAAAGCTAAACCAAAAAGTAAAATCTAAAAAATAACCAAAATGATGATATGGGAGAAGTGAAAAGAATTCGTTAAGTCTAAAGCGGACGGTTTTATGTACAAATGTTATGCAATAGTGTTGATGATAGTGACGGTAATAAATATATCAATCCTTAAAAGGTGAATTGAGTACGGAGACCGTAATTGTACATCCCTCTTCTGTTAACGAAACCTCTGGCAGAGCTAATGCTCATGTTTTCTGGTGCAATGTTCAATTCGACACAGATGTCTAACTTTTCCACATAAATAGCACCACTGTCACTGGAACTATCTCCATATGACTCTTTAAATTTCATGGTACACTGCTTTGCAATTGGTAAGCCATGTAATGGCCCCACAGTCTTTCCATGGGTCTTGTAGTACCAGTCCAAGTATTGAGCACGAAGAATAGCATCTTTCACGGAGTTAACGCTTGCGACCTTGTGACTAATAATTGACTTTTTAATGAAGGCAATCAAAGTTTCAGTGGCAGTCCATTGCCCAGTAGAGATTTTGTAGCGAATTGAAGCCATTGGAGCCTTGGTGATGTTGAATTCCTTCTCGGTTAACAACTTGTCGTCGTACAAGTACTTGATGTAGCTTGATTCCAACTTTTGGAAAGCGTCTTCCCAGTCGTGTTGGAAATCTTCGAGTTCAATGATTGAAGTGTTCATATTGTTTTAATGTAAGGCTGTAGAGAGGAGAGGATGTTATTGTTAATGATTTTGATTTCAATTTGACATTCTACAGGGGCTGATGGTAAGATATAAATACGTTTTCGCCAGCTTGACGTTATCTCCTCATCACAACGTTTCTATGCCCTAATTAAGGTTGAAGTCCTTAAATTAGTCCATTATTACTTAGCCCACTAGACAGCAGCAAACCTTAATTCTTACTACGCCCTACTCTCTAAGTCAAGAAAGCTCAATCAGCAAACTTTAAAATCACATATGACCTAAAAAAATACCCCTAAATCAACTCTTGAAACGAACTAGCCACAGCCATTCAGGAACTCTTAACTGTATTTTATCGACCATCCACCGTATCCGAAATTATTATATGAGATTAGTAATGTCTATGCGTTCAAAAAACTGCATCAACGGTTTTTGTAAAGATTACGTTAAATAGATACGCCAAAAAATTGCGGATTTCTTTTGCAAAACCTTAAAAGAGGTAAGATGGTGCATAGAATGATAGTTGCAGGGTCAAAACCAGTAAGATCCACTACACGCTTATATAAGTCAGCATAAGAGCGCTTACTTAACTCTCCATTTTGGGTCAAGAAATCGTCTTTACTTCATTTTATTTTATTGTAGATTGGTGTGGCTGTGTCTAGTTTCTGGGGGTGTCTGTATGAGAGTTGAGTTGCTAGCACACAATGCCAGTGCTACGAGTAGACGCGGCTGGCAATGCAATAATCGACTTGGCATAACCATTTTAGAGATCTATTTCTTGGCTTGATCGTGTCTAAAAGAAGGGCCAAATGTATAGAAGCTTGGAAGACAAAGGTTAGGTATTTGCGCTTCGGAGTAAGTTCAATCCCTAGTATGTGAATTACTTCAATAAATCCAATGCTACTGCGCAGTTGCGCACCAATCCCGCCAACTACGTCGGTAACGCTACAACTGGCCATTGAATGAAGAAGAAGGTAAAGTCGCATTCTTCTCCATTCTCATGGTATTCAGTAGCCCGATGAATTGAACAATGAGTTCCGTAACGGTACCCTGCTTTGCATTTCTTCAAGTCATCATTCCAAATGATGTTGTTGAGTGCACCACTTTGCAGCCAGTTGCATCAATGGGTGATATCATGTAGCGATATCTCTCGCAATTGTAATTACTAAATTTTAGAAACTTAGGTAAAGGGGGAGAACTGAAAAATAAATATATTGTATCTTTATCTACTCCTCTATGTCCCCCCAATCATTTCCTAAGATGGAAAGCTCAGATCATGAACACCCCTTTCACACTGCAGACAAAGCATCGTATCAACGTTTCTAAGGCCTTACTATTTGTACATGCGTCCAAAATAATCTCTTCAAGGAACTTTAATTCTTCGAACGGTATTATGGTTTGGAACCAGCCGAAAGATGCAAATATGTTAGCCACAAAACCTTCATCGGTTTCTCTGGAGTGACTGTGAACAAAGACAGCTCCAAACTTCGTTTCGTTTCTAGTATAAGTGTTCTTTCTCAATTGCTCTCTTAATTCGTGCATGTGTTCTTCTTTCATCTACCAATACAGATACGTCGTCATCTATGGGTTATTTTGTATGCATAGGTTCCCCATTAACATTCTGAGATGATGTATTTTTGACTTCGGCCAAGCTTTGGGTGTTCGATTTCGATTTCTGAAATATACATAGTCCTAATGCCATAGACAAGGTTTCTTTTCAACTGCTCACAACCCTCCGATTTGCAATGGTTGCTTGCAGGAGTTGTACATCTGTGGGTTTGCAAACTTTCTTGGTGTGTTTTGCTCCTTTTAGATCGAAATTACAACTGAACAAGCCCAGAACAAGCACACTGCAATACAAGAGAGAATGGGCTGTACTTATTGGTACCCCCACCAACAATCTAGGAGGAAAACTTCTTGCGACGCTGCTTCACTTCTATCAATTTCATTGTGAATGGATTCCTCTGCATCCACGCTTCAACAATATCCATTCAATAACAGGTTCCTCGATATCTTTCATTTGCAGACATTTAACATAAATAATGGATTTGGGATCCATATCGGTTCGATCAATTACCACAAAAATTCCCTCTCCTCGTGGTATATACTACTGTATGTAAATGAAGTAGGCAGTGACAGAGGTATACCAAGAATGGCGTAGTAACAATAATACTATTGTAACAGTACATGATAATGAACCGCTGCATCCAATGTCTTATCATCTTCTTTCTCCATGTGACTATATTCAGCTCAATCTAATAGGCATTGCCAAATAGCTTGATACTTACCATTTGCAGGAGTAGTCTCGATATTGACCATAGCCCCAGTTACTCTCTCTATCGCAACCAAAGACCCCGCAAACTCGAACTCGAAACGATACGGAGTAATACGAGATCTGATTAAGGCTGGGTAACAAATAGGCAGCTAAGCCATGCTGTTTCTGAGGTGTGTACTTCTTATGGCATTGGCCGTGGAAAACAGAATCCGCGCCTTGGGTTTATAGCCGACTTGGAAAAGGTATCACAACCAGAGAGGTATCCAACCTAAAAACCTCTAATTACATAAATTTTTCTCTACTTACCAGATAGTTTTGGTCAGAGAAAGTTCATCATTTGGAACCATTTTGGCGCCTACTCCAATTATAACTCAATTACATCGGACTTGGTAAGGGCCCTAAAACTGCTATCATAATAAAATTCCAAATAGCGTAAACCGACAGCTCGCTTCTGCATCGAAGCGTGTAGGCGCATTCTTCTTGAATAATATATATTTGGCAGCAATAACAATTAAGGTTTTAGTAGTTTCATATGGGAAAGAGGAGCTCTGTATAAAAAATGTAAATGGTCCCATTAACTGATATAAGAATACAAATAAATATTGAATATTCATATAATGCCATTTTTCGGGTGGAGTTGTAAGCAATGGCTGGCATTCACATCAGTTTCAAGAAGAGGGTGTTAGTCTCCCTTTGTTTTGTATTTCTTATTTTCATTTTAGCTCTAGGAAGATTCAATATTGAGATATCACCATCCCTTACACCAGTGGCATTTTGGTCTACTTTGAAAGATGCTGATTATAGAATATGTGATAGCAAAGACATATCCTGCAAATGTGACTTGTATTTTGCAGCCTTATTAGAGGAGAACAATTGGCGCAACAAGAGCAGCAAGACGGAATATATAGGTAAACAGGAAATCCTCCGTATTGTCCGTAACATTCGTCTTTTTGGAAAATGCTATTTAGATCAGACTGGTAATCAAACACCAAATTATATCGGTACCTTAGAGAAAAATATTCTACCTATATTTTCTCAGAATCCTCCGAAGTATACTAGATGGGACGAGGTCAAACACACGCTAGGATCAAAACATTCTTCTAAGACAGTTCCCACCAGAAGTAATGAACTTTCTTTCTGGAGAAATTTCCAAGACAACATGACAGGTACTGGAATAGTAATAAGTGTGGGAAAATCTCAAGTAAATGACGTCACAAGATTGATTAAAGTTCTCAGATTTCTTGATAACGAGTTACCAATCCAAATAGTTCACAAAGGAGATTTGACTCAATCTTCAAAGGAGAGACTTGTCAGAGTTGCCAGAGAAGATATTGAGAGTATTCCTAGTAAAAGAAAGCAGGATATTTGTTTTGTCCACTCCAGTGATAGCATACTGCCCGAATATTTGGACAAGTTTACAAGGTATAGGAACAAATGGCTTGCAGCTTTATTTACATCCTTTGAAGAGATTATTCTCATGGATGCTGATACCGTGCCAGTAGTAAAACCCAGCACATTTCTAAAGAATCCAAAGTACAAGAGAACGGGAGCACTATTTTTCAAGGACAGAGCTTTTACAGAAAGGATGTGGTCCTCGGAGGCTACCTTTTATAAACACTTATTTCCAGGTGAACAGGAACAACGATTATTCGGCATGGAAATGGAAACAGGACCCTATTTTGAAAACACTTTCTTTAAATTAAGAAGGCGACATTTAATGGAAAGTGGGGTAGTCGTTTTAAATAGAAGGAGTCATATGACTGGTCTTTTGATGGGTTGCCAACTACATATGTGGCCCTTGACGAGCGATCCAGTGCATGGTGACAAGGAGCTATTTTGGCTCGGTCAACTACTAAGTGGTAACACAGATTTTGAATTTGCAGACAAAGACGCAGCTGCCATCGGCAAGCTTCAACAGAATGATAAAATCAAAAGTATATGTTCAACGCAAGTTGCCCACTTCGGTGATGATGCTGAGTTACTATGGGTTAATGGTGGTCTTCGTACATGTAAAAAGAATACAGCTTGCTACGATTTTTTTGAGGTTAAAGAGTTGAAAACAAGTTTCAGCTCATGTGAATCATTGGATACATATTACAAGAGCCCTATCTTCCCGGAAGCAGCATTGATCATAAATCATCGCAAGCCTTCAATTTTGAACTACTTACTACCTTCATCGGGATGGACTCAAAGCAAAACTTTAGGATGTGTGGGATACTTCTGGTGTGCCGAAAGCGAGGTCATAGATGGAAAGGAAGACGATTTGATTAGATTTAACTCAACATTCGTCCAATATTTAGAGACAATAGCAAAGATATGGGTTCAGTGATATACAACGCTTCATAATAATGAAAAACTTTGAATAGAGAGAATTGAAAAGAAAGTGAATTCATCGTTATACTAGTCCCACTGTACGGTAAAAACATCAAAATCTAACTCGTAATGTCGTTTCTTTTAAGTACTTACAGCAACACATTTAAGAGCATACATGCATTCAAATAATCTATTGATTGAAATTCTAATAATTTAGTTCACACTATTATGATTGAAGCACCCAAGTAAGCAAATGGACAGACTACGAACTCTCTAACTCACTGCACTATTGGTACATTCAGCCCATATAATAAATAGGAATAAGCCATATATTGTATGCAAAGAAGTCACACAGTAAAGCTTACTAATGCTTGAGCAAGTCTGCTTTTAATATTTCCACGATGGTCTTACCAGCAGCAACAACTTCCTCGTCGAAGTATCTTCTGCCAGACAACTGTAAACCAATAGGAGCTCCAACGAACTCATCTGGCTTATAATTTGAGTTTTCCAACTTCTCTAATTCGTTTCTGAATTCGTACTTGAGATCCTCTTCGGTCCACTTGTCAACTGCTGGGTCCTGGAATAAACCGGTTTGGAAGACTAAGGTTGGGAAGTCCAAAATGTTGAACAAAGAGGTGTATGACCAGTTGAAGACTTCTTCCGACTTAGGTGCAACATTATTGTAAGTTGGGCTTAGTATGAAATCAATCTTGTTCTTAACCAAGAACTCGGTGTATTCATGTCTCAAAGATTCTCTCAGCACATTCAATGCACGATTCTCAGCAACAGCATAAGCCTTGGATCCATCACCGTAGTTCAAATTCCATTTGGTCAACTTCGTTAATGGTTCACCGGATTCCGACAAGAGTTTGTGTTGCATGTAGTTACCATCACAGTTATACATCTTGTGGACAGTGTCATATGCCTCTTTTGTTCTGATTGGTTTAAATTCGACAATTTTGACACCAGCAGCCTCAAGTTTCTCTACAGTGTCCTTCAATCCTCTAACGATTGGAGGAGATGGTCTAACCAAGCCGTCATCGTATAAGACACCAATAGTCAACTCCTTAGCAGCAGGCTTTGGGACCTCTCTCCATGGCATAGGCAAACTGGCTTGGTCTAAGTCCCATGGCTTACCTTCGTTGATGTATGCCTTCATCCACAAGTCAATGTCCTCAATGCTACGAGCCATTGGACCAGCAACAGCTCCAACAGATTCCTGGCCCGATCCAGCAGAAACTCCACCGTATAAAGAAACTCTCTTAGTGGTTGGTCTCAAACCGTGACATCCAGAGAAAGCTGATGGTCCTCTGATAGAACCTCCGATATCTGAACCGACTCCGATAGCACTTCCTCCAAAGGCAACGACAGAACCTTCACCAGAAGAAGATCCACCGGAAGACAAAAGTAAGTTGAATGGGTTCTTAGACAAACCAATAAGGTTGTTGTTGGAGTCCAAATGCATCAAAGTCTGAGGTTGGTTAGTTCTGATGTAGAAAACGGCACCTAAGTTCTCTAAGATTTGGATAGTAATACCATGCTCAGTTGGAACATGTTTAAGTTGCGAAACATAACCACCGTGGGTAATCTTGTTCTTATAGTTCATTTGTTCCTTTAAGGAAATTGGTACACCATGCAATGGACCAATGGTCTTGCCGTTTTTCTTGTAGTAATCATCCAAGAATTCGGCTCTTTTCAAACCTTCATCGAGGAAAAACTCCATTGCACAGTTGGTGAATTGGTGAGCAATAACAGCTCTCTTAGAGAAGGCCTTGTACACTTCAACAGAAGTTAAATCACCTTTAGCGATTTTCGCAGCCAAATCAGTAGCTGACGAGTCGGTGATTTCAAATTCTTCCTTTGTCAAAAGCTTCTCCTTGTACAAGTAGTCTAAAGGATTGAATTGCTCGGCGATCAAGGTGTCAATTGGCTTTGGCAACTTGATCTTGTACTCATCGCTGGTTGCGTTGGCGAGGTCTGATCTATATTTTTCAACGAGAGGAAGCCAGTCCTTCTTATACTTGACTGGGTCTTCGTAGTTGTCGAGTTTGTCGTGGACCAAGAAGGATTCAAACGACATTGTTAGGGTGAACTGAGTATAGACTTGTTATGGGTTCTAGCAGGGTTCTTGTGGTGGTACTACTACTGATAATAGTACTGATTTGAGTGAAAAATTCCGAATCGTGGGGAAATGGACGCAGTACAAGCACCAAATACGGGTAATTCTCGAGTTAAGTTGCTGCAAAAAGCTAACTTATGATATTTTGGAGAAGAAGAATGCTTGGGTCCTTTTCAACTTGAATATCCCTTTGATTTCACCAGGAATCCGGGCTCTTTATATAGTTTCAACAAAGTGAAAATTGGGGTTTGATAAGATACTCGGGTTGAAGTTCCGGAATAGGAAAATCGCGAATTCGAAGTTGAGTGTTTGCATGTTGGGCGGCGAAAATCGAGGGTTAGGGGACTGTCGGATATAAAACGATAGAGCCGGAGCGATTTAGAGAGAGCGAGAGGAAATTAGGGAGAAGTTTAGGGAGAAATTTAGAGAGAGACAGAGCGAGAGAGAGAGAGAAATTTAGTGAAGAGAGAGACTGCAAACAGATAAGTGCGAGGATTTGATTTGGAAGGAAAACAAGGGTGTCTCTCTCTTCAGGTTCCAGTTGCCAAGTTGGAACAAAGAATAGATAAGGATATACGGGCCGTTTGTTATCTTTCGTTGGAATGTTGGACTCTTCAAGACAGTGTTGATATCATTAATCAACTGAGACGGTAGTGAGTGTTCAACTCCTGTTCTTTGTAACTCTTTGTAAGTGGAGTACAGAGGAGGGGAGGTTTTCGGGTTTCGTGAATGCCTGTTAAGGCTCGAATAGTTTAATAATAAATGCTGCCGCATAGTTCTTAGTTAAGCTTTGAATAATTCTAATAATATTATATAGCACTAGAGGGCCACTTTCCGGATTGGGCATACACTTGCGCGTAGGGACTCGTTAGAGAGGAGGGCAAAATGCTGGAGATTCGAGGGTGAGGTCGGAGGAAATTCTGGCAAGAAGCGCATGCGAGCGGTCACTGACGGATTGGGAAGTCAAGGGCGGCTAAAGAGTTGCAAAAAAGAGAGGACTGAATTGCAACAAACTGAGTTCGGTTAAAATGGGGGAAAGGCAAAGAGTTGAAGTGTAGCTCAATTGAAATTGTTGCAAATAGAGAAGGAAGGGTTGATAATATTGTTTATAATTGAAAAGTTGCCACTTATTGTGTAGACGATCACATAGTATTTCTGGAGCTTTTTACTGCTCTTATCCAACTACAATAACATACAGCTTCAAGCGGAAATGAACTGAATATATATTTAATTTGGAGGAAAACTCATCATGAGTGGGATGGGACTCAAACCCATAAAAACCTCAACTTTTTTTGGTATTTCTAATTTAATTTAAAGTTAAAACAATTGCACCTCTACAGGCCACAATATAAAAGTAATGAAGAATGGAGCAGACGCTGGTTAAACAACGTTTTCCACGACAACCATGGTATTGTTCTTCGAGAAAGAAGAATACTTCTGGAAAGGGTCATTTCTCTCCAATTCATACTCTGGGTTATTAGCTTTGGACTTACGGATGTAGACTCTCTTGAACCACTTCCATGCTTCAGCCCCTGCTAAGAATAAGACTGTAAAACCAAAAGCTAGACCCCATTCGTAGCCAATAGGATCATGCAAGAAAACCTTGTCGTTGATCACAGGAATGTAGATCACAGGGAAAACAGATACAAAACCAAAGAAAATCGACCAGAATAAGAACTGGTTCTCCCAGAGATCTGTTCCTAATTGTTTCCACCATGACATTTCAGATTCAGGTCTCATTCTGAAGAAAGATAATCTCATGTGCATACATTCCCAGGCCAATAACAAAGCACACCAAGTAAAAGCGGCAAAGGCACCAGATCTTCCTCTGAAGACCAAGTTACAGCCATCGCCAGATTCGGTATTACAACCATGGCCCAAGTAGCCATCACCTTTACCAAATACAATCACAACGAAACAAAGAAGACAGCACACGGCCATCCAAAATCCATAGGCAACCATATCTATAATGACCTCCCAGGTGAAAATTGTCTTATTTGGAGGCATGTCCAAAATATCGTCTTGAGCCTTTTCCTGACCCAATCCCATAGCTGGAAAACATGATGTAACAACGATAATCCACAAGACTTCGACAGGAGCTAACGGAAAAACCGAAAAGCCATCATTGTCGATAAAGGCTAAACCAATCATCAAATAAAGAGCCTGTGCAACGTTTTCAGCTAAAAGCTGTAAAACGAATTTTTGAATGTTAGAAGACATTCTTCTCCCTTCTTCAATGGCATTCAAAATGGAAGCAAAGTTGTCATCTGTCAAGACAATATCTGCGGCATCCTTAGCCACGTCAGAACCATTAAGACCCATAGCAATACCAACGTCTGCTTTTTTTAATGACGGAGAATCATTCACTCCATCACCGGTCATCGCTACAAACTTACCACGACGGTGTAATGCTTCAATCATACGGACTTTTGTTTGAGGAGCACACCGCGCAATGACCAAGGGCAAGACGGGTAACTGATCAATTTCGTCGTCATTCAAAGCATCGAAATCATTAGCTGTCATTACCATAACATCCACAACTTCTTTACTGTAATGGTACAAGTTGTGGGGTAAGATGCCGACCTCTTGAGCAATGGCTCTTGCAGTTCCAGGGTGATCTCCGGTCAACATGTGAACATTGATACCTGCTTTATGGCACAACTTAACAGACTTGGCACTCTCAGGTCTAGGAGGGTCGTATATACCGACCAAGCCCAAGAAAATCAAGTTGGCTTCAACCATTTCTCTATTGTTCACGTCTTCCTTGTCGGGGTTGATCTGGCGTTGAGCAAATGCTAATACTCTCAATCCCTCAGAAGATAACGCAGACATGTTAGACTCAATTAAGTGCTTATCTCCCTCAGTCAACGGAATGATATCTTCCTTTTCATTGTACCAGTATTTACAGATACCTAAAAGTCTTTCAACAGCACCCTTGGAGAAAACAGTAGTAGTATTGCTGGAGTTGCTCTTGAATACAGTGGACATTCTTTTGATCGATGAGTCAAAAGGAAACTCGGCCAAATGCTCCAAATCACGTTCTTCGATTATTCCATCTCTACTGAAGCCCAATCTAGTGGTGAAAACGTTAATAGCAATCTCTGTAGCATCACCCTGAGCTTGCCATTCCAATTTTTCAGTATCTGGCACTGGAACTTCCTTTACCGAAGCGATGTTGGCCATGGTTGCAGTATCAATCCATTTCCTAAATAATTGAGGATGTGGGCTAGGTAAGCTTGGAATGAAGTCAGCTTCTTCGTCATCATCCTTGATCTGTTTAGGTGAATTAGAATTGAAAGTGACGTCACCAACCGTAGGGTTGAAAGGCTCATTGGAGTTCTGGACAAGGTAAGTTCCAAGAGTTGGAATCCATACCTTCCTGGCAATCATCTTTCCCATTGTCAAGGTTCCAGTTTTGTCTGAGCAAATATCGTTGATACCACCTAAAGCCTCTAACGAGTCCAATTTACGAACAATAACGTTCTTTGTAACCATAACCTGTGCTCCGATGGCCATCGTGATTGTCAAAACAACAATTAAAGACGATGGAATCATAGAAAGAGCTACACAAATAGCGTATATAGCCACATTTTTGTTAACTTTCATCTTCTGCGATGCCATAACGACAATTGCAAATAGAACTGCTACCCAGAATAATAAAATTGCCAACCATGCCAATCTTCTTTGTAATGGCGTTCCAACGTTGGTCCCCAAAACATTCATGACGACGTTATAGGTTGATTTGCTGATGGCATAAGCATAGTCCTTGAACCCAGCATTAGGGTTCTTTTGTCTATCCACCTTGACAATCATCTTATCGTCGCCATTCTTCAATGAGTCGGCAATTTTACCAATCTCAGTGTGGAGTCCAGTGGAAATAGCTACACCGGTACCTCTACCCTTGGAAACGACAGATGAGCTGAAAGCCATGTTCAAACGGTCTCCCACTGGAATTGGTTGACTTAAATCATCATAAATTTGGTAGTGGTCCTTGGATACGGGTAAGGACTCGCCAGTCAAAAGGGCTTCATCAGTTTCCAAGTTCACTGTGTCGATAAGTCTCAAATCAGCTGGAATGGTATCACCAACGTTAATGAGCACGATATCACCAGGAACAACCTCCTCGGCATTAATACTAATCGTATGACTTCCTCTGATCACATTGGCAGTGGGAGAACTCAAGGTACGTAACGAACCCATGGTCTTCTCTGCCTTGAACTCCTGAATGAAGCCAACAATAACATTGATACCAACAACACCAGCAATAACACCACCAGAGATCCAATCTTTAATGGCTAATGCGATCACCATGGAGATGATAAGAACAAGAACCATGGCGTTGAAGATCTGGTGAGCCAAGATCTTCGTAATGGAGATTTTCTCCTCGGCCCCTAAGTTGTTCAAACCATACTTGGTTAAATGGTCTTTAACCTGGTGCTCATTGAGCCCTTCAGCAAGATTCACTTCGAATTTCTGCGCAACTTGCCCAATAGTAAGCCTATAGGCATCTTCGGTATCCGATAGCTTTAGAAGCGGGCGCTCAGACGGTTTTTGACTGCCTTCATCTTCATGGCCTTGACTAATTGGCGAACCATTGTGAACTACGAATTCGGAACTGGAAGACTTTATTTTCCACGGATTTAAAAGCTTTTCCTAGAACGGATGAAAATACAACACTCGTACCTTGAAGCAGACGCTGTGAACTCTGAGTACTCACTAACTACGTTATGTGAATAGAGAGAACGGTATGCTACTAATGAAGAAAGAAAGAAACAAACTTCAAAAAAGGCACTTGAAAATTTTTAGTTGCAAACAGATAAGATAATCCCGTTGGAAGAGGTGCGAGACTTTTCGAGGGCGATTACGTAATCGTGATTGTGGGTATAGTCGACTTGGGAAAGACTGCTACTTTGAAGTAGTTACAGGGTAGGAAGATGTAATACCGTGGAGATGATGTGTGGGAGGAGGTGTAAAGACGGGAGAAAATGTTTCTGGCTCGGGAGAAATTCTTCTATATTATATATTTGCAGTATGTCCATCGTAGTTCATCGTAATCATCATTTCTCTAGCGAAAATCCGTAAAAGTCCCAGCAATTTCACCGGATTGTTCACTGCGTGTCGGGGGAGATTCACTAAATAGCGAGAGAAAGCAGGTTTGTCGCCAAGACATATGGCGGTACAGGAGTTGTGCTTAGTAGGCAGCGAGCCAAGAACTTCATGGTGAAAATGCCTTAATAAAGTAGAGAGAGTTAATTGGAGCTACGAAAGGACCAAGAAAAAACGGAAATAAAGTTAAATTAGAGTATTGTAGAGAGTGCAACGTGGGAGGTGGGGAGGGAACTCCAGTGGAGTGGGAGGGTTCAGCGGTGGAGGTGAAAGGAAAGAGAGATGGATAGAATATGGGAAGGGTATGGCAACAAAAAAGGTCAGAAATGAATGTTATTGATCAGTTTAAACAGAGATCATTAAAAAAATTGTGAAGTGTACTATGGTGAAGGATCATGGTAGATCCAATTAGAAGAATAAATCTGTGATGGTTTGGACAGATAAATTTGTAGGATCAGGTTGCTTGTGACTTGTTTAAGATCTTAAAATGGACGAATACAAAAATTAGGCATGGTAACTACTGATAGGCACGATTTCTCAGTAACAGATTACGGATATACGAGCGTAGTTGCGGCAAAAGTGCCTATGCTTATAGTGGTTGCGCACGCAATTTAATATCCTTCGTAACGGTGGAGAAGGTGTGATAGAGCGGTAGATAATCGAGAACGAAGGTGTTGCTTCTTAATGGTGGATATGCTCATATATCACGTAGAGAGTTGGGTCCAAGGAGAGTCTCGATAGAAGCCCATAAAGGCCAGGTGTAAGACATTTCGCAGCCATAAACATTATTTAATGAAATGTATTTAATTTGGGCAGTGAGGTTCAACGGAATGAGACATGGAAGGACAAGCTAAAGGGAAGATAGATCTGCTTTGAGAAATATAACATCCTCCATCTTGCTGCCTTAACCAGTTTATCCATTCTTATTTGGTGATAGCCATCACCAGATCATTGTGCTAATATTGTAATGTGAATATGGCCAAATTACAGGCAGCGACTCATCTCAGAATATGGTTGATCTAGGACTTTTTCATTATAACGACACTCACTTTATTGCGATCTACGTCTCCAATAACGATACGCCTCTATACCTTTTCACCTCTACTTTTTGTGATAATTGTATCTACAAACTCATTCACGTAACGTTGCTGACTGGGTCCAAAAGCTATACAGATATTCACAGATTCCATTCTAAGCACATCTATCAAGACACAAACACTATACACTTCTCTCTCAAGCATAATTCCATATTGTCACTTTACAAATTGTAAAACCATCGTATGCTGTACATTTCTCTTTCTTCTATGTGACTTCACACATTCGTCATACCTTCTTACTTGGTCTATACATTTTTCGTTACATTTTCTACCCTTGTCTCTCTTTATGACTCCACCGTTCCGATGTCATACTAACTTAATCAAGTTTTCTGCTAGAAGGATACCTACTTAGAATTATGAACTTTCATATGGAAAGAATATAAAGTATAAATATAAAAAGATCTATTCTCTATCATCAATACTTTTTTTGAGGGGTATATCTAACTAGCTATATCATATAGTAGAGATAGGGAGAGAAGAATAAAACGGTGTGACAGACACAGAGAGAATACCGTAGGTAAAAACTCTCTGCCAAGGGCAATTATCTCATAATAGTCAATGCATTCTATTCAATTCCTATTTTCTATATATTCACCACATTCAATACATTCAAGATATGCAATTTTGGGGGGTATTTAGGGAAATTCCTAACTAAATCATGTATTAGAGAGAGATTTAATACCTTCAATCCTTCTACATTCAATAAACTATCTTAATGGAAAGAATATAAAATATAAAGTATAAAAAAGTCAATCAGCTATACATTCAATACTTAGTTTAGGCTATTTCTGTATTCCTCGATTTCATTTAATAGGATAGAGATTACTACATTGAATACTCACACCATATTCACTTTTCAATATCTTCACTATCTCTACTATCTTCACTATGTTCATTATAATACATCCAATACATTCTCTACATCCATACATTCACTGCGTTCAATACTCTTAGAATGAATGGAATATTGTGAATAGTACGGTCTTTGGCCGTTGACCACTAATTATGATAGTACAACCAATAACACATTCAATGGTCGACAGATTCAATATATTCACTACATTCAATACTCTACACGTTCAATATCTTTAGGGGGTATTTAGGGGGGATATCTGTGATTCTAACCAACTCTCATAGAGATAGAGATTGATCAATTTCAATACATTTTATACATTCAACACACTCAATTCTATGCTTTCTACACACCAATACAGTCTATGATTTCTATCTACTCATTCACTACTATCTACTCATTCAATATATTCTCTATATTCACCATAATCCATCTAACTTGTATATACATTCATACATTCATACATTCACTATCTTCATACATTCACTATCTTCATACATTCACTCTATTAACCATACTCTCCATACCGAACGAGGTGTCTGTGTCTCTTCCACTTCCCCGTCTTTCATCTGTCGTTATTCTCCTGCCTCCATCGTCTTACTTTCCTGTCGTTATGCTCTTACTGTGGTGTCCTCTCCTCTCCATTCTGCATGGTAACGATGTCTTGCTCTTCGCTTCGCGTGTTGGTGTGTTGGTGTGTTGGTGTGTTGGTGTGTTGGTGTGTTGGTGTGTTGGTGTGTTGGTGTGTCGTGTCTCGTCGTGTCTTCTTGTCGTCGTGTCTCTTGGTGATTTGTTAATTGAACACCCTGTTGTTTTGGTTTTGGTTTTGGTTGTTTGGTTGTTTGGTTGTTTGGTTATTCTTGCACATACGTGGTTTTAGTGGTTGTCCCTTTCGTTGTGGTTGTTGTTCTCGTTATTCTCATTCTCCCTCTCGTTGTACGTGTCTCTCCCCCTCTCTCTTCATTCGTGTCTCTTCCTCCCCCCTTTGTGTTCACTGCCCATTCTCGCTTCTTCGATGTTAACGTGTTCTTCTCTGCAAGTAGTGATAGCGTGTCTGTTTCCTGTGAACCCTGTGAGTTCGTCATTCGGCGAATTGTCCATTGTCCATTGTCCATTGGCTGTGTGTGTTCTCCGTTCTCTGTGGTAGTCCGTACGCTGTAGTCTCGCTGTAGTCTCGTTGTAGTCTCCGTACGCTGTTCTCTCCGTACGCTGTTCTCTCCGTTGCACTCTCTTCCTCCCTCATACTCCCCCTCCGTTGCACTCTCTCTCCCTGTACCCTCTCGCTAGTCCCTCTGGTAGCCTCCGTTGTACTCTCCCTCTGGTAGCTCTCTCTCATACTCTCTCACAATTTTTCACTTCTTCACTTCTTCCCTCCACTTCTTCCCTCCTTCTCCACTTCTTCAACCACCCTCCACCACCCACCGTCAATTGACTCTCTCAGGTCTAGCCACAACTTCCTCCTCCATCTCCAATGGCTAAGAAGTCCTCCTCCTCGGCTGCTGCCGCTGCCAAAGCAGCGGCCCTCAAGTCAACCAAGGCTCCCTCCATCCTCTCTCTCGACCCCTTGGTCGATCCCGTATACGCCAAAGGTAACATTCGTTCGTACTTGGTCACCGAACCAAGCCCGGCTGTGCTCAAGAAACGGCTGTTCCTCGGCGCCTACGAGCTCTACCTCGTCGCTGGCCTCGTGTTTGCTTCCTTCTACATCAGACTCTACAACTTGTCCTATCCCAAGTCGGTGGTGTTCGACGAGGTCCACTTCGGTGGCTTCTCCAAGAAGTACATCTTGGGAACCTACTTCATGGACGTCCATCCTCCCTTGGCCAAGATGCTCTTTGCTGCCGTCGGAGCTCTCGGCGGCTTCAAGGGCGATTTCGACTTCAAGTCCATTGGTGACTACTTCCCAGAGGGAACTCCATACGTCCTCATGAGACAGTTCCCTGCCGTGTTGGGTGTAGCCACCGTGCTCTTGGCCTACTTCACCTTAAGACAGTCGGGTGTCAGACCAGTCATTGCAGCCGTGACGTCGTTCCTCTTGCTCATTGAAAACTCCAACGTTACCATCTCCAGATACATCTTGTTAGACTCTCCTCTCCTTTTCTTCATCGCTGCTGCTGTCTACGCTTGGAAGAAGTTCGAGATCCAGACTCCCTTCACGGCCAATTGGTTCAGGGCTTTGCTTGCTACTGGTGTCGCCTTGGGTTTGGCCCTTTCGTCCAAGTGGGTTGGCTTGTTCACCGTCGCCTGGGTCGGTTTATTGTGTGTTTACCAGCTCTGGTTCATCATCGGTGATCTCTCCGTCAGCTCCAAGAAGGTGGTTGCCCACTTCTTCTTCAGAGGCTCCATCTTGCTCGGGGTGCCAATTGCTTTATACATCTTCTTCTTCGCCGTCCATTTCAGAGTCTTGTACAAGGAAGGAGACGGTGGAGCCTTCATGAGCTCGGCATTCAGAGCCGGCTTGGAAGGTAACACCATCCCCAAGAACATCCTCGCCCAGGTCGGCTTGGGTTCGACGGTGACCATCCGTCACTTGGACACCCAGGGTGGCTACTTACACTCCCATGAACACTACTACCCTACGGGTTCCAAGCAACAGCAGATCACCTTGTACCCTCACTTGGACTCCAACAACCAATGGTTCATCGAGCCTTACTTGAACACCACCGTCTACAACGAGACCTTTGTCCCATTGACCAACGGGATCAAGGTCCGCTTGAGACACGTCAACACCGGCAGAAGACTCCACTCCCACGACGAGAAGCCTCCAGTGTCTGAACGTGACTGGCAAAAGGAAGCTTCCTGTTATGGATTCGACGGCTTCGGCGGTGATGCCAATGACGACTGGGTCGTGGAAATCGTAGACTACAAGACACCAAAGGGAGAAGCCCAAGAGAACGTCATTGCTTTGACTTCGATTATCCGTTTCAAGCACGCCATGACCGGCCATTACTTGTTCTCCAGTGAGGTCAAGCTCCCTGAATGGGGTTTCGGCCAGCAAGAAGTGTCTGCTGCCTCGTCCGGAAGAAGAGCTTTGACCATGTGGTACATCGAGACCAACAACAACCCCTACTTGAACAGAAAGCAGGCAAGAATTATCAACTATCCAAAACTCACCCTTTTGCAGAAGTTCGTCGAAGCACATAAGAGAATGTGGAAGATCAACCAGGGCTTGACCAACCACCACAACTGGCAGTCGGACCCTCAAGACTGGCCTTTCTTGCTCAGAGGTATCAACTACTGGGTTAGAGAAAAGAGACAGGTCTACTTCATGGGCAATGCCGTTGTCTGGTGGGCTACCACCACCACGGTGTTCTCGTTCATCTTGTATGCTCTTGTCAACGTCGTCAGATGGTGGACAGGAAGCGAGGTCGGTAGCGACAAGAACGTCTACAACTTCAACGTCCAGACCTTCTCGTACGTCCTCGGTTGGGCCCTTCATTACCTTCCGTTCTTCATCATGGGAAGACAGCTCTTCTTGCACCACTATTTGCCAGCACTTTACTTCGGTATCTTAGCATTGGGCCACTTCTTGGAGATTTTCACCAGCTACTTGCTTGCTCGTAACAGAGCTTTGCAAAACATCGCCTATGGCTTTGTCGTTGTTTTCGTGATCCTCAGTACCTTGTTCTACATCAACTACTCGTCGTTGATCTACGCCACACCTTGGACCAAGGACAAGTGCAATGCTGCCAAGGCGTTGTCTACCTGGGACTTTGACTGTAGAAACTACCATGATAACCTCGCTGACTACAGCAGCGAAGCCACATCAAACACCCCTACCAGCTCGTTCCAGCGTCCTTCCGTCGACAGCATTGTTCAACAAAACAAGGAGGCTGCTGAGACACCTTTGGCTGCCCAAAACGCCGCCGTAAAGGAAGAGGCCCATCTTTCCGAGGAAAAGGTCAAGAAGGCTAAGAAGGAAGAACCAGTTGAACAGAACTTGCCAGTAGTTGAAGACGTGCTTGTAGATGACATTGTCGTTGAAGAGGCTGTTGTCGTCGATGAACAGCCCCAAGAATACCCTGCTGAAGACGATTCTTCCGAGGAAAACGACGAAGAACCAGCAGTCGAGCAGGCCGAAGAAGACCTGGAAGAACCAGTGATCCCAGAACAAGTCGTTCCGCCATTGGCCGTTGATCTCGAAGAAACTCCGCAGGTTGAAGAGATCCAGGTTCCAGTTGAACTCGAAGAAACACCAGAGGCCAAAGAAGAAGAACAGTCTCAAGCTGCCGTTGAAGAAGAAACCCCAGAGGTAGAAGAGATCGAAGCTCCAATTGAACCAGAGTCTGAGTCTGAGCCTGAGCCCGAGTCTGTAAAGGACGAGTAAGGTGACTTTTGTGTATAGAAACTCCATATTCATGAAAGCATTCATGTATTACTTCATATTTTCCTAGTTCTTCTCTTGTTGGCAGAGAACTCCGTTGTTGTAAGACTAATTGAGTTCTCCTGTTCTTTAAATATATACTAAGTTTGGATCATTTATGGTAGAGAAGAAGTATGGAGTCAATTGCTACATTTTTCATATTAATATCATTACTATTTCATTGTATCTCTACTCTCTGAACTATATATGTACCGATATGAGTGCAGTGTGCTAACCTTTTCTATAATACTGCCTGTGGTAACTCAAATGATATGCTACTGACTTCATCCAACAACTACCCCATATCGAGCATTCAATCACTCAGCTCATCTTCAGTTGTCACCGTCGTCTTCAGAAACGTCGATATTCTCGATCGCTCTTCCTCTGACATATCTCTCACTCTTCACTTGATCGTTGATCTTGGTGTACAACTTATAGGCACCGTAGAGAATCTTAACCACCACGAAGAACATAAACAGCACTGGGAATGCGTAGATGTACTTAGGGTCACTGCTTGGTATGTCCGTTGCAAATAAATACACAACATAGGTGAAAACTGGAATTCCGGCTACACCTATGTTGATCAAAACAGGATAGAACCCATATCCCCACAACAATTGAGACCATGTTGTAGCATCATCGTCCATTCTCAAGAAACGAGCAGCAACAAACACGTACGACATGAACGGAATCAATGTCCAAAACGTCGCAACCAAATGGACAGGGATGGAAACTCTATTCAACAAATATGGAAGGTCTGTCAAGTCATAATAGAACCGGAGCGGACGATCCACAACAAAGAGGTGAACACCTTGGAACCAAAGAATCCACAAAGAGTACGATATACACGGAATCAAGAAGCCAAATTCTCTTCTCAATCGGTTGCGGTGCTCTAATCCAAGTCCAAATCTACCTAAGATACCTGCCTCTTCATCAACTGCATTTATTGGCTGCTCTTGTTGCGGAACAGCTTCTGGTTGAACAGCAGCATGCTCATGTGGCTGGTTTCTATTTTGATCGGCTTCATTTTCTCCACGCCCGTTCTCCACAGTGTTTGATAAGAAAGGAATATGAAGACCCTTGTCAAACTGGTACAATAAGGCGAGCTCGAACCCAAGGCCAATGGCAAGCTCGGCAACGTCATATCGGTAGTTACGTTTGGCCACAATTGAGTGGAAGGTTGGATCCAAGTACAGCACTGCTTGAAGAAATACTCTTCCTATGAACAAGGAACTGAACGTAATAGTAGAAATGGCTATTACAGCAAAGATCCAAAGCATGCAAATGAGTCCAAAGCACCTAATCTTGAAGTTGGGTGGTCTGTAAACTATGGTGTAAGCATTGTCAGTGTTAAGTTCCTCTTCTTCTTCAGAAGTTGGCGTTTCATACCCGGAACGAGTATGGGTATTCTCAGCAACACTCAACAATTTGTCATCTTTGGTGACCAGGACAAATAACTTCTTAATGAACTTTCTAGAAATAGTATCGTTGTCTGGAGCTCTAACGTAGTTTCCATTAGGAACAAAGCATGCGTTAACAGAATGGTTCTCTCTGAAGATGGCCAGAGCTTGTCTGTATGATACAGGATTCGTAAAGTCTGGTTGCGAAGTTGCCAAGATCTGCTGGAAGATGTTTCTGTAGACGACATATCCTCTTTCTTGGGAAATGGGTCTTCCAAGAATGAAGTGGGACAAGCGCAATTTATGGCAAGAAATCTCAAAAACACGAGTCCAATAGAGCTTACAGTACTCAAGAGCCCACGTTTGCTGAATGATGATCCTGGCTGTGATTCCTGAGATGATCAAATCGACAATGATAGATTCCGACTGAACTGGCAAAAAGATGGTACCATTGGATGTGCTTAGCAAGTATCTGAACCCCCAAGTAATTCCTCCAATTCCGACCAAAATAAAGCCAGTGTAGACCTTAGCACTCAAATAGATACGAGACAATTGCAACATCAATGGCTTCACGAGGGCATCGTGTATCAATCTAGCATTTGGATCATCTGGAGATCTAATAAAGAAGAGAACTCCCGGGCGCAAGATACTGCTTCTTACCATGCCAACAAATAAAGCAAACAATAACATGTATAATGTTCCAAAACTCCAGTAGAAAAGGATTGTCAGCACCTCGTAGTAGGAAGAAGTTAAGAGGACAAACGTGCTGAGACCAGAAGAAGTTCTCTTTGTAAACTCGGGCAACACCAATGGTGCGACACAGAAGTCAAGTAACCAACCACAATAGACTGGAAAGAAGAAAATCTCAATGGCAAACACAATGAACACTTTGGTTGTCGAACTCACCTCAAAAAGAACTTTATATATCTTACGTGGTGTTCCTTTCACTGGTTTTTTACCAGACACTAAAGAAGTCATGAACTTATAGATTCCATAGGCGATGATTCCATAACCAACTGATAAGAGTATTATGCGTTCCACCAAGGAGTACAGAGGGTTCTCCAACTCGATGAAAAGATTACGGAAAGTAGTGATTGCTGGAGAAACAAGATACTCCTGAGCTGTTATTATTGCAAAATCAACGAATTGAATACCCTTAGTGGCAGCCCTTATCGTATTCCATTGCTTAGTAGGGCCATAGGTTTCTATTACAGGTGATAAGATACGTTTAATCAACGTAGCGTCGATGGCTTTCACAACAATTCCAGTAAGGGAGAAAAACAAGTTTCCTAGCATGTGTGGAATCAAGTATATCACAAACAAGTATGCAGAGATGACAAAGTCACAGATGAACATGAGGAAAATAGGTGTTTTGATATTGAAGTTAATGCCAAAGAGTTCCAAAAACTCAGCAAATCCACCTCCCCCATTGGCATTCGCGTTGGCGGCAGCATCTGCTAAAGCTTCGGCCTCTACATCATCTTCGTCGATGGCATCTTCTTGGAAAAAGTCGTCAAACCCTCTGTCTCTATCCATTATTGGAGGGTCGTTCTGTTCATTGGCATGATGATTACGGTTAATTATGTGGCCATGATCACCGTCAATGCCATGGTGTTGTCCATGAACATGGTGGTCGCGATTGTTGCGGTTGTGGAAATGATCGTTGTCGTTTTCATTGTGATTATGTATATCGTGATCATGAGCATTTCCATTATGAAATAGATTCTCCCCTGTTTCTTGCCCATTGTTAACTGTTTCTGCATCACTGTCGCTATTATTCACCTCTTGTCTTCTCTCTATTCTTTCTCTATCCTCTGGATGTAAATACATTGTCCTTCTCTCCTCGTCGTCTGCTACTTCACCGTCAGACAAATCATTTTCTTCGGCTATTGGTCCGATATTGTTCAAGTCATCGTTGAACACCTCCCCGGCATTTATAGCTCTTCTCAAGAATTCTTCTCTTCCATTATTGTTAAATGCGCCATTGTTGTCGTCCTGAAGGTCTCTCATGGCGGCGGCAATGGTCTCCAACCTCTGTAAGTTGGTCGTCTCGTCCTCGTTGTCATCCCTTCTGGCATTGAGTGCTTGCTGAAGCATATCTACCAAATTCGCCACGGGTTCGGTTCCAATCTTGCGCAAAAGCAACTTTCTGTAGCCCTCATCACGGATAACCCACTCGTGTTCCACAAACAACGCTATGTGAACCAATACCGCGATTAAAATGTACTGAAGACCACTGACATAGGTATACTCGAAGAAACGGCGTATTTTGAGCAACAGGATTTCAAGCGGGCTCAATTGACTCGCTGATTCCAGGATGAATGTCTCTATATCGAATTCGCCGAAGAGAAGCGCATTTATGAATGAAGGGTTATGCACTGGCATACTGCCGTCAATGGCCCAAGTATAGATTCTACCGGCAAACTTCCAGTACAACGGCACTTGAAGGATCAAGCAAAAGAAGTATAGGAGCATCGAAGCCGTTTTCAAGCTGGTTGAGCTGATTATCTGGACGAGTTTTGACCACACTAATGATAAGGGAATCCTCAGAGGCATCGAAGGATCATAGATGATTCTGAAACGGTAAGTGGTGTTACAGATATCACACTTTTCAGTGGATTTGTTTGAATGCTTGAGCCATTCAAGAAGACACTCTTGATGGATATATTTGATCGAACCACGGCACTTGCATGGATGCAAGAGTGGCTGCGATGCCGTAGCTTCTCCACGACAGATTCTACAACTATGGTCTTCCGACATTATCTAAGAACCGTGTCTAGTGGCGTTGAAGATGATGCAAAATGGGTGAAAAAGTCGGCAATTCTGTGGTTTAACCGTTGAAATCGACGATAACCAGTTTAGACCGCTTTCAGGCTATTCTCCGGCGTTAATTTCCGTTCTTCAGGGTTGTTTTTGCCCTAAAACCCAACCTGATTCCGTTGACTTGCTCCTATTCTCCACTACTAATGAACAGCACAAACTAGCAAGATATACACAGTTAAAAAGCACTCGGCTGCAAATTCCTCGGATTCTTTCGATATCACTCGCTTGCTACCTGTTCTGACACGCGTCCGCAGCTGTTTAAATCCAAGAAAAGGCCTGAATACCTCTGCTGGAGGATCATATCTGTCGTCAAAAGTACGGATGTTAACGCTTCTGAAAGCGTTGGCTGGAGGAGAGTGTAGTCACGTGGGAAGGGTCGCGTGATGTGTGTGCAGTGGGAGAGAGTATATATATATATACCTTGATAGATTGGTGGTTGGGTGGAACGAAAAGGGGCTGTTTATTGGATAATGGAAGGGTCATTGCAAGGGGGGAACTAAATATCTGGTGGAAAAATCACATAAGTAAACGATCTTCATGAATTATGGGTATCTGCTTATTTGAAAGAATCGCAACCGTTATCATGCAGCGCTACCAGTTAGATGTATATATATAAACTCCGAAATGAATGGGTCGGAGTTAAAGGTATAGAAAGATCCTTAGGTTGCCGTTAAAGGAGGATTAGAAGGCTAAGAGAGGGAATTAATGGATAGTAAGGGCTTTCTATGTGTTCTGTGACTACCAAATACTACAAAAATATTCATAAACGAGGAAATTCGTGTATTAAAAATCGCCTAAATAGACACCTTTCTCGGGATCACAGTATCTCTGTTTCTTAGGTGCTCTTGCTTTCTAGAAGAGTAATCGTTATTACTATCTCTTCGTTTATTGTAGGTAATTCGTAACCCACCATAGTAAGGAATAGGTTCGATGTATCGTGAGCTACTGTTGAGTCCATGCATCCTCCTAAATATGCTCCACACATGGGACCGTATAGTCTCAATCAAGTTGCAAAATTGTGTCCATAGGCTAAATTTTGTCTATAGTTTTTGCAGGCGCTGTATACCCATATTAAGCAGTGAATTCATGAATCATGGACAATTCTACTGATTCAACGTAATTTATTTTGTATTGTCCATCGTCGCCATCTCTGATAACCTGGGAATTGAGAACAATTGAACAATTCTCCTTTTATTCGAAATTGGTGCGACCAATGGCGTAGAAAGACATGGCAGAATGACGTCGAAATAATATCCCTCTTCCATAAAAATTCTGTAAGAATTGAAGAAATCCAGTCCACACCAATGGCTATATCAAGGCATCAAAGGTCTTGCAGATTTGGTGTCTCTCTCACTCTCTCCCGGCTGTTCCAGTGATATATGCCATGAGAGAAAGGAGTTGTCTTTCAGATCTCCTCTCATTAATATTTAATCATTAATCATTCCTCATCACTCTTAAACATCACATTGCCCGTCACCTTTCTCTTTTTCTTCTTGTACTTGCGCTTCTTCCCTGTCTTGGTGGTCTCGTTCTCTTCTTCCTCGTCGTCCTCGTCATCTTCGGCAGACGAATTCTGATCATTTGCCTGAGCTTCGGTAGCATCTGTATTATCCTCAAACATCTTTCTTGCCTTTTCAATCCGGTAACTCTGCTCAATAGTGTACTGAAATCTGGCCAATTTTACAGGATCGTTCCTCAATGCAAATACCAAATCGTTCATCTTTATCCTATTTCTTCCCTGAGAACGGGCATATGCTAGTATGTCACGCGAGAGATCAGTCAAGTACTCAACCAAGATTTCTTCCAAGGCCTGGACTGTCAAATCCGTAGAAACTGGACGATCTCCCATAGCAAACAAGAGGTTTTCTATATCCTTTTGGAACAACCTCTGCTTTCTTCTCTTTCTCTTGGTGTTCGTTATCGGCGGCAATTGCTGCGTTATTGGGTACAAGCTGGTGTTAATCGGCTGTGCTGCTGTAGCGTAGACTGGTCGTCTCATGAAATTAAGAGCCGTAGTCGAACTACTCAATGGTAGATTCTGACCATTACTATTGGAAAGAGGCAACGTAGCAAACGTCCGATTGGGCACCAAATTCCCATTCGATGCGCTTGAAAAGCCCCCAGGTGGTAATTCGGCCATTTTCACACTGATTTATCAACTACACTCGCCGTCCTTACTCCGTTGACCACCGATTAATAAAGACTATACCTTGTCATTTCTTATTCAAA
Organism: Scheffersomyces cryptocercus; assembly: GCA_030555905.1. Taxonomy (NCBI): domain Eukaryota; kingdom Fungi; phylum Ascomycota; class Pichiomycetes; order Serinales; family Debaryomycetaceae; genus Scheffersomyces; species Scheffersomyces cryptocercus. The sequence goes on along the minus strand of JANIVO010000007.1, from coordinate 475,145 downwards.
TTTTGGCGTTTTCAATTTGTGGCGGTTTATATAGTGTATTTATATGCAGGCTGTATATCACGTGCGAAATGACAAGGTCGTGTACTTTTAACCAAGTCTATTTTGCAGCTAAATGGATGGCATTGGAGATGGATGGTTTAGAAGGGTAAAAGAAGGTCATTAGTAGGTGGTACCACCTGGGGATATTCTTAGGGAAGTGACTCTTACTACAGGGAAAACGACGAACAGGAAAAGGGTATCTTTGTGCAGAAATAGAATCATATATCAAAATAAATATTACATTATGAAACGAAATAAAGGGAACAGATGAACAAAATGGAAACTGAACAAATGAACAAATGAAACTGCAAGTGTTTGGACATTCTGAGCAGTGTTTTTCAGTGTGCAATAGTCTAAGTAAAGAATACCCATGAAACCACACGATGCGTCACGACGGTGTTGGAAAATGCGGGTTTCTACTGATCTAAGCAGAAGCTTCCAATGGGTTTCTTGCCTTCCACTCCAAGATCAAGTCATCCTTAGGGAAGATAGTGGCGAAAACCTTGATTTCTTCAGACAATTCGGTCTTGTGGTGGATCAAGTCGGAGTTCATTAAGAACTTACCCAACATACCGGTAAACAACATCAAGACGTAATTCTTACCCAAACAGACGTGTGGACCAGTGCCGAAAACCAACCAGTTACGTTTGTACATATCACCAGTAGCATTCTCCCATCTCTCTGGGATGAAGGTGTCTGGGTCCTCGTAAACTTCTGGGTCGTGCAAAGCTGGGTACAAAGTTGGAATAATCATGGAGCCCTTTGGAGCTGTGTAGGTCTCAGTGACTGGGAAACTTTCCTTGACAACATATGGAACCATCAAGACGGGAGGACGGTAACGTAAAGACTCCTTGACAACGTTATTGGTGTATGCCATCTCCTTGATCAAGTCTAAGGACAAAGGTACAGATGGGTCGTTGTTACGAACGCGCAATTGCTCTTCTCTGATCTTGGCAACGACATCTGGACGGTCAGCGACAATTTGGAATAACCAACAAGCTAAGGAAGAAGAGGCATCCTGGGAAGCAAACAAGAAAGTAAAGATAGCTTCTGAGATCTCTCTGTTAGTGAATTCACGGATCAACAATTTGGAATCTGGGTCCTCGGAGTGCTTCTCTCTGGCTTCCTTCATCAAGAAGATCCATTCATCCATGATGCTAACTGGCTTACCGTTGTTCTCGTTGATGTGGACCTTGGCCATACCAGCACACTTTTCGAAGATCTTCATGGTCTCGTCGGCAATTTTCTTTCCGTACCAGGTCTTGGTGTAAGGAATGATGATTGGGAAGTTGACCAACTCCAAAGCAGCGGTAATTCTGTAGTAGTTGTCGGCAATCAAAGCAATTTGCTCCTCGGTGATGTAGTCACCGCAGAAGGTTCTCAACGACAAAGCACACAATAATTCTCTGAACTCAGGGAAGAACTTTCTTGGGCCGTCGTACTTGGTGAATCTGTCCAAGTAGATGTCCATGTATTTCTCTTGGACTGGGATGTAAATTTCCAACGCTTTTTGGGAAAACAATCCGTTTAACGATCTGCGGTAGTCAGAGTGTTGCTTACCGTCCATAAACACCCAATTGGTAGGTCTTAAGATCTTGATAGCGACATCAACAACACAAGGCTTGACGTATTTTGGCGAACTCAAGATTTTTCTGGCCAAGTCTCTAGACGAGGCAATGACTACGAACTTGTGGAAGATGGAGACACATGACAAGTCACCGGAGTCCCATTTGGACTTGTATTCCTCGAACTTAGGGTCCAACGACTCCAAGAATGGGCCGATGATGGGCCAGATTTTGAATCTCGGTCCGGCGATAACACCTTTTCTGATTTGGTACATGAGCTGGTCGTAGGTCAAGGTGATGACGATCAACGACACGATCAACTGCAACCAGCTGAGGCTCTGGTAGAAGCTTGTGGCGGTGGCCACGAGCGAGTTCAAATCCACGTACTGCTGGGCCTGTTGCAAGCCCACAGCGATGGGAGAAGTAGCATTCACACTCATTGAGATGGGACCGACACTGGGGGTGGTGGTAGTTAGCGAGTGGTGAGGCGAATGAACGGAGAGGTGATGGAAGACAACCAACTGCTTGTTGAACAAAAACACCAAAAGAGAAAAGAGAAAACAGAAAACAGAAAACAGAAAATTCGAAAACGAGCAAAAGAACAGGATTAACAAAAAGAATATAAAACTTTTTGGCAGCACTGGTTATGATAACAATAGACAATAATAATACTACGAGTAAAGGTAAGGTAAAGGAAAGGATACTAGAATAGTGTATACGAGGAAACGAGGGCGTGCGGGTGCGAGCGAGGATTTGTTGGTGGTGGTGGTGGTGGAGGAGCTGTTGGTGGTGGTAGTAGAGATAATAGTGAGCGGATTAGTGAAGGAGTGAAGAGAGTGAGAGAGTGGTACAGTAACAACTAACTAACCGGATACAAACAGCATACAAATGGCATACTAACAGGAAATAAACTCAGAATGGTGTGATTACCACAAAGAAACAAACCTACAAACCTACAAACATAAACATCAATGTTGTCTTCTGTCCCTGCCCGCAAAACAAAGGGCCTGTTGCAGTCAAATCATACACCAAAAGGTACAACCACCCACTGATTACTCCGGTCTAAATCAGCAAACGAGATGCTCGCTATTAGTCAATGGCTCCACCACTCAATCTCTCGCTAGCAAGAGAGTATACAAAGTAATAGTACCACTACGCAACGGGAGAAAACTGTGGTTTTTTCTGCACCCATCGCCCGGTTTGCACCCAAAATATCTCTCGAATCGTACTGCGGCACGGGTGTTATGTCCAATTTTAGTGAGAAAACGAGAAAATTTTCAGTCTAAACGATCGTATACGGAGCGAAAAAAATTTTGTGATGTAAACAGAGACCACCCCGTGCCGGTATATGGACGGTGGGTGCATCGGTACGGTGGATGGGTACGAGGTGGTGGTAGGGTGTGGTTTTATGATTTAGTGAGGTACGCTTAGGGAGAGAGATGCTAGGGAGAGAATGGTAGCAAGACAAGGGAAAGGGGGCCTGTTGCTGTTGCTGTTGCTTAGCAATGTTCGATAATTTTGTAATTGGCACTTTGGATCTCTCCAGATGCTTCGTACGCTTCGTATACTTCGGGTACGTTCTATTGGTATCTCGAGGTTTTCATGTGCACCCAAAAGTGTAGTGTAGTCTTGATTGATTCCTCCATTTTTTGGTAATAAGGAGCAACTACAATGCTCTCGTTATCCTCGTTCCCTCACTCAGGGTAACAGTCGTTCCAAATCTCGCTATCTTCTCGCTATCTCTCCCCATCGCTCTCCCCATCCACCCCATCGCTCTCCCTATTCCCACATTTTCCCTCCCCCAGTCTCGTATAAAATTCCTTTTTCCCACTAAAAATCCTTCAAATTCGGCGTAATCTCCCCCTGCCGGTGCCGCCCCTCACGGACTCTTCGGAACGAACGAAGCAGAAAACAATTTCCAGACGATGTCGCTGAACCGTCAATCTTGATGGAATGTCGCGTTGCAAATTGGATGTATAATGTCGTTCACAGTATGTGCACATGCCATAATTCACGTGATCTGAATCTCAAATGTCACCCTCCAATGTCGCGATGATCTTCTCCAAATGTCGCAATATGGGATGAGCTGAATTTTTCAACCAAACCAGTTTAACTACTATCTCTCAAGATCACATTTAACAGCCCCTAGAACACCTTTTCACGCCCAAAGTCCAGTCATCCGCATTGAATTATCATGGGTAAAAGAAAGAATAGCTCCAAGGATTTGGAGAAGAGAAAAAAGGCGAGACAACATCAAGATAACCAGCTTTCTACCGGGCTTTTCAGCAGTAATGTCCAAGACAGCGATGACGAAAGCGCCAACGATATGGACAATGACTGGGAAAACGAGGAGCAGGACTACGAATTGAAACCTAGAAAACTCGCTTCCTCGGCTAACGTGGTAGAGGGCTTGCCTATTAAAACCTCTGAAGGTAAAATCGAAAGAGTTGTCAGAGAAGTGAACCAAGAACCAGAACCTGTAGAAGAACCAGAGCCGGTAGAAGAGCCTGAACAACCTGAAGAAACTGTTGAAGAAGAAGATGAGGATGCTCATTTATCTCCTAGAGAACGTTTACTCAAAATCAAGGAAGAAATCGCAGACTTGGCCTCCAAATTAATAGAAGATCCGGAAGAGAACATAGCCTGTCTCACGCGACTCAGAAAGATGTCTGAATCTCATAACATAGTCACCAGTCAGTTGGCAATAATGGCTCTTATTCCAGTATTCAAGTCTTTGGCTCCATCTTACAAGATCAGACCCTTGACCGACACCGAAAAGAGAGAGAAAGTGTCCAAAGAAGTGGCTCGTTTGAGACAATATGAACAATCCTTGGTCAGTAACTACACACAATATGTAAATAACTTGGCCAAGATGGCCCGTTTCTCATACCTGAATTCAGCTAACAACAAAAAGATTACACAGGAACAACTTAAGAAGGGATCTTTGGCCACCAAGGCAGCTTGTGAGTTGTGTTCATCTTCGTTGCGTCATTTCAACTACAGAGCCGAGATCTTCTCGATTGTCATCAGAAGACTCAATAAGAAACCAACAAACGAAGATGATCTTGCCGTATTCACGAAGTCTCTTCGTGTCCTCGAAAACCTTTTGAAGGAGGACGAGGAGAATGGAGATATCACGTTTGACATAGTTAAGCTCATGTGCAAATCTCTTCGTGATAAGAAGTTCAGAGTCGATGAATCTGTTATAAATGTCTTCCTTTCTTTGTCATTACTTGAAGACTATGATCCTAACCATAACAAGGACGACCAACCAAAGAGAAAGTTAAAAAAGAAAGACAGGGTGCATTTATCCAAGAAGGAGAGAAAAGCAAGAAAGGAACGTAAGGAGATTGAGGAAGAAATGAGAGTAGCAGAACAAGCAATTACCGTAGAACAACGTGAAAAGTATCAGGCTGAAGTATTGAAGATGCTTTTGATGCTCTATTTGGAGATCCTTAAAGCCGGCTCACATACTATTGAGTCGGGTAGAAATGATGCTACTCTTCTAATGGCTCCAGTATTGGAAGGATTATCCCGTTTTGGACAAATGGCCAACTTCGACCTTTTGGGAGATTTCTTGGAAGTGTTACGTGAGATCATGAGTGATATTATAGAAGAACACAACCTTGGCTCTTTCGATACAAACATAGACGATGAGTCAGGTGGTATGTACGATGGTAGACAGATCAGAACAGTGTTATTGTGTATTGCTACTTCGTTCTCCTTACTTTTGAACCATGGAGCTACTGGTAAATTACCAATAGCTGTGGACTTGTCCAAGTTCGTTTCTTCGTTATACTTAATTTTGGCTGACTTAGCAAACGATTGTGATTTGGAGTTCAGTCACAAAACATTAAGATTAGCTGATCCTATGGCAATCTCTGCCGTTCCAGAAAAACCCTCTGTGAATGTGTCTACCAAAGCGGAATTGTTATTGCGTTGTCTTGATTTCATATTCTTCCGTTCTAAGAATGGTTCTGTTCCTAGAGCTGCTGCTTTCACCAAAAGATTGTACATAGCAACACTTCAGACGCCAGAAAAGACTACATTGGCGACCTTGAAATTCATAGGAAAATTGGTGAGCAGATATGATGAGAGCTTGAAGGGGTTGTGGAACTCTGAAGAGAGAATCAATGGAGAGGGAACTTATGCCTTAGGTATAGAAAGAGACGATAGAGAAGTGGAACTTGAGAGATGTAACGAAGGTGCCGCCACATTGTGGGAGAATGTCTTGTTGGATAAGCATTACTGTCCTATGGTGAGAGAAGGAAGCAGAAGTTTGATGAACAACAGTAAGCTGACTGGAGGTAATAGATAGAGAGTCGGAGGAGAAGAAGAGAGATAAAGTTGATGGTGTTGTACAGTATAGATCATAGTATAGCATAGTAGAACCCTTGCATTAATACATAGTCATAGACGAAGGTAATCACGAACTAATAGTATCTCATAATAAGCAGTTTTGGAGAATCTTCTTTCGATGAAAAACTATGAAACCCCACTAAACCCCTACTAACCACCACAAAGTGCCATTTTTCTCTATTTTGAAAGCTGGACATCATCATCTACCCATTTTCCATTATTTTTATGTTCCAGTTGCACTTCTTCTGGAACCCATATTAAAACATCACACAGTCCCACACTTCTACCCCATTTTTATCCCTAATTTCCTCAAAAATTTTCCTAATACTCCTCCTCCTCTCAGCACCAAATCCGCCAACTTTCACCTCGAATGCTCCCTTCTAACTCCCTAATATCCCTCCTTTCCTCTACTTTTTGCACCCTCCTCTAAGAAAGAACAAATGGCTGTTAAAAATGACGTCGTTATATACAGTCACATACATTATCTATTTTTCAAAAGCGCAATTTCGATTTGGCAGCAGATTTATAGATTACATATCTCTCTTCTTTAGCTGTTGAAGAGGTAAAAGATAGTATAGGTGAGTATATATATGATGGAATTAACAGAGTTTCAGTTGAAGGTTTCTCGGGAAGCGGTTTCGCTTCCATCGTACTCCGATAAGGCCATACTTCCTTCGTCTGTTCTCTCTCAAATCGTAGACGTGATACCTGAATCGGATTTGCCCCATCCTTTGATCTTTAAGATTACCAATAATGACACGCTGGAGAGCACGTATATAGGTGTAAAGGAGTTTTCAGCACCTGAGGAGGATACCGTGATGCTCCCTAATAGCATATTCAGCAAATTGAACGAACCGGAGGGTGTGTCGTTGCAATTAGTCAGAACGATGGCAAAAGCGACGGCGTTGAAGGTGAAGCCATTGCAATTGTATTCTAATATCACTAATTGGAAGTTCTTCCTTGAAAACAAGCTTACCAAGTACTATACCACGTTGACTAATAAGGAGCATTTGGTAATAGAAGATGATAATTTGAGGTACGAGTTGTTCATTGACGAGATTAACGATGAAGCACACAAGGCCATTACTGCTTGTATTGTAGACACCGATGTCATACTAGATGTGGTGCCGTTGAACGACAAATTGGCAAGCGAGCAGTTACTAGAATTCAATTCAAATCCTCATAACAACATAATAGAAATAAAAGACCTGTTGCTTCTTGAACAGCTGCTGTCATTTTTAAGTCCGAAGTTCGTCCCTAGGATATACAAAATCGACTTAACGAAATACGAAAAAGAAATACAGATAAACTTGCAAAATATGGACTTTACAACAAGCAACTACGATTCCATTTTCAATGTCGACCTAATTGCTGGCTTGGATAAGTTAACAACTTTGGAAAACTTCAAGTATACCACAATGGGAGAGGACTTCAAAGTTCAATACAATTTAGATCATGGAATCGCAAATGATGGGATAAAACGTTTCACTGTGGATTTAAGAGATGACGAAATTGTAAATAAGCTTCATAGGGCGAAAGAGGTAAGCTTAGATGGCGGAGAAGAGCCAGAAAATTACCTCTATTTGATCCCATTCACATGGGACAGTGAGGCAAAACTCAAAATTTCAGTTACAACAGATATCATAATACTGAATGATGATGTAGAAGATGATATAGAGATGTTTCCTGAGGGTTATTCTCGTTGTTCTAACTGTTTGAAATCTATACCAAGCAACAAATTAGTGCTCCACGAGTCATTCTGTCTCAGGAATAACGTGCGGTGTAACAAGTGTAATTCTGTGTTCTTGAAAAGCATACCACAATCTCATTGGCATTGTGATCAATGTGATCATTTCTATACGGATTCGAACTTATTGAAATTCAAGCACATCAGATTATACCACACCACACAAGCATATAAGTGTAATCAATGCGGATCACCCAAAGTATATGATAGTTTCTTGGACCTTGTAACCAAGCACAAAGCAACTGATTGTCCTCTGAAACTTCATCAGTGTCGTTTCTGCCACTTGATTGTACCACAAGGAGAGTATACGTATCAGGACAGATTCGAAAACTTGACCAACCACGAAAATTCATGTGGAAACAAGACTGTAGAGTGTTACAAGTGCAATAAGATATTTAGAACCAAGGATTTCCAGAAGCACATCAAGATGCATGACTTAGACAAGATTCAGTTTAATCAATGGAATAAGACTACGTTCCGAAAATGCTCAAACGAGAATTGCATCAACTTGTTGAAGAATAACTTGAATGACTTGGATCTCTGTGACTTGTGCTATGGACCATTGTACATCGCTCAAAACGATCCAACTCATATTAAGCTTCAAAGTAGAATCGAGAGAAAGTATATGATGCAATTGACAAAAGGATGTGGAAATAAGTGGTGCAATAATCAATACTGCTTATCGTCAAATAATGTTTCCAGTGAAATTAAAGGAAAACCATTTAAAGAATTGATTCAATTCTTGAATTCAAATCTTTTCAAACAAATAACACGTCCGTTTTTACCGATCAACAAGAGTCAGTCGACTAGCGTACAAGGGAATCAATTATGGTTTTGCGTAAACGAATCTATCTCCACCAAAAAGATATTGTTGGATTTGATTAGAGGCGAGGGAGAGTACGACGAGGAAATTATATATAAGGCTGTCAACGAGAGGACAAACGAGGAGGGAATTCGGAGCTGGTTGGCTGAAAACGGTGTGAAGGTGTAGACAATCAGAGAGGGACTTAATGAGTAGATGAAAAAGTATTTACAGAACCATAGAATACAATATACAAACATAGAGTATCAGAAGGTATAGTAGTGCAGTTCAGATGTCAGTAATTACGAAGAATCGGTAGCTAAATAAGTTAGCACCACATATATACATTCTACGAGAGAATAGTGTGTCACTCACAAGAGAGTGCAGCAATATATGGATTGTTTCATGAATTTACTTGTGAAAATGATACTAGCGAGGACATATAAGTCCACGGCAATTATCCAACTTGTATTGTAGTTTCGCTTACTGTACATAACCAGAACTAATAGAGACAATAGAGTCATCAACTCGACGCCCATCTATCGTTATTAATAAATTATGCTTAGCTGTGCTGTGTTTGAGCTTCCTAATCTTCAATATTTCCTATTTGGGCGAACGCTGTAGATAATATCCACGCACTATGAAGTCATCATTTATCATTCGTTCCTCTATTGTCGTCTGATTGCAATGGGATGTTCACGCGACGAGATATGTTGGGGTCGTGTAGGAGATGAAGTGGGGCAGAGCTCGGGAAGAGGTCGGGAAGCGGTCTGGGTGACAAACGTCTTGGAATGGTTGGGGGTTAATAATGGTGTAGATGGTAATAAACACAGAGAGGTGGAAAGTGGTGAGACGAGGATGATAATAGGTGGTATTATTTCACGAATACGACAGTTTTGGCTTTCTTGTTGTCATATCAGTTGCTATTGCTTTCGTCTTATTATCTTATTATCGTGTATCTCGGGAATGGAAACACTCGGCTGTGGAGTCACAAGCAGGACCCACACCGACGCATTTCATTTGGCCCCATTGGACGAACATGAGACGGGTACCTGGAACGGGCATGGATGTCTCAGGTTGAAACTTTGACCCGAGCATGTAGCCAGTGTCATGTGGATCTCGCTACCCGTGTCACCATCACCACAGTGGCACTGACTCACAGGAGAAGCCGATGATAGCCTGCAACAGGCCACATTGGCCATCTCACGTTTTGTGTTCTGCGACCACGGCTCCTATCGCGGTCTCTTATCAGGTAGGAGGTTTAACAAGATAAGTAGACCAGTGGGGCAGAGGGGCAGTGGAGAAGTGAGATAGGGACTGGTGTTGTGGTGCTCATTGTACATAGACATTGAGTAGTAAGGTGTTGGAGTTGGTTGGCATGTTGGAGGTTGATAAGCAGATTGTGTAGTCATACACTAGATCATCGGCTCAGAGCGTTGGGTTCCAACGGCTATTGTACGCAGACTATCTAGAACACGCTGTGAATGTACCGATGTAGTTATGTAATGGTTTCATATGTAATATGGAATATGCTCATCTTACGGTAGCGACTAGATACGGAGACTCGGTGGGAATGAGTATGTCATAATAGAGGTATTTACATAGAGATAGATATAGATATGGATATTCAATACATTCAATACATGTATATCAAGATACATACAAAATACTAGAGACATATATACATTAAAATACATTCAATACATGTATATCAAGATACATACAAAATACATACAAAATACACAGACATAGTCATATGTACCTAAGTATATACATATATACCTATTCCGATATATTTTATACATAGACATAAGCACATACATAAGCACATACATACATACATACATACATACATACATAATCACATATTATATATATATATATGCCATACCATACCATACAATCACACAGACATACTATTCATAAATATACATATTATATACCAACTCTCACTACCACTCTATCACATCCTATGACTACCACTCTCCCCTACCACCTCTACTCTACCACTACTACTCTTCCTTTACGCTTCCTCTCCCACCACACCACACCAACCCCGCTGGCTACCCCTGCACACAGCCTTATCGCCACCCACAGTTTCCAGTTTCTTTTTTCCTCGCTATCATCCCCTTTCTTTTTACGCTGGCGGTTCCCAATCGGATTGGTTTGGCTGTAAGAAACGAGTTAGTTTGGTTACCAGTTTCTTTTGCTGTTTGCCCTTGTTTCTTTCTCCATCTGGTTCTACTCCTATAGTGTTTCTATTCGAATCGAGCCTCAAAACTACCAGAATCCCCACCAATCCTCTCTTGCTTCTCCGCCATCGCAAGAAACCCCAAAAATCGCCAGTTTCCTCGCTCTACATCTTAGCCGCCGCTATCGCTGTCTAGTGTCTCTATCTCCAGCCATTGCTACCCACAAACGCCTGCTATAAACTCAGCAATTAACTTCCAGCCACAATGTTGTTATCCAAGTCTGTCGCTCTCTCCATCTTGGTCACCATGGGTGTTCAGGGTCTCGTTCTCCCTTCCGTCGGTGACATCATCGACGTCTTCGCTCTCGACAAGGTCCAGAAGGTCAACGACGAACAGCCATCCTTCTCTCTCGAGAAACAAAAGGCTCCAGTATTGGACCAATCCGCTAAGGAAGCCGCTCCAATAATCAACCTCGAATCCGTCAGAGACGTCATTCCTCACAAGTACATCATTGTCTTCAAGGATGGCGTTAGTGCCGATGAGGCTGCTTTCCACCAAGAACTCGTTGCTGAGAAGCACTCCGAGTCTCTCGCTGGTTTGTCCAACGACCACGAGTTCTTTGTCTCCACCAAGGACTTCAAGACTGAGGGTGGTATTGTTGACTCCTTCAACATCGCCAACTTAATTTCCGGTTACTCTGGTTTCTTCCTTGACTCCACAATTGAGCTCATCAGAAAGAACCCACTCGTCCAATTCGTCGAGAAGGACTCTATGGTTTACGCTTCTGAGTTCGAAGTCGAGAAGGGCGCCACTTGGGGTCTTGCCAGAGTCTCCCACAGGCAACCACTTTCTCTCAGCTCCTACAACCAATACCTCTTCGACAGTGAAGGTGGTGAGGGTGTGACTGCTTACGTCATTGACACTGGTATCAATGTCGACCACAAGGAGTTCCACGGAAGAGCAAAGTGGGGTTCTACCATCCCATACGGTGATGCTGATGTTGATGGAAACGGTCACGGTACCCACTGTGCTGGTACTATCGCCTCCTCTGCTTACGGTGTTGCCAAGAAGGCCCAAGTTGTTGCCGTAAAGGTCTTGAGATCTAACGGTTCCGGTTCCATGTCCGATGTCGTCAAGGGTGTTGAATTTGCTGCCAAGTCTCACCAGGATGCCGTCAAGGAAGGTAAGAAGGGTTTCAAGGGTTCTTCCGCTAACATGTCTCTTGGTGGTGGTAAGTCCCCAGCCTTGGACCTCGCTGTTAATGCCGCCGTCAAGGCTGGTATCCACTTCGCCGTTGCTGCCGGTAACGAGAACCAAGATGCATGTAACACTTCTCCAGCTGCTGCTGAGAACGCCATTACCGTTGGTGCCTCCACAATTTCCGACGCTAGAGCTTACTTCTCTAACTACGGTAAGTGTGTCGACATCTTCGCTCCAGGATTGAACATTGTTTCTACATACATTGGTAGTGACAGTGCCACTGCCACTCTCTCTGGTACCTCCATGGCTTCCCCACACATTGCTGGTTTGTTGTCTTACTACCTTTCCTTGCAGCCTGGTGCTGAGTCTGAGTTCTTCGTTGCTGCTAACGGTGTTTCCCCAGATCAATTGAAGAAGAACTTGATTGCTTACGGTACCAAGGATATCTTGACTGACATTCCAGAAGACGGAACTCCAAACATCTTGGCTTTCAACGGTGCTGGTCACAACATCACTGAATTCTGGGGTAAGTAAGCAGCATCGAGAGAAGGCTGTCTGATAGAATAGTGTGGATAGGAGAGGAGCGAGCGTCGCATGCATTGATTGAGATGTAGTCGTTGTATTCGTTCCTACCTACTGTCGCAATATGCCTGTTATACAAGTCTCTATTCACTTGAATTCCCCCTTTTAATTCTTTATCCAGATGGCTGTACTTAATCAGTACGGTCTTCTGTAGCTTGTAACTCATGGAACTACCATAAGTTATCTACATTCTATTCGTTTTGATGGCCTTCTGGTCACCTGTGGTATCCCGTTTTTATTTGGCTCGGCCCGAGGGTTACAATATATATTATACTCGTTTAATACCTGCTTGTAGCTTCCTAGAAATTGTAGAAGTATTGCAATGACTACCTCGACACAATCCTGTCTGATAAGGACATTTGATATATATTCTACTCTTTCTATCTGTGCCATGAATTGCTGCAAATTGGCGCTACCGGATTGTTGATAGCTGCAAAAACATGTACGATGATGCACAAACTTTCGACTCTTATACGACTTTCCTTTGTCACATTATTGCCATGAGTATGCGGTGGCGATGAAATTCATTTGAAGAGACATATAAAACCACCAGGAACGAAGGTTCTTATATAAAAGTGCCTTGTTTTCTATCTCAATAAACATCAAGGAAACAGACTCCCCTCGAATTCCAATCAGGTTATGGTAGAAAAACACGCAGTCACCAAGTCTTCAATTAGACTTGATGAGAACCATGAGATTGAATTCTCAATCTTCGCTATTGATGAACCCAGCAAAGACGCTACTCTGTTGGATATTGTGCAGCAGATGCTTCTTTCTTCCAAGAACAAGATATATTTGAAAATGTGCACTTTTTACGGCAGGATGAAGCTTGAACAAGTACCAGAGAAGGTCCTAGCTTTCAGATGCTGTTTAACTATGATTGAACACCTCGACATCACTATTCAAGACATCATGAGGTCTTTAGCAAATGCTTATAACGGTTCTTCTTTCAATACTCCTGTTCTAGCTGATAAAATCTCCAGATATGTTCAACTGGCTAATCGATATGTTGCCATATGTTCTTCCCATCAATACCAAAATGGCGTAAATCTGGAGGTAATTCAGATCTATAAGGATTGCGAGAGCTTCTTCGAAAGCATAGCTGATGATTTGAAAAATGTAGCAACCCATCTACAGATTGAACTACCTGTTGTTCAGCATCAGTTAGGCCAGGATCAAACACCGTCGAAACAACCTCAACTTGGGCACTTTCAACAATATCAGGTTCAACAACTTCGACAATTTCGGTATGCACAACAGAGTCTATCAAATCTGTATCGTCAAAATCCGTCTCATGCACATCCCCAGCCTACTAACTCTGAGCCAACCCGGTCTACTAATATCTAAGAACGCTCACATTTACAAGTGTTATATCTGCTATGAGCTCAGCTATATTGAAATTTGAGCTAATGTAACATCTGTGTCATCTATATCCCCTTCTTATACTATATTGTTGCAAATTCTGTTGCTGATAAATCGACGCTACCATGTTATAAATAGCTGCGAAAGCATATACTGAGGCTCAGAAACCTTACTGGCGATATACTTTCTTTCTGTGACAACCACAGACAAGGACTTGAATTGCTCACCCTACTCGTAAAAGAGCCTTAATAAAGAATATTCTCAGAAAGAAAAAGGTCTCATAAGTGAAGTAATCTATAGAAAGTGTATCTTATTAACCAAAACGCTCTCCCTCTAATTTTAGTTATGGACGAGTCATACACGCCCACAGGTTCTTCATTTTACCAGCTTGATGAAAATCATGTAATTGTAACCACAATCTACGAAATTACAAAACCTAATAGTCCTAGTCACCAGCAAATGCTTTTTACTTCCAAGAACAAGACATATTTGGAAATGTGTACTTTTTACGGCAAGATGAAGCTTGAACATAGACCTGAGGCAGAATTTGTGCTTAGAGACTGTTTAACCATGATTGAATATTTCTACTTCACTCTCCAAGGCAGCATGGAGTCTTTATCAAATGGTTATAACCTTGGTTTACCTTTGGATACTCTTGTTATGGCTTACGAAATCTCCAGATCTATTGAACTGGCCAATTACTATTCTGTCGTCTGTTCTTCCCGCCAACTACAAACCCTGTTAAGTGAGATAGAATTTCAAATATATAAGGATTGCGAAAGCTTCTTCAGAAACATGGCTAATGATTTGACGAACATAACCACTCGATTACAAAGAGAAATCCCTGAAGTTCAGCTTTAATTTCGGACTCCGCCTCTTTGAGTCTGAGCCTGGTCAGTCAGTCTGAATCATTTAATGACAGAACTCCTACGGTTGACTTTCCTATCTAGCGCTGAGTTATACTATAATTCATTGTTATCCTCGCCAATGGATTCATCTTATCAGTTGTGGTATTATTTAATGTCAAATACATTTTCTATTTCATCTCGTACGGGAAGATTAGTACCAAGTATTAGCACAGGCATGTTGAAGACGCCATATTATAAGTGGGTTGATGCAGATAAAAAAAAGGGGATTCTGAACTTTGTCGTAAGTAGAGTAACATGACTTATGTGTGTATCTAAAACTAGAACTATTCATCTCCAAGTAAAATTCTTGAAGCTTCCATGATAAAAGTTCTTCCTCTTAAATAATTATTCATGCATCATATTCTCTTTTTCAAGTACTTTCATAGATCTATTAGATTAAATGATATTTATAATACTACTGTTTCTTCGTTACGTCACATAGCTCTTTAGTTCTAATTCGCTTTTCTACAGCTTTACCTTGGCCAGAGGAAATGAAGTTGACAAGAAACCATTATCCCGCAAGATGTTATCATGTAGACTGAGTTACACTCTTAAGCTTTACATTGTGAACTCTTATCCTCTCCTAAACAAGCCTTATCTTCCCCGGACAGCTATCTTAGCAACTTCGGGAAACTAGTGGTATAACATTTAAAAGTAGCTGCAAAAAGCAGAGCGCTACCAAATCAATTTCTAATGGAGGGGAGACCTAACTTAAAATAACACCCGTGCCGCAAATTCACAAATCACGTGATACAACCATAAAAATGATAGTCCCCAAACTCCCCTCCAAATCCGCTTCTTTTCTCAATTTTTTTTGGCTGTATCGCCTACTTTCTCCCTCCCAAACCACCCCAACCCCCTACCTTCCCACTGCCACCCCTTTCAACCCCTTTCGCCCGGCCCCCAAATCGTCGCCATATAAGTTGCCTGCATATAATCTCGCTGCTGTCTGCGTTATTCCTCGGGCTATATGCAGTTCCGTGGCGATTATGCGAATTCCGTAATCTCTGAATGTTTCCGCTTAACTATGGAGAAGTAGTTAGTGGAAGTCTTTCTGTTAGGGTGTTTGTATGGTAGTGATATCAGATAGTTTTGCTGTGAACAAGACGATAGTGTGAATATAGAGACAAGAAGAAGAAGCCGAAAAAATCAACATGTCGACGCCCGCCAAGAGAAGACTCATGCGTGACTTCAAGGTATGTGTTGTTCTGGAGCCAGTGACTATATGGAATGAAGAGTCGGTGTATTTGAGTATAGGTGAAAGATTACTAACATGGGCGTTTAGCGTATGCAACAAGATGCTCCTAGTGGAGTCTCGGCCCTGCCGTTGCCAGATAATGTCATGACATGGTAAGTAAAGCATCAAAGAAGAACGAAGTGTGGAGCGTAAAGGTGATCGTTAAGGTTGTTATTGTTGGCCGCCAAAATGTTGATTTGTCATTATTCAGAAAGATTGAAAAATCAAGAAAATAGGTGAATATTTGGTGAATAAACAGCACAGATGGAATCTAGTGATGTTTCCATAGTGTGTGCTGCTGTTTCGTGTTGTGGTGGGTAAACTTGGATACATCATCGGTGAAAATTCATCGAAATCACTTCCCTCAACTGTGGTCTTAGGATATGGTGTCAGAAACCGTCAAAGAATGAAAGAAGATGATTTTCGAGGGCAAGAACTTATGATTCATGAAGTTCCATAGTGGTCCCATACATCCACACTGGTTGTTTCACTGATAACACACTTCTCGATCAAAGGTGGTATGAGAATGCACTATTTCTTACAACTTTACGATCCACACAATCCAAAACCTTCTAACACGTACTAACAAAAACTCTATAGGAACGCTGTAATCATAGGTCCTTCAGATACACCATTTGAGGATGGAACGTTCCGTCTCATCCTCCAGTTCGACGAACAATACCCTAACAAACCTCCAACCGTCAAGTTCATCAGTGAAATGTTCCATCCAAATGTCTATGCTTCTGGTGAGTTATGTTTAGACATCCTCCAGAATAGATGGTCTCCTACATACGATGTTTCTTCCATTCTTACATCTGTCCAGTCGTTGCTTAACGACCCTAATATCAGCTCCCCAGCCAACGTCGAGGCTGCTAACTTGTACAAAGATCACCGTTCGCAATATGTGAAGCGTGTCAGAGAAACTGTGGAGAACAGTTGGAATGAAGACGATTTTGATGACGATGATGACGATGATGAAGACGACGAATAGAGTGGAGTGTAGGACGATGAGGAGAAACTTAGAAGGAATGCAAAACTATAAGTAATTGTGAAATGGAATCTGCTATGGTTCAGTCAAGGATCAATTTATTCGCTTTGAAGAATCATTTTAAAATTCATAGCTTTGTTGGTTGTCCTGAAAGTTCACAATGAGTTCGGATTTTCATTGCTCCTTCCATCTTAGTTGCCTGGTCAGCTCATATATACCCTCTGACTTAGAACAACTATGTTGCAATCAGAAGCCATACAGGTGACAAACACTAGAAAGTCGTGATTTCTAACGGCTGGTTGGCTTCTTTGTATATATGTAATACATTAATGAACGGTAATAACAGCAAATATTTCAAAGATAGTAATCTATATTATAAGGAGTGACTATGTACAGTTATGTATTTGGGGTCCAGCTCTCGCTATTAACAACTATAGTAACCATCTCGTAGAGCTAGCAATGGTCATCTTTGTCTTCTTGTTCTATCTTATCTCAACCACAAGTAATACCACTTTCTCTTCAGCTTCTCCAAAGCAATTTGCTCCTCGATTTTTCTTCTCATCTCCTCTTCCTTCCTTTTCTCCTCTCTCAACAATCTGTCTCTCTCATACGGGTCTTCTATTATAATCTCTACTGGCTTTCCTTCTTCACCAATCTTCTTATCTCTGTAAATAGCTGCTACAATTATGAACAAAGTCAAGTAGATGAAAAACTTCGTGACTCCATCCATTTTTTTGTAGTCAAACTGCTTGATTCTGATTGGCGTTTCGCCCAAAATCACAGGCTCGAGCTTCTTTATAATTGTGTCCTTCGTTGGACTCGTAGTCTTGATCTGAGATGGAACTGTGAAAGGTAAATCGTGTGGAGCTTCTGAAGTATTCCAGTTCTTGAACTCTTCACGAACTCCCCAATCACCGTAAGCAATATAATAACCCAATCTTTTTTCAGTCAACGTCAATTTAATCCATTTTTTATCGTACTTATCTTGGAGTTCCTTCAATACTTGGCCCTGGTGCAACAAACTCAAAGTACCAAACAACGAATTGTCCTTATACACTGGAGAAGTGTCTATTGGTTGAGTAGCCTCATCACCGGCCGAGGAAAAGAGCGAACCAACATCTTTGAGCGATTGTATAGCAAGTTGTTGAGCTTCTCTTCGGGCTTCTTCGGGTGATTTGACAGGAATAGGTCTTCCGACTGGCTCTTCAATATTCGTCTCTTGAGTCTCTTGAGCTTCTTTGGTTTCTGGAGACTGCTGAGTCTGTGAAGTTTCAGGCTTGGAGGCGAAATTTCTCACTGAAAAAACGGAACCGTACACGGAACGGATTCCGGTATTCACTATTCCTCTGTAAACAAGTGACATAGCTACTTGTGGACCTCTCTTGAAGAACAAAAGGGCATATGAAAACCTCTTGAAATGCTGTTTTTGACCAGAGAAATTAAACCTGAAAAATTGGGTCACGTGCGTGCTTTTGGGATGGACGTTGAATGGATGGGCGATGAAGAGGGAAGAAGATATGATATGATATGATGTGAAAGTTGGGTAAGTGATGGTCTGGTATGTGTATAGTTGTGGAGTGATATACTTTATTGTTATTCTGGCAGTTATTGGTTGCCATAAAATATGAAAGATTTTGAAAATGGTGAAGAGTAAACGAGTGCTAGAATTAGATATTTAAGAAGGTCCTTTTTTTTGCACCCAAATCTCGAAGCCTCCATTCCTTTATGGTTGATGAAAGCAATGTACGCTTTTAGTTAGCTTTCAATGGTTACTTCGTATTTCAGTTTATTTATCTCTTTGCTTAGATGTTGTTTTTTCCTTAGTTAACTGAATGGCATGGGGATAAAATTGATGTGTAGATATATAAACTTATTGGCTAATTTCTCACAATATGTAAGAATAAATAGATGATCTTAGGTACAACACATTATCACATTCTTAATAACTTTCCCCTCTACTAAATAGAATTAAAACTCACTGCCTTTGGCAGACAAGGAAGAACAACTTCTCTGCCTTTCAAGGACTCTATTTCCAATATCAAGCCTAAAACATATCACCACCAACTGAATTTGCTTGCGGCACGGATGTTTTCAAGACCAAATAAATTAAAGCTCCTAACAAAGCAATGATGCATTTAATACATGAATAAAGCGCCGTGGCGCAGTGGAAGCGCGCAGGGCTCATAACCCTGATGTCCCCGGATCGAAACCGGGCGGCGCTAGATTCGCTTTACTTTTTGCAATTTTTTGCAATCATAAGATAGGAACGTATTTTTGATTCTATTAAGTTTCTTCTGGTATGGTTACAAGTTCCATGTTAGTATTATGTGATGATTAAAGTGATATATTAAGATGTGTCAGAAATAAGACTACTAGTAAATTGCATGAGCTATATGAAATATAAGAATTTCATGAGTTGGGTATCATTAGTTTGGTTGACTACTTCTTCTTGTTCTTCTTCTTGCTGGAGGTCTTCTTTTTCTTCTTTTTTGCCTTGTTGGACCTTATTCCCAGTGAAGATGTTGGTGTATGTTCCTTAGAGGCAGGCTGAGAACCTTCTCTCGATGATGGTGCTTCAAGCTCTCCCAGTTGTGAAAGCTCACCCAGTTGTGAAAGTTCACCCAGTTGTTCGAGGTGATCCTCCTCAACAGGAACATCTGGAGTGTTGTCTTTACTGGTGGATTCCACTCCAGCATCTTCAATATCCTCTACGCTTTCATAAAGGTTGGAGGCAGCAGTCGAACTATTAGCTGCCAATAGTGGTGTTGACTCTGAAGTATTCTCAATCTGTTGCTCATAAATTCTTTCCCTCAAGTCCATGATTTCCTCTGGTTCATTGGTAACTTCTGACGAAGGACCTGAGTCTCCACTCTTGGGTTCTTTGAATTCTTCTTCTTCATCATCTTCATCGCCATGCTTTTCATTACTAGCCTTTTCAGCTAATTGCTGTGCCTGAGATTTCGACGATGAACCTAATCTTACAATGTCTTTACTCGATCTTCCGAAAAAGTCCAATTCTTCTTCTGGATATCTTGGGGGCAACTCTTCACCCTTATCGAGTATTTTGTCTTCATCATTCTCCACCACGTTATTGTACTGAGGCAAAGAGGCTAAACCTCTGTCACCACCAGTTTTCTTGTAGTCACTTGTCGAAACAAATCCATACTTCCTCACGTTTGCTTCAATCCAGACAAAGCCCAATTGACCAATGTTAACCTGGAATTTTGCGTTGGTCAGGAAACAACCAACTGCAGGGTATAAGTCCACAAAGCAACCTCTCATGACGTCTAAGATCTTCTTACCGTTACGAGTAATGAAAATTGTTCCAGATGAAGCAACATAACCGAATCCGACGACATCTGATTGCTGCAAAGGAGGCAATACCAAAGCATTGTATTCGCTCTGCTCTCCTTGGTGCTGTTGTAATGGGGTAGGGAATGGCTTGTTAATCTTTAAGTTTCCTGTCGATTCGTATCCAATTGAGAACTTGTTGTATCCTGGCAATCTGAATGATGACGGATAAGGCTTAGTGACAAGACCAATGGAGAAATGTGCGTTAGGGTTGCCTTCGTTGCTGTACTCATAAACCTTCGTCTCGAAGTAGATGGTATCCGAATAGAGTCTATTCTTAGTAGGCAACGCATAGTTGAGAACGGCTGTAGCAGTGGAGTAAGGGGCATCGTTATTGTGGAAGTTCAATTCTGTTCTGTCTGCTACCAAGTATCTTGAGCTTAAGACCTCTTGTTCTGGTTCAAAGAAGAATGCATTGGTACCACAATCCTTAATGATCTTGTCGTCTTCGGTGGAGAATGATTTCCCCTTGGTGTTCTGGAAGTTTGGTGGGTTGGTCTTGGTGAACTCTTCTCCCTTCAAGTAAGCAGACTGTTCTTCCGGAGAGAGATTGGAGAAATCGTATGTTTCTGCCAAGTGGGTCAACGCTTCCTCGTCGTTCAAGAACTCGTGGGGAACATCGTTTGAATTCGATCCCATGAAGTCAGATCCGATGAAGGTGTATTCGCTTCTTTCGGAGTTGCCAAAGAACAACTTGTAGGCACACACAAAGAGCACCAAAAAGAGCGCTATGGAGAGCAGAACGAAGATGAATAGCACATTGGCCGGATCAAGCATCTGGACCGTGAGTCCCATTGCAAAGTGGTGTTACTGTCAATGCTAGTGTGATTCGCAACTTAAGCTGTGACCGTGTAGGGATCAGCACTGGATAGAAGAGGAACGATTCAATAGACAATTGGACGGTTCCGGCGATATCAACTAGCTTGGGCCGTGATAACTAATCCTGTGAGTGCTACGGTACTTCTGGCGAAGTTTGGAGGCTTCTAGCGATGTAATGGGTGCTAAGACTGTGGTCACTTACTGGTGGTGGTAAGGATCACGAGTGGTGAAGATCAGTGAGAGCAAAAAAATTTTCGTGGGAGAAGATTAGACGAGGAGGGGAGGTTAGGGAGAGTGTGGTGGGGATGGGAGGAGATTAGTGAGATTAGTGAGAGTGTGGTGGGAGAGTAGTGAGCATAGAGGAGGGGTGTAGAGGGAGAATAGGGAGAGTGTGGTGGGAAAGTGTAATGAGAAGTGCGGTGAAGATGAACTAAACGGGAAAGAATAAGGAGAGATAGAGAGACGTTAGGGAGAGCGTGGTGGGGATGGGAAGAGATTATTGAGAGTAGTGAGAGTGTGGAGGGAGAGTGTAATGAGAAGTGCGGTGAGGATGAACAAAAAGGGAAAGAATAAGGAGAGATAGAGAGTGACAGGGAGAAATAAGTGTGGAGCAAGCGAAGGCATCGGAGAGGTAGGGATAAAAGGTAGCGAGATGAAATGAAGTGAGAGCGAGAACAAGACGTGGGTAGGGAGCACATCTGTCTCTTATCAATGCACCAGTACTACTATCTCTTACTTGCTATATGAGGTGAAACTTGCGAGTCATACTGATATTTTTATCTTGGTGGTGAGATCAAGACTGTCTAGAGAATAAACAAACTATCTGAACAATTTCTACTATTTTATCTCCATCTCTTTCCCTGGCCTTAATGAGAGTACTGTTCCGTGAAATTCCAAATATCCCACTTCATATAATACCTGAGATGTGGTGGTCATATGTTAAGCATGCGAGTTACAGCGTGGTGGGAGAATGAGACGATCCCATATGTAACTGGGGCATCATTTTCAGCATCTACCCACCAAAATCTATGTTGCACTAATGATTTATCTCGCACCCTCAATATCCATTGTAGATCTCACAAGTCATCTTTTCCACCCAATGTAACCTCCTCCTGCTTCCACTGGCCTGTTTCTCTTACTCTCGTCCATCATCCTTGGCTCTCCCTTGCACCCAAAAGTCTTGCGCCGCAGAATTACCGAATACGCTCCCTGCGGCTCGTTGCTGCACAACAGATGCGCGTCTATCACTCTTCGGGACCAGTTGTTTGCTTATGTAGATAGATAGTTGTGTAGACGGTGTGATCTAGTATTCAACGGGGTGCAAATACGATCAGATCTAGGATCAGCAGTCAAGTTGATAACTTAGCTGGTCAGAAAAGATGTGAAAGTACTGTGCGATACGTTGGAGTATTCTACCTATCAAAAGTCCTGTTAAGAGTTGCAGCCGCACGTAGTGTATTGTCCGTTGGCTGTGAAATTCACAACAATTCATATGGAAAACGCGTTTCTTGGGCAGCAATATAACCAAAGGGGAAAAGAAATGAAGATCTCGATAGAAGCTTAGCTTTATCTAAAAGTTCTTGACGAAAGAGTTTGTCAGAGAAGAGAGAGGGGAGCACCACGGTAGTCTATAGCGATGGAAATAAGACTACACGGTGGGATATTACGAGCCGAATAGAAAATTATCGTTCTTTTGATCGATAATAACTGCAAATCTCTACAAGCGAAATAGAGACTATTTGGTGTCGAATAATAATCCTATTCGGTGTCCAAATATCAGTTTCGCAGCCAAATCTTGGGATTGTATGTTTAATAGATTGTATGTTTAATAGATTGTATGCTTTTTAGAGATTCGTTTTATTCGAATTTGCTTATCGGCTAGGTATCATATCCATAGCCATAGCTCGTCATCAAAATGATCTCTTACCTCGTCAAGCTCGACTCCAACAGCAATACCAATCCGTATCGTCCCCGTGCATATTGTTGTCAGCACTCCCTTGTTCTCGCAGGCCCGCTGCATTTCTGGTGTCACTCGCTAAGCTGTCAGTAAATAGCACAAAACGCGCCTATTTTCACTGCCAAACAGCGTGCCTAAAATATCATCGCCAGCAACTGTGAAAAGTACTAGATTATCCCAGAGTCATATCGCCAGCATTAACTCCTCAGAACAACAAAAAAGGTACTTCTTTCCAAACGTAATGAAGTCTCTATATCTATGTCATCGTCCTCCTTTTCTCTCGGACACTACATCTCTTGAATACACAGTCCGTTCCCCTTTCGTCTTAATTGCCCTGCCAATTTCAGGTCTGTTTACATCAACTTTTCGTGTCTTTTTTTCCGCCAGCGCTTAACTCGCAGAGGCTTTTTCCGCAGGAGGTGAACAGTAACATTTGAGAGTATTCTGTGTAGAGAGAGACAGCCAAAACGTAGTAAAACAATGAGACTCTAGCGACAAATAGTGTACAATTGTGAGACATACTAGTACTAAGAAAACATTGAGAACACTGAGAACACTGAGAACACTGAGAAAACAGTAAAAGATCTCTCAAATTCTCACACTTCTAATAACAAAATACAGAAAATAGCGACACTTTCTCGCCCTTTCTCGCCCTTTCTCGCTGGATCCTCATTGCACACCACGCCTAACAATTTTTATTTACTACGTCGCTCACGGTAACACCAAATTATTCTTCTCAGTAAAGAGAGTTCTCACTATTAACAATTACTTAGAAGTTTGTTCTTATAATTGTACTACACTCTATATTGTTGTGATATACATTTATTCTGTATTATATTATATTATTGTATAATATATTACTTCATATCAACATACTATTCCATCCCTTTATATCACACTATCAGACTGTGTTGTTTTGATAAAACCCATCAGTTTCCTTTTCCCGTTGTGTTGTGACAACACCGTTTTGTTTACCAACCGTCTTCCCATTTTACAACCATAAAACCTGGAGCTGTTTCCGTGCCAATTGAAAGCGGTATTCTCATCAAATCAATTGTCATAACTCTCTTTCATCTATTCCACTAATTCCCCCCACGCCCCGAAATTCCCTAGAATGCACCAATGGATCCACATCGCCAATCCACAATAGACCCTTCTGGCAGCGAGCCTACAGCGCCGCCAAGAACAGCAACTAACTTGAAGAAAAGGTTCAACTCACTCAACCAGCCAAGGTACCCGCTCAAGGAAACGAACTCCAATATCCCATCGCCCGTGCTAAAAAAGGCCAAACTCAATAACCAAAGAGTATCGCCCCAGCGATTCGGAGCCAACAACAATAGCAGTAGCAATAATGAAAACAGCCCTCAGCATCGCCAGAGCTTCCACAAGAACCCAATCTCACCACTTCTGACGAAAATAGATCCCAACCATGTCGTAAAAAGACGTAGAGAGTCAATTGATAGATCTCTGACTTCTAGCATCAACAATGTCCGCATGCAGTTGGGCCATAAACCAAACCTCGAGAGACCTCAGGAAGTGCTCAGTGTGAAGCCAGTGAGGGAAGAGGCAAAGAAACAGATGACTAGAGAAGACTTGTATTGCATTCCAAAAGAGAAAGAATCTTCACTTGCACAAGCCAAGAAGATGGAAGCAGACCTCACAAAAGATGTTCCTGCTGAAACTGTGAGGTCTCCTGCTGAGCCAGAACTATTACATGTAGTGCCAAAAGCCCTTCATTTGCTAGAAGAGAGTATTGAAAATGCTCCTCAAAGCACTCAAGTAACTCCACAAGATGAAAGAGCCGCAAGTACGACCGCGTTCGAAGAAAAAGAGGAGCAAACATTTGTGGAGACTAAAGTAGAAACAAATGACATCTATATTTCACAGTCGAAACTGGCTCCACAAGAGGAAAAAACTCAAGAGCAACAGATAGACGAACCGAAGGTTGTTTACAAGGATCAATACTTCAAATCTGGAGAAACAAAAAGAACTATCGAGGAGATCCAAGAAAGACTTCATCAACAGCCTCCTCCTCCACCACAACCGCACCAACAACATATTCATCATGTGCCTGTGCTCCATCATCCACGTCGCCAGGTAGCTGCAGCATCAGCTTTAGGCCCTTCCTCAACTGTAGCAAATGTTGCTGTAGCGTCTCAACAGACAAAGACCGAACAGCAATCTAAAACAAGTAGATTGGCCGGAGAAGAACTCTACAATTGGCAGCAGTCATGGAGAAAGATTATGAAAGAGTCCGTAGTATACTTTGAAGGCATGCAGGAGTACAACAGATTGCAGATGTCCGAGTACAAGAGAGCGTCCAAGCTCCTTAAACAAGTCGGCTGTGAAGTAACTCCTTTCTACGATAATGATGTAACAATCATTGTCTCTAGAAGACCGTACAACTCGAAGAAGGAATATCCTTCTAACGACATCTTCTCCAATGTTCCTGTTCTTAAAATAAAGGTTTGGGATTATGACAAAGTATTCCGTTTCTTGAAGAACTTGGGAATAAATATAGTTACTGGAGTGGATGAATCAGCACAAGCCACTGCTTTAGTGGACTCTACAAATAAATCTGCAAAGCATAAGGATAATTTGTATAATTTGTTGAACCAAGAAAAGATCTTTGGATCGACTGACCGTGATCCTAATGCAAAGCGTGATGACATGCACTACTTCGATAGAAATTATTTGTATGTTTACGACCTCTCGCAAAAAGTAAGACCAATTGCTATACGAGAATGGAGTGAAACAAACTATCCTGTGTTTAATTTGACTCTCGACGGAAAGTGTCCGTTCATTAACGATGCTAATGATAATGTCAACAGCGAAAGGAAGAAATTGAGAAGATTGAAAAAGTTTGAGGCTTCTCAGGAATATCGTGATCTCTTAAAATTGGCCACTAACAGTATGATGAATGCTACTAAAAGCAGTATTCAATTAACTACAGCTGGATTCAGCGGAACCAGCACCAGTACGGATAAAGTTGTCGACGAGGAGACTACCATAGATCAGGACTCTTCAAGTTCTAGAGAGAAGCACAATTTCAGGGACGAGAACAAGGAGAACGAGTTTGACGAAGAAGACACCACGCGGATTTTAACCCAACCTAACAGATACAACTTCAAGCAACCAAACATGCGTATCTCCTTGACTAGAAACTCGTCATGCATCCAAGGAAATTCAAATTCAAGAGTGCTTGATGTTGCTGCCTCTGGTTATAACGGAGCTTCTAATGCAGCCAATTTCTCTATTGATTCCAATTCTGCACCGGGTCCCGGAAATGGATTGGGTCCGATGACATCGCAAGTTCCTTCCAGAAACCTCAATAACTTGAAGAGAAGAATTATCATGAAGAAGCAACAACGTAGAACTTCTGAAAAAGAGAAGGACGAACAGACTCCAGGCTACTGTGAGAACTGCCGTGTCAAATATGATAACTTCCATGATCACATCGTCTCCAGCAGACACCGTAACTTTGCATGCAACGACCTTAATTTCAAGGATATCGACAAATTGATTTCCACCTTGAACGAGAGTAAATCCCTTGGTTACGTTACCTCCAATGGAGACTACAAGTACGCCTGAGCATCCCCGCTCATGTACAACCTTTTTGCATAGCTATCCCATTATATAGAACAGCAACCATTTAATTGTCACAAGTCTCCTCCCATACTTGTGCCTCTACCTATATTTAGACTAGTCACTCTTTTTTTGCATCCTTTAATACATTTCATATTTTGCAATCACAAGTACAAATGCGCTACCACTTTACACCACGCAATCTTTCTGTCGCAAACTGAGGTGCAACAGTGTCGCATTTTAGATTTTGCGACAATGAATCTCTACACTAAAATTTTCAGATTTTCACTTTTTGCAAAATAGTTTTAATGAAGTCTTAAATCACAGAATTTAGGAGTGAAAGTATGTTTTCCGGTTCGAAAGTCGCTCCCATAGTCGGTAGCCTGTGCCGAAGTGTACGGAGCAAGTTACTCGCTTCAAATACGGGTTCTGTACGGTATTATTCTGACTTCTTGGGTAAACTACCTAGAGTAGGCGGAGGAATCTCCAGATTTGCAAAGAACCCACCACCACCACCGCCACAGACACCAGAGGTGAATAATGCCACACAGAATACAGATTCTACAGGCTCTGTAGAATCAAGCTCCAAAAAAAATGGAAACAAAAACGTAAAAGGCACTACAGCAAAACCAACGCTGTCTTCGTCTAATGGTTCCAACTCCAACAAACATAACAATACCAACACGAATAGAGCCAAAGGACCACAAAATGGAGCTTCCGGGTCGAAGGTTGGGCATAAGACACCATTTGCCTCGAATGTAATTCTGAATAGATTTAAAGCACAGGCCCAGGCTCATGCCCAAGCCCAATCACTGGCTCAAGCAAGAGCTCAAGCTCATAGTAATAGTCGTAACCAGAACAAGGCACAAGGACAGAACAAATTCACACAACAGAGGATATCTCATAACCACAGAAAGAACAAGAAAGTCGCTGTAGAGAAAGTAAAGATTCAATTGCCTCCTTTCATCACAGTATCAAATCTTGCTACCACCATGAATGTACCTTTGAACGATGTATTGAAGAGACTAGAAGTACTTGGATACGAAGACATGAGACATAATTATATTCTAGACAAAGAAAACGCCACTCTTATCGCTGATGAGTATAATTTCGAAGTTACCATCGCTGAAGAGAATAAGGATGATTTGTACCCTGCTCCAATCAAGCCCGAATTGTTAAAGGAAAGGCCTCCAGTGGTAACCATTATGGGCCATGTTGACCACGGAAAGACCACAATTCTTGATTATTTACGTAAATCGACCATCGTAGACCAGGAATTTGGTGGTATCACGCAGCACATTGGTGCCTTCACAGTATTCACTCCGGTCTCGAAGAAGAAAATCACTTTCTTAGATACACCAGGTCATGCTGCGTTCTTGAAAATGAGACAAAGGGGTGCAATTATCACTGATATTGTGATTTTAGTTGTAGCAGCTGACGATTCAGTCATGCCGCAGACAATAGAAGCAATCAAACATGCAAAGAAGTCAGGAGTTCCAATAATTGTTGCCATTAACAAATGCGACAAGCATGGTGTAAATATTGACAAAGTCTTAGGTGATCTTGCTGCTCAAGATATAGATATTGAAGACTATGGTGGAGATACACAGACCGTCAGAGTTTCAGGAAAAACTGGCTTGAACATGGATAAGTTGGAAGAAGCCGTTATCACTTTGAGTGAAATGAGTGAGTTCCAGTCAGAGTATACCAATATTCCTGCTGAAGGTTGGGTCATTGAATCTCAAATTGTGAAGGGAATGGGAAACATTGCCACTGTATTGGTCCGTAGAGGTACGGTTAAGACAGGTGACATCTTAGTTGCCGGAACCACCTACTGTAAAGTAAGAGGAATGAAAGATGAGCATGGAAAGGTTTTGAAATCAGCTGGTCCTTCCACTCCGGTACAAATTTGGGGCTGGAAAGATTTACCTGACAGTGGTGACCACATATTGCAAGCTAAATCCGAACTGATAGCAAAGAAGGTCACTGAAGTAAGAGAAACAAGAGCCAAGGAGGAGCAAATGACCAGAGATATAGAGACTATCAACAAGAAGAGACACGAAGAGTTAGAGCAAAGCAAGAAGGACGACTTGATCATTGAGATGAAGAAAGCAGGATTGTCGGCTCCAGTATCTGATGAGCCTACTATTATCAACTGCAAATATATTATCAAGTCAGACGTATTTGGATCAGCTGAAGCTATCAAAGAAAGTATTGATGGATTGGGTAATGAAGAGGTTAAATCCGTTGTCATTTCTCATGAAGCTGGCCCTCCAACTGAATCCGATCTTGATTTAGCTAAGACTTTAGGAGCTAAGATTCTTTGTTTTAACATTAAGGTACCAAAAACGATTGCAAACAAGGCAGACCAAGAGGGAGTTAGCATTAAGGAGCATAATATTATCTACAGACTTATCGAGGATGTCACAGACGAATTGCAATCACACTTGAAGCCCAGAATTGAGATCAAAACCAGTGGAGACATTGAAATCAAGGATATCTTCACAGTTAGCGTGAAAAAGAGCAAGGTTAAGATTGCTGGATGTAAGGTTTCCAACGGTAGCATCAGTCGTGGATCCAAGGTCAAGGTTTTTAGAGGGGACGATATGGTGTACGAGGGTACCTTGTCTTCTTTGAAGAGAGGAAAGGATGATATCCAAGAGGCCAGAAAGGGCAATGAGTGTGGTTTAGCATTTGAAAGATGGGATAAGTTTGAAGCTGGAGATCTTATCCAAGTATATGAAGAAGTAGAGCATCAAAGATTCTTGTAGGCTATTTTGTATATAACCTGTAAATAGAAAAATTATATAGCAACAGGAATAGAACATAACGACATATTTGAAGAGATGAAAAAGGAGAGATAGGAGGTACAACAATACAAAAACACACCATTTTTAAACTCTATAACTCATATAAATATCCTCCACATCACTTTCTTCTGACCAACACCCACAACCCAAGCCAACAAATCATACGAAAACATACCTACATCTAAATCCCATTCCAATGAAAACGGTTGCAATTTTGCAGTCGTTCGTTTTTTGCATTTATATCTGAGGCATGGATGTTTCTGAAAATTTATCTCATCTTTCAAAAAATAAATATTTCATTCTTTCGATATGATTTTCATGAAGTGATTAATAGTCTATTAAGTAGTCAATTGGATAGATATACAAACAAAGATGTCATCGCACGACGAATATTCTTCAGATGAAGAAGATTTGGTCGAAGAAAACCAGAAATCAGAAGTTTTTTTGGGCTTTGTAGACGCTCCTATTGTCATCGATGAGCAAGGTGAAGATGACGATGAGGATGCCGAAGAACCAACAATAGAAGATACTTTCATAGGTGGAAAGCCAGTCTGGCTTCATCCAGACTCGTTTCCGGATGAAAAGTATGTTAGTTGTGATAATTGTGGCAAAAAAATGGCATTGTTGTCACAAGCTTTTGCACCCATGGACGGTAAGTTATACGATAGAGTCATATATATATTTGGATGCAAGAATACCAGCCAATGCTCGAAAAAGAAGGGCTCAATCAAGGCTATAAGAGGTATTTCTAAGGATCCAGAAAGAGTAGCTGAGATCAAAAAAGAGCAAGAGGAAGCTGTCAGCAAAGACTTGGATGCAAAATTGCAACTTGAGAATAAGAAAAAGCTTCAAATCGAATTGACAAAAGACCTTTTCTCTAGTGGCACCAAAAGCGATAATAATGAAAAGAGTGCCAATCCATTTGGTTCCTCTAGCGCTTCTAACCCTTTTACTGCTTCTAGTGGCGCAAACCCATTTGGTGGAAATCCATTTGCAGCTAAAAAGGAAGACACACCAAAAGAGACCCCAAAGAAAGAAGAGCCACCAAAGGAATCATACGCTACTATAGCATCCAAGAACAGCAAACCAAAGGAACAGAGAAAAAAATCACAATACGAACTCCCATTCTACAGCGGAAGCTTCTTGTATGTGGATCCAGAAACCTTCAAAAAGGAGACCAGTGACCCAGAGTTGGAGAAATACAGACACTTGATTGACATGGACGTAAATAAAGAAGACGAGGGAAGCAGCAGCGGTAAGAGAAGAGATTCATCTTCTTCCGGTATTGG
The DNA here is from genome assembly GCA_030555905.1 of Scheffersomyces cryptocercus. Taxonomy (NCBI): domain Eukaryota; kingdom Fungi; phylum Ascomycota; class Pichiomycetes; order Serinales; family Debaryomycetaceae; genus Scheffersomyces; species Scheffersomyces cryptocercus. The sequence continues at coordinate 444,353 of JANIVO010000007.1, read as the reverse complement.
TTTAGACCCAAGCACGTCCAAGATTTCTAGCATGTTGGACGACAAGTACTTTGAGAACTTTTCCAACACAGTCAAGCATAACCCAGGTCAGGTATTGAGATATAACCTTGGAGGAAACCCCTTATTGTACAGTGGTAGAGATGAGATAGCAAAGAAGTTTGCAGCAGGATTCAGTGTGCCTAAGCCAGGATTCAATCCTTCTTCCGAGCGTCAATTCGAATTACAATTGATGCCAAAAGCAATCATGGACTTGGAACAAATCAACGACGAGGATGTCAAAATCAACGATATTCTTAATGGTATGTCGTGGGGAACAATAATTGTGTGCACTGATGTGGAAGACTATGTTCCAGAGGGTTCATTTGATGACAATAAGGTCGCTTACGTAGAGGAGTGGTGTGGAGTTCAATGGGAGGAGAGTGTATAGATATAGGTTTTAATGAAGTTAATATAATAAGAGAATAAATTGATACATCTTAGTTATTGTCGTGACTATGGAATTAATATAATAAGAGAATTAAATAAGCGTAACTATAGCTACAAATTCAAATATTACTCTCTTAGACTACAAGAAACCTGCGGTTAATGAGCTACAAACCGACAAAAAAAAGCCCAAGATCACCCAGCGACTTCACAACTTAACAACTTAATAACACCAACCCAACCCAACTATCTTGCAACTACCACCACCGGCCGAAATGCCCGACAATCCGAATGCCTTAATGCCCAAGTTAACTCTACACAAAGCCTACTAAACTGGCTGCGAAATGACGTCGCAAAGGGACCGGTACAGGAACCCTCGGTGTATCGAAGCGGAATGAAAGTAAGAGAATTTTGGGTTTTTGGCGAGGTAGGCTTTGATTGTGTGTTTCAGGGGTCGAGTTAAAGTTTAAAGTGTAAAGATGGAAGATGGAAGATGGCAGCATGAGGGAAGACGACAGACGGACGATGGACGATGGAAGACGGAATAGGAAGATTTACCCGTTGTGGTATTTATCATGGAAACCATATGGAACTTCCATCCATCACTGAATGAAATAGCGAGAGATCAGCACTCACCGGCTCAGAACTGTCATATGACGTAAGTGTGCATGTGCGAGTTGCTCCTGTGAATGTGTCATGTAGTATAACTATGGCATTTAGTGAAGGTGAGAAAGGGGACCGGGGCTTGGTCTTGTGACGTTCGGTGCTTTATGTATGATATGTAGAATGAAGAACGAAACTGATTAAAAATCGACTCTTTAATTGGATAATTATCTTAATTAACTGGTAAATACTGCTACCGTTTCTGTTCACCTACGTGTTAATGGGCTCACTAGCTCATCTTTTTTGCATAGCCTTCGCCGTGGGACTCTCGTGGTGAAAAATGCGAAAAAGGGCCCGCCTCGTCTCAAAAGCAAGTGAAATAGCGAGAAAAAAACCGTCGCGTCATAAAAAAAAAAACTACGCTAATTTAGACACACCCACACCATATAAAATTAAGTATGCAACACTAAAACCACACAGGAGACAACACTCCACCAGAAGAAGGGCAGCAAACACAGACACAATAAAAAGACAAGAAATACCAACCGACAACCCGAAAATTACCAGAAAATCACCCTAATACCATCAAACCATCAAATTCATCGCCAAAGTTTGAGAATCCAGAGTCCAACAAATATACGCTTAATTACATCTAATACAGCCCTCACGGAACTCCTCGCGCCTCCTCGTGCCTCCTCGCCCCTCCTCTCTTATCGTCTCTCTCTGGAACTCAAGCACCGTCGCTAACGCTCCCCTTACTGTCCCACTAATTCTCGATTTCTCTCCATTTCTCTCGCTATCGCCAAGCCTGCAGCCTCCTTACTGATCCGTGTGCACACAATCTCCCGCTAATCTGGACCGATAACTTAGTGACACACTGGGCCGAAGAAGAGCAGTAGACATGAATAGGTCTTATGAATGAGTTTTCATTCAATAACGGAACAATTTACGTATAACTTCTTTTCTACATTGTTTCTGTAGTTCGCTGTTCATTTGCATTGTTTTTGACCAGCAAAAGTCGCCAGAAAGGGGAATTTTTCACTCCCCATAGCATATATCATACATTGATCCAGGCTCGTTACTCGCTATCAGTAAAAGCCGCCTAGTTATTCCTACAGCAGTTGCTGTGTCACCACGTCTTGATTGTGAAAGAAGCCTCAATTCCACCTACAAAACGGAAACACTAAAGTCCCGCTACCGGAAACTCGCTTGAACAGTCGTTACCATGTCTAATTATCCTCCCGCAGCGGACTCCTCCAGCTCCGATGAGGACGATGCTTCATTCAGACCAAACGTCCGGATCCCTAACGTAAACCTCGAAGACATCAGAAGACAGCACGCCGCAAGAGCGAAACCAAACCTCGCTAAAGCAGGTAAAAAGCTCACGGGAAAGTCCGTCAGATTCCCCGATATGAGAACCCCAAGAGATACCATAATCTCCAATAACTCGTCTACCACCAATAATTCTAGTGATGACGAAGACGCTGGAAATGCAGCAGACGACCGGTCTGTATTGCCCAGCTTTCAGTTTAAAGCGCATGATATTCACTCGCCATTAGGCTCAGATGATGAGGATAATAACAATAACGATAGTGACTTCGATGATGACTCGATTCCGGACTTCAGTCATATCTTAGATCAGCCCCAAAGTATGCAATATTCATCGGACGAAGACGAAGATCTCCATTCAAAGGCCTCAAAGAAGTCCAAAGCCCTGGCTGTAGATGGGATTGACATAACAGACCAATTTGCCAGAAAATCTATCTCTTCACTGAAAAGTGGCGAAAGCGAAGACAAGAAACCGGGACGTCTAAGAGGAATTCTTCGTAAAATGTCATTAGCAGATAACAGTTATGCTGGGTATATAGAAGAGCCCCAAGCTTCAGCTTCAGATACTTTCATTGGCCGAATGTTAAGCATGTCAGCCGGCCAGTTGGGTCTTAGCGGAGGTGGTTTGGTACCGGGAGCTAGTAGAGCATCTGGAGAAAGAGAGTTGGACGAAGAAGAAAGAGTTGGAACTGATGGAGGAGAGCAGATAGAGATGAAGAAGTTAAACTTTGACGAGCTCAATGATGAAGCCAAGAATCTTATCTACAATCATGTTCCTCATGCTGCACAAATGTCTACGATAAGAGAGGGTTCAAGCAGCGACCAGATGTCTAAATCAGGATCAACAGACAACCCTGAGGCAGATCTCTTGAATCATAAGGAATATGATAGTGATTCATCTTCCAGCCCCACATCAAAACCTCACAATAAAGGGCACAATAGCCATCAGAGCAGTCTTTCATTCTATGCGCCAAACCCAGACCTTACCCTTCGTAGAGACGACCAACCGGAGTATGATAACCAAGACGATTTCTTGTTGGACGAGAACGAGGACTCATACGTCCCACCACCAAGACAAGTGCATGCTGGTGTTTTGTCTTCTCTTTTGAAGTTGTACCAGAACCCACAAGCATCCAAATCTGCCAGTAGTTTTGGAACGAGCAGAAGTTTTGGGGCCAGCAGCTATAACTCGTCCAGAGTACCAACTTTGGCCGAAGAAAATGAGTTTGACGAGAATTTGAACTTGATTGGATCAAAGTCTGCTTCCACAATGGATTTCTCTAAATTCAAAGACAGTTTAAAAAATGCACCCAAGAACTTCTCGCTGAAAGCACAGAAGGCTTCTCACAAAATGGGTGGCAAGAAGAATAGGGAAAGATTACAAGACAGTAGCGACGAGGACCAAGGAGTCTACGACGAGAAGGATTCAGATGGAGTTCGCTTACCTTCATTTCAAAACGCAAAGCCCAAGCAACCAAAAAGACAAGGCCCAGTTCCAAAGGTTTCTGACTTGAAGAAGCTTACAAACCATAAAAAACAACAACAGCTTCGTATCACTGTCCATATTGCTGATATTTTACAAAGACAAAGATTCATAATGAGAATGTGTCGTGCTTTGATGTTATTCGGTGCCCCAACACATAGATTGGAGGAATACATGATCATGACTAGTAGAGTGTTGGAAATTGATGGCCAATTCATTTACTTCCCTGGTTGTATGATTGTATCATTTGGTGATGCTTCAACTAGAACATCTGAAGTTCATTTAGTCAGATGTGCTCAGGGATTGAACTTGTCGAAATTATCCGATACCCACAAAATTTACAAAGGAGTTATTCATGATTTAATTGGAGTCGAGGATGCATCAAAAAGAATTGAGGAATTATTGAAGAAGAAGAACTTATATCCACCATGGTTATGTGTTATCATATATGGTTTGGGATCCGCTGCTGTCTGTCCCTTTGCATTCGGAGGCGGTTGGGTGGACATTCCTATTTCATTTGGAGTTGGATGTTGCGTAGGTTACCTACAATTTTATCTTGCTTCTATGTCGAACTTGTATTCCTCTGTCTTCGAAGTGACTGCTTCGATTGTTGTTTCTTTTATCTCGAGAGGAATTGGTTCCATTAGAGGAGGAAAGATCTTTTGTTTTGCAGCTATTGCCCAAGGTAGTCTAGCGTTAATTTTACCAGGATATATTATCTTGTGTGGATCGCTAGAGTTGCAATCAAGAAATTTAGTAGCAGGTTCGGTGAGAATGTTTTATGCCATTATCTATTCGTTATTTTTAGGTTTTGGTATCACTTTGGGTGCAGCATTGTACGGCTGGGTCGACAAGAATAGTGTTTCTGCCAACCAGTGTGATGCTGGCCACTCACTTAACGACAAATGGAAGATCTTGTTTGTTCCTATGTTCTCGGTGAGTTTAGCGCTTATTAATCAATCTAGATGGCAACAACTACCAGCCATGCTTATCATTTCAAGTATCGGTTATATTGGCAATTACTTTGCTGGAAAGCACTTTTCTCAAGTCACCGAATTCACTGCATGTATAGGTGCCTTCATAGTTGGTGTCTTGGGAAATTTGTATTCTAGAATCTGGAAGGGAATGGCCGTCAGTGCTATGTTGCCAGCAATTTTCGTCCAGGTGCCATCCGGTATCGCTTCGAAGTCATCGTTGATTTCTGGTATCCAGACGGCCGACCAAATCACCAAAGGAAACTCAACGACATCTAATGCATCTGATGGCGGATTTGATGCCAGTTCTCTTAGTTTTGGTGCCACCATGGTTGAAGTATCCATTGGTATCAGTGTGGGATTATTTGCAGCCGCATTAGTAGTGTATCCATTTGGTAAGAAGAAGACAGGTCTCTTCACGTTATAGACACTGGGCACATCATCCGGTTTGCTTATAATAGAAAATCACGCCTACACACACGCTATCATCTATACTACTCTTTCTATCCCCAAGGACCATTCTTCTTTTTTGCATACAAGGTAGTTAAACCTACCACCTATTCTCATTTTCAAGTAGCAGGTTTATAGACAGCTTATAGGTACGCCATAGAATATACAACATACTACCAAGTGTAAATATTCAATTAACTTATTAGCAAGTACTTCACAAGCAAGTAGTCAAGACACAATTACGTCAAAGCACAATTACTTAACACAACACACTAACCATCTCCTCTTGTTAAAACTGACAAATGTACCTTCCCGAAGGAGCCTTATGGAGATTTGCAGCAAATGGATTAAAAGGGAAATGCGCTGGAATAGGAAATCCGGCACCTTACACAAAACCATAACATAAACATACTTTGCAGAACCGACCTATAGAAAGAGGTTACTATGAGATGTTTAGACGAGGTGAAAATTACGTCTCTTGCTGCTTTTGGTTGGGTGTCGTTCACTAAATAGGGCTAGAAAGGGGTAGTTATTCCGTTAAGCAGCGGAAATTTGAAAATGTGGGTTTTGTGTAGAAGTGATGGGATTATCTGGTAATGGTTAGTATGGTATGCTCTACTGTACTTACGGGGAAGATTCGGTATAAATTCGGTCTGTATATATTTATTCATAGAATATTTATAGACTGAAATACCAGCGGCTGCAACTGAAATAGGTGAAAAATTCAGTTGAAACCATCAAATCTATAGTAATATGAAACATAACATGGCCCCGTGTTAAGCACTCTATCATTCTAAAGCAATTGCAGAACACAGAAATATACATAGTACCATATACTCTATTATCCGAACCAGAGCATACCTCTCGGTTTACAATATTCCGACCATACCCTCACCCCGGATCTCCACGAAAGACGATAACGAAATTGAAGAATTGAACATTTTTCAACTGTTGACTTGGATAAAGTTGCTTGGTTTAACTCTCTCGATAGGTGAAGTTTTCAGATAACAGTAGAATCACGCTGCACGGGAAGTCTGATATAATAGTATGTTGCAACTGAAACAAATATCAAGACTCTTGTCTCAGGGTTTGACACCTATACCTAGCAATTCCAATGGAGTCACCGAGTCCCAGCCGTCCTCGTCTCTCACCAGAAGATCGGCTCCTCTATCCATATCGCTTCTTTCCCACGAAGGAATACCGCTTACAACTGTGCTCAACAGGTCGGTGTTGCAGGAAACAAAAGTGGCTCCAGACAATCTCCGGATTTACTCACTTCAAGGGTATAAGTACTTGACTCTGGCCCAGCAACCTCAAGGTGACGAACAGAACCAGTCTACAGAATTGAAGAACTGGGAAGTGATAGAATTGGAGAACGGCTTGAAATTGGTCATTAAGAGCTTAAATGTGGATTCCGGAGCAATTAGCGACAACCAGGACGTGCTTGTAGGCGAAGAAGTGGGCGACGATGCATTAGTGAATAACACCAGCAAGCAAGCCAATCTGTTGTACGTGGTTCTATTCTATGCTAAACAGTTTCCCGATGCTGTCGCCAAATTGAAGTTGGACAACATTGCCAAGGCATTGAATGAAGGTTTAAAGGGGTATGCTAGAGGGTGATAAAATGACTACTTGAAGAAGTAGATATTATATGCATAAAGAGCATTAGAAGATAGTAATGATGATAAGAAACTTTAATACATAGATGCAAAATATATCAGTGAATAGACTATGCTTACTACTGGATACACATAATTCTAATACTGTATCAATTTCAAATCGTTTGAACATTGAAATGCAGCAAGAATAGTTGGAAGTGTAGTTCTACATTAATATATTTCATTTAATTATATTCATTCATGAATAGTGAACACGGACAGACTAATAATAGATGAGAGAACAATAAACTAAAACTATGACGATTGTAGTGAATTTTCAATAAAAAAAGATGCAAAATTAATCGGAATAATCGATAATCGAATGACAATCGGGAATGGGATAACATGAGATACCAGAAAAGATGGGAGACTTAAGGAGACCAAGTATTCTTAAATATAAGGAATCAAAATAATTGTAGTGAGATAACGAGTGCATGAGATTGTCGAATAGAGTGTCGTAAAACAGATGACGTGATGGTAGACTTTACCCAGAAAACTCATTAACATAAGCCAACATTAATAACATAAGGAGAAGAAAAGAATTAGTATAACCATACGAAGTAAGACATCCGGACGTGACCAAAGCCGCAAAAGACGTCCGGGGTTTCCACAATAAAACTAATAAAAACATAAGGCATCGGGCAAAAAGATAAAAATAAATAGAAGGAACATCACTGGGTTTGTAACAAGAATAACATCACTTGTAGTCGTAGAAGCTGTTAACAGACTCTGTCATTATCGACTTTTCTTGATTATCTCTAAATGCACTATTCAACACTTTTCTTTTCAAGAATCTCTCTTTTTCTCACTGTTCTCCCTGGCTGTTTCTTATGGTTGTCTATTTACCAACCATATCAACGTCGTCATCCTCCTCTTCTTCCTCGTCATCATCTTCATCACGATCTTCCATGTCGTCCATCAAGCTTTCCTCATCAAAGCTTTCTTCCTCCTCGCTGTCATACCAGAAGTCTTCGTCCAAAGGCTCTTGCTCGTGTTCTCTAGACTTGCTGGTACTGTTGCTGTAAGCAGCGAACTCGCTTTCAGGCATGATGAAATCTTCAGGGATGTCCGTTTTGGATCTCTCAACTTCTTGTAAGACCTTTTTCTTGTAAGCGTCTGGGTTCTTTCTGAACTCGACGGAAGCGTCGATGTTAGCGGGTGAGGATACGTTTGGGTCCTCAAGTAAGGAGATGATCAGGATCAAGACACTCTCAACGGTTTGTGCCGGAGTCCATGTCTCGCTATCTGGTTCGTCCGACGTAGGGTCTCCTCCTTGGTGCAAGATGGAGATACACAAACGCCCGTCACGGTAGACGTTCGGGTGGTAGATGGCAGGGGTGAAGCGGAAGGTTGGTGGGGCAAACGGGAAATCCGATGGGAACCTCATTTGGCCCTTGAAGTATCCGCCGTGGTACATGGAATCTTTGTTGAGTACCATGATGCCGATGTTCCAGAGGAAGATGTTGTCATCGTCAAGCTCGATGTTGAACGATGGAATGCCCTTTTTGGGGTCGGTGAGGTCTTTGAATTGTCGCTGGAGTATGGCGGCGGCCGACTTAGAGGACATGGTGGAACTGGGGTTCGTGGTGGTTTGTATGCTGTAGTAGGAAAACCAAAACGGGTGGTTTAAGGCTGATGATGGGTAATATATGCGATCGTACGGTGTAAACCAGTGGTAATCTTAATGGATTAGGGTATTAGTAATAATAACCAACAAGATACGGGATTTTAACTTCGATTCTGACACTAGCAAGGATGGTATTACACTAGCAGTAGTCCGAGGCCGAATTCTGGGTTGTTTGGACACTTTTCTGGCTCGTTTGTAGTAGCAACGTCACTATTACTACCAGTCACAACGGCTCACTGCTAACACTAACGAACACTAAGAGAGGCTGCTAGGAGAATTTGACGCCAGCTAAGCAAAAACGGGATTCGGCTGGGATTTGGGTGCTGAAAATCGCTCACACGCTTCTTACCAAGCAGATCTTTCTGATGAACCTATTATCAGCTCGCTGCGGGGCCGGAAAGTACTGTTTGTATCGACTGTGCTGCCAGTAAAAGAGTGGTTGTCACCCTAACTTCACTGCTGTTTTGTCCATGAGACAGACTCAGAAAAACTGGAGTGGTGGGTGCAGGAAGTGCACCACAGAGTGTGAGGACGGTGAGTGAGATGCGAAACGGGGTTGGGAGACGGGGAGGGAGAGGAGGGAGAGAACTGGGGGATATGGGGGTGGTTTGGGGGTGTGGATAATGTGAGGTGAGGGTGAAGGAGGTCGGAATGGGGGTTGGATCGTGGTGGCACTTCAGAAAGATGAAAAATCCCCTAAATACCCTTCTTCGACTCCCAAAAACCTCGAATTCTACTGTTGTGGTATAACCCATTGGGGCATTACCAACATCATTGATTCGCAATTATTGTGCTGCCTAAACGGGAGAAATTGTTGCGGCACGGGCCTTTCCGCCAGGGGTTATGCCGCAAAAAAAGAAACAGAAGCATCGAAACGAAACAGAAATCAACAAATGAGTGGGTTACGATGGGGCAGTCTGGATCGTACTGCGGCACGGGTGCAATATTGGCGATATTTGAAGGTTTGAAATGTCATTTTGAAATTAGTTGGCTGGAGAAAAAGAAATTTGGCATTGGCATTGCTTTTTTTTCTGAGTTTTGGCTCGTAAATCTTATCATGTGATGCGGCAGCATTCGCGGCAATTTGCAGTTATCAGTGGGGGAACAGTGGTGTTAGGGATCGACCGGAGAGGAGGAGGAAGAGGGTGACAGAGCGATGATGGCGGTGCTAGGTCTGTTAGCGAAGAGGAGAAGATTCGCTTCTGCAGATCATTCGAGGAGGAAGTTGAGATGCTTAAAAGTTTGGTTCGGTGATAGAGTAGTTGGTGAATATTGATAGTGGTAGTGGTAGTGGTAGTGGTAGTGGCAGTAGTGGCAGTAGTGGTAGTGGTAGTGGTAGTGGTAGTGGTAGTGGTAGTGGTAGTGGTAGTGGTGGTAGTAGTAGTGGTGAATATTGGTAGTAGTGTTAGTAGTGTTAGTAGTAGTACAGATAAGCATGTGTTCCTGTTTTGATGGTGTTTCTATCGTCTGATTCACGAAGTAGCTTGACGACATGGATTCGGCTGAAATTTGATCATTGTTCAACAGAAGAGTATACAAAGTGACCAGGGTTCACAAAGCACTGGGTTTGGTTTGTCTAACTGTCGTGTAGAGGAAAAGCGTAGATGTTGGCATTTGTATGGGCTGCCATAGTTAAGGAGGACCATATAGCCAATGATAGAAATTGTCATTTTTTGCAGCAATACGTTATTGGAAGCGAGAGAAACAAATTGAAGGCTCATGAGTGTAGACTCTAGTAATAATGTAGAGAGAGATGTTTCCGTGGGTTGAGTTGTAGATTTGAAATAAGATCTCGACTTGAATATTACATGGTTTGTATGCTTTATGTATGGGCTCGAAATACTCCATTTTGGTTCCATTTTTCTACCACAACGACCAACCATTTACACGAATAAACGAAAGAAAGAAACTAGTATCCATTATAGTATATCTATTAATTAGAAAAAGTCTAAATATTCAGCCTGAAATCTCTACTCCCAACTAGAAGAACTCCAACTACCCGTCTATTAAGCATATATCCATAAATTTTCACTTGGAAAAAGGCATCCTCATCCCTCCTCTTCTCATCAAAAATCCATAAAACTATCACCACCACCACGCTAACACCCCCCCACTCTCAATAAAAGCCAATCCTAATACCACAGTGTCTCCCCAGCGGTTGCAAATCAGCTCTCTCCATACTCCATCTACTCCGATAACGGGCTCCCATCCATACCACTCTACTGCGGTAGTGGTTCCTCAATCATATACACAACTCCCTATCACCACTGTTTCTTTATCGTATTGTGACAGAAAGCAACTAATCTGAAGGGTTGCAATAGACGTAGCAGGTTTTGCTCGGAGATTATAGCAACCGCTATTCGCTGGTCAGTCTTTACGTGTTCACTTTAGCTCAGATAAAAGGACCAGGTTCGAATGTTTCATCCATGTACGCATTTAGACGGACGATTTATCCATCATATATAACGAGCCGGTCGTACTCTACATCGTCTGGTTCTACGTTAAACCACTACGACATACTCGATGTGCCGCTAAACGCTTCAATTAAGGACATTAAAGTCAGTTTCAAGAAGCTCAGCAAGAAATTTCACCCTGATCTCAACACTCATCTCGAGCCGGAAGAGAAGGAAGCCAATAACTCCAAATTCGTGGAGATCGTGTCGGCCTACGAGACACTAAAGGACATTAAGAAGAAGAAACAATATGATATAGAGCTCAAATCACAGGGAAATTTGCATGGTGGCCATGGTTCAAATAGGCCTACACCAGCGAGAAGCGAATGGGATAACAAATACTATGGTGAGGCCAAGTACTATTCCCGTTCAGGTGGTCAAACCACCTCTGCATCGGGCCTCAACAGCAAAAGGCATAGAGTATACAATGCTTCGAGTCAAGACGAAAACTCCCATTTCAGTGGTAAACATGTCAACTATGGAGACCGCTTCGATGTGCCGCATTTCGACTACAATGAACATCTTTCAAAGCACTTGAAGTTCGAGCAACGGATGATTAACAAGCATATCTCTGTTCAAGACAGAGAGAAGATCATAGCCCAATTAAGCAAACTGGGAGAGAACTTGAGCGAAGAGCTCATAACAAAGCATTTAATGAGACATGTGCATCACTTTAAAGGAAGCGATACGAATAACTACGGAGGTGGAACCAGCAGCAGTAGCCATGTACGAACTTCTTCCTTCCCACAACAGCCAAATCAGACGAATACCAAGAACCCACACATGTACCATGGACCGCAGGTCGATGATAGTGAATCGGGAGCATTCAAAACATTCATGTTGTTGGGTGGAGCAGGCGGTTCGCTATACTTATTGTACAAGGCTTTATTCTGAAGAACTATGGTGGAATCCTATTATTTATTGTACGAATAGATAGAATGTTATATATTCTCTTTGCATGGACTTACGATTATACTATATGATAAATATGAATATATAAGACTGAATGGTATGGTACTAGAACGAAAATAAACAAATATATAAAAATGGGTTATTACTAATATGGACAGGCGTTGTTTGTCTCGTAACTTTTGATACCAACTATCAAGTGTGGAAGTTTGCTGATGGCAACATGGGTTGATTTGATGATATGCATTTAATTCAGCTTGTATTGTTAGTTAATTAACTAGTCTAGTCTAACGATCGACCTCACCGAACACCAAATCCATGGTACCAATGATGGCGACGGCATCAGCCAACAAGTTACCTCTTGAAATGTGGTCGAAGGCACCCAAGTGTGCGAAACCTGGAGCTCTGATCTTACATCTGTATGGTCTTTCGGAACCGTCAGAGACAACGTAGACAGCCATTTCACCCTTTGGAGCCTCAATGGCAGTGTAGGTCTCACCTTGTGGAACAGCGAAACCCTTGGTGAAGAGCAAGAAGTGGTGGATCAAGGCCTCCATATCTTCCTTCATTAAGGCTCTAGATGGTGGAGAGATCTTGAAATCTTCGACCTTAACTGGTCCTTCTGGCATGTCGTTGATACATTGGAAAATGATTCTTAACGATTGTCTGAATTCAGCCATTCTGATTAAGTAACGATCGTAACAGTCACCGTTCATACCGACAGCGACGTCAAAGTCGACCAAGTCGTAGGCATCGTATGGTTGAGACTTTCTGATATCGAATGGGATACCAGAACCTCTCAACATCACACCGGAAAGAGAGTAGTTGAGGGCATCCTCAGCAGATACCACACCAACATCAATGGTTCTGTCCTTCCAGATACGGTTGTCTGTCACCAATTCTTCGGTTTCATCAATTCTGTCACCGAATTGAGTGGCCCACATGTAAATATCGTCCAACAAGCCTACAGGCAAGTCCTGGGATACACCACCTGGACGCACATAAGCACTATGCAATCTGGCACCGGAGACTCTCTCGTAGAACTCCATAAGCTTCTCTCTCTCTTCGAAACCCCAAAGGAAAGGGGTCAAACCACCGACATCCATAATATGGGAAAGAACGGACATACAATGGTTCAAGACTCTGGTGATTTCTCCGAAAAGAGTTCTGATGTACTTACCTCTAAGTGGCACTTCTACATTCAACAACTTCTCTACGGCCAATGCAAAGACCAACTCGTTGGTCATCATGGAAACATAATCCAATCTGTCGAAGTATGGCAATGCTTGCATGTAGGTCTTGGATTCAATCAACTTTTCAGTACCTCTGTGCAAAAGACCGACGTGAGGGTCGGCTCTGACGATTTCTTCACCGTGCAATTCCAAAATCAATCTCAACACACCGTGGGCAGCTGGATGCTGTGGACCGAAGTTGATGGTGAAATGTCTGATTTTGGTATTTTGTTTAGCGACCTTGAGTGGATCATCGTCCTTTCCCCAGACCATATCGACTTCGTCCATAACTTCGGAGAAGGTGGTTTTACCGAATGTTCCTGGAGCATCGGAGTATCTTTGGGCAGGCTTACCAAGAGCTGTTTGGAAGGTCTTGTTCTCTTCTGGATGGTGAGCAGCAAATGCTCTAGAAACCGAGGAAAATGATTTTATAGGTATGTTAGAAGAGATTGCAGGTCTGGCTTTGGCGGCCACACGCACAGAGTTGGCTATTCTGGAGGCTCTCAACATGGTGGAGAGTATGATGTAGTGATGACAGTTGAGTTTACCAGAAGCTGGAAAAACACAAACAATTAACGATAATTAACCGGTTAAAATGCAAGAAATGAAGTGGAGCTAGGGTTACAGCTGCTGTCTAGTCTGCTATCACAAGACTGTTGACGTCGTTTGACCGTTTTTCGGCGGTTTTTGTATCGGCGGCTAGTGATGGTTGTGAAAACGACCTGTCACTACTGAAAAAAGACACTGAAAGTACTGAGGTTTCTCGTGCAATTCGACTCGCTGAATAAATCCAAATGTGTCAATCGAATACCTGCGTCGTGCTGATACAGTTGTCACGGCTTGCTATCGTACAACGTTAGTGGTGTCTAGCGTGGTGCCTTGTATTGGTTAAGATCTTTGGCTGTAAAGCATTTTTTTACTACTGGCTTTCTCATTATAAAATGAACTTTGTTCATTGGACGGTTTCGGAGGTGTGTCAGGTGGGTTTAGTCACGCTTTGTGCGAACGAAAGGAGTGAACAAAATGGGTGAAAGTTGAAGATTACATAATGTATGACCTAAGCCATCATTTGAGGTCGTGTGTGGACCGTAAAATAGCAAAAGTCGTGTTGATTACAAATAGTATCACGTGACTAAGAGCCGAACACGAAAAATTACACAGAATGATTACATAAGCAATTACTCACATGATCCAAATCACGTGATGGTACAAACAGAAGAGTACGGTATATAAAATTTTCTAATTTATTTTACAGGTTTGGTTGCTGGCCCCGCCTCCCTGTACGCACGACCGTAACAAACCAGAAAACCAGAAATATTCAGAGTCAGAGTCATCTCTCTGGGAACTCCGTTTCCTGTATGTTGACGCGTATCTGCTACTCGCGTTGTAATTCCCAATTTCCAAATTTCTTATTTTTCATTTTGCACCAGCGCTCGCAATTTCAGTGTTCATTTGAGTGTCACTGGTGTCGCTGAATCAGACGATAGTTATCTTCACCCGCCTTTGGTTTGTCAGCTATCATTGGTTCACCCACATTGGCATGGTCTCGCAGGGGCTCGTACTGGGATGAACTGGAGGCGAACAACACAATGTTGTGGTCACACAAACCACCTTTTTTCGTATTGCTCTTCCCGTAGCCACCACTGAAGTAGAGCGAACATCTGCCATTTCTGTAGCCACCAGTACTACCACCACCACCACCACATGACTTTCTCTCACAGTGTAAGCTTTACCCTCACAGTGTAATTTCCGGCACACTCGTCTTCGTTTTGCTGGCTTTTGTATGCCGTATCATATGACATGTCTCTCTTACGCCTTCTTTACACACTCACCGTCTATCACTCTATCACACAGTGTATCATCCATTTCATCACACAGTGTATCACATAGTCAATGACCTACAACCCAAACCCACCAATTACTGTATTATGTAGCGTATATTCTATACTTCACTCTCTCTGTTTTATTGTTTTATGTCCTTGCACTCTATTCTGTACCGTCTTATACATATACAGTATACCATATTATCCACCGTAATATGCCCGTGCACTGTATACATTATATACATTAGACACTCACCATATTACTCACTCATTCCATCACTCTTTCCGTCACACATTCCATCACACACTACTGGCCCTTCTACGACCACCACCACCACCACTCAGCATATCCGCTATCCGGCCCTTACTCCATCTACACAGGTAATCTACACCATAAAATCTACCATACTTGCAATAAATACCATCCCACACCTCTACACAGGCTTCCAACAATAACCCCAATTCGGACAGGCCCAGTTCCTCTCCTTTCCTTTTCCCGATTTTTTTTTTCACCCAAAGACAGGAGGGTTAGTTCTACTGTTCCGACATGGTACAGTACAGTCCTGGGCCTTCTTTGATGGTACAGTCTGCTCTGTGCTTGTCTTCCTGTCTTCCTGTCTTCCTGTAGTTCCTGTGCTGTCTGCCCTTTCTGGAGTCCTGTGGTTTCCGGCTGGGGTTATATAGTAGCCCAGATCTGCTGTTTTTCTTTGCATGGCTCTCAGTTTGCTACTTCTTGTTCGTCCTACCATTTTTCTCAGTCGCTTGCAACGCTCTTCGTCCTCGGCACACTTCGTAAGGGCATATTAAGATAAGCGTAGATCTGGATTTTCTGGTTCCAGCCTTGAAAAACTCAGCAATTTCGTACTTGCCATATCCATTGTATAACCTATCCCACGCCAAAAGGAACACATTCATTTGTCGTTCTAGCCGACTTTTCGCCCATCCAGCAGTATTCCAGTCACCTTCGTTAGCCATCCCACAACACTCTTAGTATAACTACTATTACCACAACTACTACCTCCACTACTACTACTACTACTACCACCACCACTACTGTTCCTACCAGACGTGCTACCATCTGAAAATTTTTGCACTATGAATTTCGCATCTAAAAGAAAGAGAGACGACGCCGACCCCGACACCAAGAAGGTCAAGAACGAGTTGTCCGACAAGGAGAAGGCGGAGTATTCGTCTTCCAGCGAATGGCCCGTCTACTCCCATCCCGACGGCGGTATCGTGAAAATCACTCCCTGGGGCTCATTGCGCCAGTTCACTAACCCCGACAACGGTGAAATGGTAACCAAGTTCGAGGATATGTCGTTCACCGACTACTCGTTCAACCCGTCCAATACCGACGTGTACGACGTGTCACAGAACACATCGCTCCCATCGACTCCACAATCACTCTACAATAACCAGCAGTACCACCAAAACCAGCGGTGCGCTGGAAACTACAATAACAGCTCCCCCACGCCAAATATCAAAATCAGCCCGAACGACGAGGCCGAATCCTACGTTATTGAAGGATACAAGGGTATCACTCCGCCTCCACAGCTGTCCGACAACGTCACCCACCAGTTTGAGCAAGAGCAAGAAAACTACTTCGGCATGAACGAGAACCAGGAGGAGTTCGACTACAACGACGAAGTGGTACGTCATTACGGTAATCTTCCCAACTACGACGACGACGTCATGATGTAAAGTACTTTCCTAGATGAAAGCCTTCAACCTGGCCCAGTAAACCCCCAAACTCACGACCAATCCTTCTCATGACTCACACAACGAAGTA
Organism: Scheffersomyces cryptocercus; assembly: GCA_030555905.1. Taxonomy (NCBI): domain Eukaryota; kingdom Fungi; phylum Ascomycota; class Pichiomycetes; order Serinales; family Debaryomycetaceae; genus Scheffersomyces; species Scheffersomyces cryptocercus. Next base: position 427,600 of record JANIVO010000007.1, on the reverse strand, counting down.
CTGGAAAGTACTTCTACAAACTCAACTTGCAATAGTCCTGTTTCATTTCTTGATTGTATATTACAAAAGTTTCTCTCCCTGTCTGTATGTATTATGAATAAAACAGCCTAATTATCATATTATCGTAGCTGCCATTAGTTGTAGGAGAAGCTAGTTATTGCTACTACCTACTTTAAAGAGTAGTACCCCCTAAGACCTAAACCTACACGTAAATACCGCCTAATAATTGAATTATGTCACTTCCTAGCAAGCAATAAGTTGATGATGGTTGCAACCATCAGAAGACTACCAGATATTGGGTCAATTGCTTTGGTACAGATACAATGGACCTGTTACTATATCCTTCAGTTGCCGAATCTACATTCTCTCCATTCTGAATAATCTTACATTCATAAACATACACAACCGGAAGAACTAAACGAAGAGGAGTTTTATTACTAATTAGCCCAGCTTAGTTGGAGTTCTTGACTTCCAATGGGGTCAAACGTAAGTATGGCTTGATGATTCTGAACTTAGGGAACAAAGTCTTAGCCTCCTCGTTGGAAACACTTGGGTGGACGATAACATCATCACCTGGAACCCAGTTGATTGGGGTGGTAACTCTGTACTTGTCACCGGTTTGCAAGGAGTCGACAACTCTCAAGACTTCGGCGGTGTTTCTACCAGTAGAAGCTGGGTAAGACAAGATTAATCTGATCTTCTTCTTTGGGTCAATGATGAAGACGGATCTGATGGTGAATTGGACACCCTTGTCGTCGACGTTGGAAGCGTCTTGGTAGTCGATCATGTCGAATTGAGTAGAGACCTTTCTTTCTGGGTCAGCAATGATTGGGAAGGTCAACTTGGAGCCGGTAACCTCATCAATATCCTTGATCCAGGCCTTGTGGGAGTCGGCGTTGTTAGCGGACAAACCGATCAACTTGACGCCTCTCTTGGCGAATTCTGGCTCCAACTTGGCGAAGGCACCCAATTCAGTGGTACACACTGGGGTGAAGTCGTCTGGGTGGGAGAACAAAACGGCCCACGAGTCGCCAATGAACTCGTGGAACGAGATTGGGCCGTTGGAGGTCTCAGCGGAGAAGTCTGGGGCAGTGGAGCCTAATCTTAAGGTCTGTGGTTGAGCCATTTTTCGGAGGAATTGAATAAAGAATTGAGCAAACTGAAGAGAAAACAACTGCAAATTGTCGGCCCACTGGCTAAACAGCGAACTTGGCCCCAATTTATATGGTTCGGTTCCACCATGGAGCCCAGGATCGGGTTCCAGAATGGCTGAAGAATCCAATCACCACTTCTCACGTGATATGGCTCTAATTTGGCGGAACCATCGCGACTGGCGGCGGTGTGCAGGGGGCTACGGGGGGAGCGTTGTTTGTGGAGAGAGCGAAAAAAGGTGAGCGACGGTGAGCGACGGTGACGCCATAGTCGATTGGGATTAGAGGGGGGTACTGAATGAGGAGGGTAGATTGGAGAGTAGATTGTAGTGATTAGGAGGGAGAGTGGATTGGAGAGTAGATTGTAGTGATTAGGAGGGAGAGTGGATTGGAGAGTAATTGTAGTGATTAGTGTGATTAATGTGATTAGAGTGGGAGGTAGTTAGCAAGAAAGTAGAGGGATTAGATAGGAGAGTAGATTATATGCATTAGGAATAATTGGTAGTGAGCAGTGGGTAGTGTGTACCACTTACTGGTATTAGTTTGTGAGGTTGGTTGGTTGGTGCGCAGTGGTTATTGTGTGTGCTCTGAGTGCACTGACTTCTGTGAGCACTGACTTCTGTGACCCGTTTGTGAGAGTCCTGTGAGTACCTCGCTTATTATGGGGTATAGTGTCTACGTATTAATATTAATGGGAACGATTTTAGTACTGATAATTAAGAATACGGGCATTATTAGGAATATGGGGATAATTTTCATTCAGTACCGAATACGAGGCAGTCAATTAAATAAAAGTGGTTACACCGACCACTACTAGAGTCTATAGTCTAAAGTCTACATCAAGGTGCTACGAGCGATTGACACTGACTATTAGCAATATTCCAATTCTAAGGAGAGTGAGAAGATAATTAGACGTAGATAGCTAGATACTGGCTGTGATATCGGGGCGACAAGAAATGTGATCCAATTTTCAGCTGATTCGAATGAAGTGTGGTTTATTTATTTATTCATTGTGCTGTGATGTTCATGTTCTGCTGTGAGGTGACATCGATCCTTGTTGGTGTACTCTTTTATGCCCATATGCCCTTTCTTTCTTATTGTAAATTCATGCTTCCACCATAAATGAACAGTTTCGTAACCACATGTGCTATTGGGAACGAGTTGCTACCACCACTCCGCTACAACTACTCTATTCGGAGTTTGAGGGGGTTTGCAATTAAACGAGAAATCGCTAACCGGTGCCGTTACCGGTTGCGAAAGTGTGGAGGAGGCTGGATCTGAAGTAGCGTTATCAGCTATTATGCCAAACTATAGATTAACTCACTGTTCGGTCAGTAGTTGTAGTTGTAGCTGTAGTTGAATTAGCTACAGTCCTATTGTACCTGTTTTGTATTGAATTTAATTCGAATTTATTCTGACTGTGGTTAAAATTGTATTTGGTCTACTGGCACAATGAATTCTATGTATAGTTTGTAGAATTGCAATCTACTTGTAGATTATTACCACTATCTTTAATTATTGTTATTATTTTCTCATTTTCATTATCATCATGACTCTTATTACAATTTAGATATCTGGTAATACCTATTGGCTACATATTAATTGCTATTATTCTCTCATCTGCTTTTGTATATACCTGCCACTGTTATTAACTGACTGTCTCTCCTTCTTTTACACATCAATTGCACTACACCTACGCCATACTCCACAAAAGTCTAGTCCCTGAACTAAACACAACCCTAATTATGAACTGAATTTCATTAATAGTTGACAATTTCTCATCTTTAATTGGAAATTATTTTCATTATTTATATGAATTCCAATAAGTAACTTCACATGGACAGAGCGTTTTTACATCAATAGAGTCCTTTTGACTTAATTTTTCATTTCTAGAATTTGCAATCAATAATATCCATTTAAACAGCATAAATATCTCTATTTTATCAATTATTACAGTACTTCCCTTTCTCATAGAAACATTTTTCATTTCTAATTCTACCCAATTGCCTTTTATATATACCCTTACCTACTCCTCACTATCAATTCTTCATCCGTATCTTCGGCATCAACATCTACTCCAAAGTCATCCAACGTCTCCCCGGAATCGTTCATCCACTCACTCCTCTTCATCGTAGATCTTGGGTCGAGTCTCTTTTTCAATAACTTGATATTGGTTCGGTTGCCAATGACCATGTTGCTAGCATCGGGTTCTTCAACTACAACGTCTTGATGTCCCCCATCTGGCGGCCATGGTAAACCTAATTGGTCCTCATCTATAAATTCTGTCTTCTCTATATGATACCCGTCACCTTTCGGTCCACTCCATGGCCATAACCACACCCAAGGTTGCCCCATAGAATCTACAAGATTCAGCCAGATGCCCCTGTCGTATGGGAAAATTAAATCGTCAGTCGTGAATTCTTGTGGAACTGCCGATTCTTCGTTTTCACTACTTGATTGTACCCTCTCTTGCTCTTCACCACTCGCCTGCAAGGAATCTTCTTCCCTAGCATCTTCCTCATAATATCTATCTGGTCTGTTCCAAGACGACAAACGAGGCATCTCTTTTCCATGCAACTTGAAGTAATTATTCTTGATCTGTGTCCACATACGCTCCGTATGGAATTGCGACTCGATTCTTTCCATCTCCCAAACTTCGATCTGGGTCATACCCTTGAATACGAAGTCCTTTACACATCTGATTAGAAGTATGATGATCGAGAACAACACAAAGAAATCGACGGGTAATAAGAAAATCACCGCAAACATCTCAGATTTGTCAATTAAATATGATGGTAAATCGCTGTCATTATAATACTGAATCACTCTTTTGCTCAACTCCACCATCACGATCCCGGTAGCAAATATCACCCATACCAAGAATCGTATGAAATGGGGCATATTACCATGACCCACACAATTATATGTCCATGGACAATGGTGGTCCATCTTCAAGACACACTTATTACAAGTTTTACAGTGATGGGTCCGTTCTGGCTTGTAGTTCTTGCACTTTTTGCACCATCTACGCCATTCACCTTGGTTCGGTTCGAAGTTCTTTGGTGGAGATCCAGGCTCGGTTATAATGGCCAAGAGATACGATACCCAGACCATTGTGAGATAGATCTGGAACCGGATTTGGCCATCTACGGCCATGTGCTTCCTGAACACGAAAAAGTGAGATCCATAGCCTAGTGTTGCTATCAATATACATGGTATCTTCAATTGGTTAGTAACTGTAAGACTACGAGCCTGAGACTTAACATTAGTCCCATGAAAAATCGCTCTTCCTTCCCAAAATTCTGGCGAAAAAGACGTACAATGATCCCGAGAATGGGCCACTTCAATTCTGCGGCCATTTTGGAGCAATAGGACTATGAAATACACGTCCTTCGTGGATATCAAAAGAGATCTACTAACCATTTTATAAGACAGAGCCCTTCTTATGGGGACACCAAGAGGATTACGTCATTGATTATGTCATACATTAATCTCTATAAGAGGATTACGTAACAGCTTACCAATCCTCACTCCCAGCGGTGGCAATATGATTTTGGTTCTGTTCGATACTTAAGAATGGTGATCAGTGTTACTTGTAGCATTGGTCGAGTATTTGAACCAGACATTAATATCATATCAGAAAAAGCATCAAGATGGTATGTTGAGAGTGCCAATTAACCATTGAGCCGGAAAAAGCAGAAAGAAACGAGCCATTACTAACTTTTAACTAGACGTCTATTGGTACTGGATACGATTTATCCAATAGTGTGTTCTCTCCAGGTACGTATATTTGAAGGAGAAAGGAAGAAATTACCACAGCGGGATTGAAAAAGGATACTAAGAACATCGAGGAGAGCAGTGATTTTGTGGAAATGGATGAAAAGTCATCGTAAAGTCCAATTGGATCCCGTTGTCGTTGACACGCTGAAAGTATACTAACCATATTCTTATAGATGGAAGAAACTTCCAAGTCGAATACGCCATGAAGGCAGTGGAAAACGGTGGTACATCCATCGGGCTCAAATGTAAGGATGGTATAGTGTTAGCCGTCGAGAAAATCATAAACTCCAAGTTGTTGGTACCAGGAAAGAACAAGCGTATTCAGACTATCGACAGACATATCGGAGTGGTATACTCTGGTCTCTTGCCCGACGGACGTCATTTCGTAAATAGAGGAAGAGACGAAGCCCAATCGTTCAAGTCCATATACAAAACGCCGATTTCCGTGCCACATTTGATGGATAGATTGGGAATCTATGTTCAGAACTATACTTGTTACAACTCGGTCAGACCGTTTGGAGTTGTTTCAATTGTGGGAGGAATCGACGACAATGGTCCTCATTTGTATATGATCGAACCAAGTGGAACATGTTGGGGATACTCCGGTGCTGCTACCGGTAAGGGTCGTCAAACAGCCAAGTCCGAATTGGAGAAGTTAAACTACGAAGAGTTGACAGTCAGAGAAGCTGTCAAGGCTGCAGCCAAGATCATCCACCAGGCACATGAAGACAACAAGGATAAGGACTACGAGTTGGAAATCTCTTGGATTTCTCTTGATGAGACCAAGGGAAGGCACGAGTTCATTCCTGAGGACTTGTTGGAAGAAGCCAAGAAGTACGCCGAGGAGGATGAAGAAGAGGACGAAGACGAGGATGAAGAGATGGAGTCGTAGGTGGGCTCATTATGTAGCATTCATACAGATTAGATCGCTAGCACAAATACAAGTTAAAATGAAAGAAGGTAGTTTGTTTCACTAGCAACAAGTAGACGAGCAGGGAAGAGAAAGAAGGAGGCTAAAGATATCTCTAAAAGGAGTTAGTCGAATTGTTATTGAGGTAGATGCCGAAAGGTAGCGAGTATAGAAGAACAGCCTGTCTTTGCAATGTAGAATTTTGTTCGGTAACCAATCATAGATGACGTTGTACCTACTCACTACAATTAACTGGTCAAAGTTAATCTCTACTTAGTACGTTCATAGTCACGTCCATAGTCAAGCACATAATCCTTTTGTTTCTCATCTTAGTAATTAGTATAGTTAGCATCTACAGTTAAATCTCCATAGTTACGCTAAAGTTAATCCCATAGTTACGCTAAAGTTAATCCCATAGTTAAGCCCATAGTTAACTTACCATAGTTAATTTACCATAGTTATCTTACCATGGTTAGAACAAATAGTAAATCCACCATAGCTAATTCTAAATAGTTAAGCCCATTGTAACTCTCGTAGTTAATTCCCCATAGTCAATCCCAATAATTAAGCATAGTTAAGTTATAGTTAGTACTCATAGTTAGTACACATTTTTATTCCACCATAGTTATTCTCCATAGTTAAGCCCCATAGTTAGTGCTCATAGTCAACTACCATAGAAATAAATATATATATATATTTATATTATATTATATATTTATATTATTTTATAATAAATAATGTATTGCAAAAAATCTTTGTATTGTTGGATTACTTACAGATGATACTCCATAGATAATACTCCATAGATAATACTCCATAGATAATTCTCCATAGTTGATACTCCATAGATAATACTCCATAGATGATTCTCCATAGTTAATTCTCCATAGATAAGCTATAGTTAGCATTCATAGTCATCCATTCAGCCCATAGTTAAGCCCTTAGTTAGTGCTTATTGTTATTCCACCATAGTTAGTGCCCATATTCATACACCATAGTTAATACAGCATAGTTAAGCTTGCAACATTAAATCACCATAGTTAATTTCTAAATAGCTAAGCCCATAGTTCATTGTTATTCCACCATAGTTAATTCTAAATAGGTAGCACCCATAGTTAGTGCTCATATTCATCTACGATAGTTAGTACTCATAGTTAACTCCATAATTAACCACCATAGTCATCCACCATAGTAATCCACCATAGTCATCCACCATAGTAATCCACCATAGTCATCCACCATAGTCATCCACCATAGTTAACCACCATAGTTAGCACCCAAAGTAAGCCTTCATAATTAGCACCCATTGTTAAGCCCATAGTCAATCTGATAGTTAATCCCATAGTCATCCACCATACTTAATACTCCGTAGTGACTTACTATAGTTTGCACCCATAGTCACCATAGTTAAAGTTAAGCCCATAGTTATCCATAGTTAGTACTCATAGTCATACACCATAGTTAGTACTCATTGTTATTCTACCATATTGAATGCTCCATAGATAAGCTTCTAATTAAACCCACCATATTCAAACACCCACCCATAGTTAGTACTCATAGTCAACTACCATAGATAATTCTCCATAGATAATACTCCATAGTTAATTCTCCATAGTTAAGGCTGCAACATTAAATCCACCATATTCAAACACCATAGTTAGCACCCATAGTTAGTGCTCATATTCATCCACCTTAGTCAAGCCCATAGTTAACCCCATAGTTAATCTGAAAGTTGATTTAAATTGTCACCCACCTTACTTAATACTCCATAGTTAACTTACTATAGTTTGCACCCATATTTAAGCTATACTTAGTACTCATAGACATTCATTATTCCCATAGTTAAGTCCATAGCCAACCACCATAGTTAGAAAAAATAGTCAACCACCATAGCTAATTCTAAATAGTTAATCTCAAAGTTAACCCATAGTTATCCATAGTTATCCATACTGATCCACCATAGTTAATTCTAAATAGTTAGCACCCATAGTTAGCACCCATAGTTAATACTCCATAGTCAAGCCCATAGTCAAGCCCATAGCAAGCCCATAGTCATCCACCATAGTTAATTCTCAATAGTAAACTCCATAGTTAACCATCATAGTTAATTTCCATAGTAAGCACCTATAGTTAAGTTACACAATTAACCCCGTAGTTAGTACACATCTTTATTCCACCATAGTTATTCTCCATAGTTAGTACTCATAGTCAACTGCCATAGCTAATTCTAAATAGCTAATTCTCAATAGTTAGCACCCATAGTTAACCCCATAGTTAATTCTCCATAGTTAACCCCATAGTCAACCCCATAGTTAAGCTCTAACAAGTACTCTCCACCTCACACATCCACACCGCAGTACGCAGCACCAACGCGCGTAGCGAACAAATCGTCTTTTCGTAAACAGAAATATTTCTTGTGGCAGCAAAACGGTTGCACGGTGAAACAAACACCAGACAATTGTGGTACACAAGAACCAGGTGAAAGTTCTGTTGTAGACCTGAAACAGAGCTGTGGCCAGAAGAGCATTTCTGAGCAATTTGGAACCGCAAAATGCCATTTTCTAGGGAAAAATACCAGCATTCGCTGCGTCTTTCAGACGAGTTCGATCCCTCAGACGAAGAGGATGAACAAGAACAGGTATCACAGAAGAACTCAATTGGAAACGGAAAGACTAGCCGGGAGATCGACAACGACAAAGACTACATCAACGACACCACCGAAAATAGCATAGACCACCACGAAACCACTTCGAGCACGAAAATCGGGTCGGTATCAACCTCGGATAGGGTCATAAATCAGGTCCTTAATAACATCGAAATACTAAGATACGGGTCTATAGCCGACACGGTAACAACAACAGCAACGACACCAGCTACTGCTACAGCAAACATAACCTCCAGTAGCAGAGATATCTCCAACATAGAAAGTTCAAACTTTGAAATAACAAACAACGCTACGAAGCAATCTGAGGATTCATTGAACTTGAAAGCAGACACAACGCAAAGCTTCAGGTTTGCAGACTCCTACATTCACAACAATAGAAGTAACGATACAACGCGTTCGTCGAGTCCGTTCATATCACACCCAGAACTAGACGTAAACCAGAAGAGCATAGAAAGTGCCAGTTGGAAAGAACCATTAACGAATAATAGCATAGAAGAGGAAAAAGAAGTTTCTCCCTTCCAGGATAACAATAGCAGCTACGCTGTAGATGAGTTAGATGAAAATTTGGAGAATTTACGATTGAACCTCTCTCAAATAAGGCTAAAGTCCCCCAAAAAGATTGCGATGGCGGAAAGAGATAGAAGCTTTAGCGATCACAACAATGACAGCTTCCACAACTCCACTATGGACACCACACGTTATAACGACACAAGAGCACAACTAGACCACGACCTAAACTTTGACATTAGTCCAAGCAAATTTTCAAAACTGCAGAAGCGTCAGAGCATGCCTGCCACGCCTTGGAGGAACCTAAGAACTGCTTCAATGTATACACCAACCCGTAATACGAGCGAGTTGCCCCAATTGCCCTTCGCAAGTAGTTCTATGCTCGCTAGCAATTCAAAGTTTAATGGAAAAAACTTACAGACAGACATATCCACAGAATCTAAAGTTGATGAATTGAGCAAGAAGGTTACTAGTTACAAAATTCAGCTTAAGGTCTTCAAGCAGTTTCTACAGAATTTAATTGATAAGACAAGGGAATTCAACCAACCTGGGATCGATTTAGACGAACTCCAGTACTTCCAGAATAATTTATATGGATTGTCTCCTGCTCCAAGCCAGAGAAGTACAGCCGAGTATAACAATCTACAAGAAGAATACGATGAAATCTTTAAGCTAAATCAAGACCTCTTCGCTAATCTTGAGAGCTTCCAATCACAGTTGCACGACAAAGAAGTACAGTTGCAAACAGCAACTCAGTGTATCGAACTGTACAGGCGTACGGTTGATGAAATAATACAAAAACTTATCGTAGATCCGAATACGTCGCTGACAGCCAGACAAGGATTACAGAAGTGTTTGGTTTCAAATTCTTCCCTCGAAGTAAAGTTGCAAGTTTTGAAGCTAGAGGTAAGTTCAAGACTCGAGGAAAATTCTGTAACAAGTAAGTACGCGACACCTCCTTCTTCCGATCATGGTGCAGATAAGGTCGAGAGCGAGGATGTCAATACCTACATCAGCATAGTGGAGAGCTTGACTGATACAGTAACTACCTTGGAAGAAAAGTTCCATAAACAGCAAAGTGAGTCCGAACGCTTGGAAGTAGACCTACAAAGAGAGGTAGAAGACTCGAAGCAGATAAAAAAGAACTTTCAAATTATATCTCAGAAATTTAGTCAACTCTGCAAAACAATTGACGAGACTCCCAATGCTTCTTCACAGGAGAGGAATATTTTAAAAGAAGAGAATGCCCGTCTCTCAAAACAAATAGAAGAATACCAAGCAAGGTTGGAGAATACACACGAGGAGGAAAAAGAGAATGATAAATCCATACCTTTGCAATCAAATAACTTGAATAAATCTCCCACATCAGTGACTTTCGGAAAAGACGAAAAAAGTATAAGAGAAGAACTCTTAGAATTGAGCCAAGCATATAGTAATCTCAGTGAAGAGTTCAATGAGTTAACTGAACAACATGCAAAGCTCAAAACTGCTTCGTCAAGTACGATTTCTTCTTTGACCAATCAATTGAATGTTAAGCAGAAGGAGGTTCTGGCATACCGTGCTGAGGAGAAGGTCAATGAGAAAATAAAATTAGATTTGGAGATAGCTGTTGAGAAACAACGTAAGTTAAATGCGGAGAAAATCAAGCTCTCGTATACCGTCGAATCGCTTAAACAGAAAGAATCTAGCTTAAAAACTACGATAGAAAGTTTATCTGAGAAAGTCACTGCATTGACTGTAGCTGGTCACAGTGATGCGCAGGACGTAAACATGACTAGGAAACTTAATGTTCTCGAGTATCAGCTTCAGGAATTACTTCTGTTCGACTTGATCGAATTCCAAAAGTTCATAAAGTCCTTCAATAAGATTGCAGATGATGTTTCTTTGAAGGATCCTAAGAAGAAGTTTGAACTCTTGCGTATGAAGATTATAGGCAAAGGAGACCTCACTCTCTGGGAGAACTCTGAGGTAGAGTCTATTCGTGATCAACATCGCTCTATCTTTGAATACTTTGCTAGAGCTGTTGATATTCTTGTGAATGATCACGTTAGGCTTTTGTTGAAAGAAAGCGATTTACAGATTCAGTCAGAAGGCAATCGCAATATAGAAGAAATGCGCCAACAAATACGGAATTTGCAACTTGACAGAGACTCGCTCCAAAAGCAAGTTGATTCTTATGAAGAACAGGAACATAATTTAGAAATGGCCAATCAATCGCCAATGTCGAAATTGCGTATAGAAGACCTTAGGAACAAATGGAAAGCTGAAAGAGAAAGGCGAGTTTACGAAGATAAAGAGGCACAGAGAAGATTCAGAGAACTTGAAATGGAAAACTCTCGTCTCCGGGACTTGTTAAATATGTAAGTCAAGGAATAAACTTATTTATTTGGTACCGTAAGCAAGTAGCCTATATACGTCAGGCTGGCCGCAGTCGAGGTAAAGAAATACTTTTGCTTCAAAATACAAGACTGGAAACGACTTTTACACAATTAACCCTCCTTGACAGATGAAATACCTAAATCAGACTGCGGTCCGAAACGAATAAGGGTTATTCTCGGTTGAAATGCCTAAATCTTCTACCGAATTCCGAAACGAATATGGTCTATGGTCGGATTTAAACCGTTTATTGAATTTCGCATCCATTTTGGTTGTTGCCAAATTGCGGAATAAGATTACTCTTTTTGTAAGCACAAATTTTTGGCACCCATATAATTTCGAACTATAATGCGGATTTGCAGGTGCTAATTTCCTTTCTTGGCCATTTTCTTGTTTAAATCTCGGGAGGACACCATGCTATCTCCAAGACCGAAATACTATATGAACCGCAATATGCTACTGAGGTGGAGCATATCTGGTGAGTCAGCACAGTCGAGGTGATTCACAATCGTGGATGTATATAGTTTTGTCCTCATTTTATCATTATGGCTGCAAACTTGAAGAGTGCAAGATACCCGATTGGTAATGTAATTCCACTCACAGTGGTAGTTGAAAGACGCAGTTTGTACCAAAAGGGTTCAATTGTTGCAAGTTGAAAGTTATATAAACCTCCATAGAAACCTGCCTTTCCGAACATTTGGTTACATGAGTATCGCTCTATTGAATATTGATAGAACCTATAGCTAAAACAAAAATGTCTGGAAAAACTTACTTCATCACTGGTGCCAATCGTGGAATTGGATTTGAACTCGTTAAACAATTCGTTGAAGGTAGTTCATCCAATGTTGTTATCGCTACCGCCCGTGACCCTTCTAAAGCAACTGCTTTAAAAGAATTGGCATCGACTAACAAGAACTTGCATATCATCCAGTTAGATGTAACTAGTGATGCTTCAATTGATAGCATTGATTCTCAACTCGGTAAAATCACCGATAATGTTGATGTCTTCGTGTCTAATAGTGCAATTGGTGATTCTTTGGACAAGGTAATTAATGTTCCAAAGAAGGTATGGGAGGATCACTTCTACACGAATACTTTGGGACCCGTTTTGGTCTTTCAAAAGTTATATAAGTATTTGGCTAAGGGAAGCGTTAAACAAGCCATTTTCGTTTCTACCCTGGCTTCCTCAATTACCCAGTTTTTCCCATTGAGTGTAAGTGCCTACGGACAATCCAAAGCAGCTCTTAACTACACTGTGAAGGAATTAAGTTTTGAGCATGGCCAGGAAGGTTTCACCGTAATTGCAGTCCATCCTGGTGCTGTTAGTACTGATATGGGAGAGTATGCTGTGAAGAAGATGACTAAGACGGATCCTGAATTGGTCAAGTCTTTAGAGTCTATTATCATCACCCCAAAGGAGAGTGGATCGAAATTGAAGATCCTTTTTGATGGTTTGCAAGCCAAGGACAATGGTCTCTTCTACAGCTACGATGGTTCAGAGCTTGCTTTTTAGTATTTCATACTCATGAAGATAAATAGTTTCTTTGTAGAGGTTTTTACGTCAAACAACCAATATATTTCCGAAGTTTTTTACGATTGCAACTGTTTCATTAAATTCTACAAAATCACTAAAATTCTCTAACCTTCTGTAACCCTCTCAATAACGCCAGTTTCAATAAAACGACCTTAAAGAACCATGGGTACTAACTATACTATTGTGATTAGGAATCCAAGCTAACATTATTTATACTAAGTCCGCATTAAATCCACCTTCCTGTATTGTATCATCCAAATCTTCCACTGAATTGCGGACTTCAGAATTCGGAATTAAAATGGAGAAGCTTTGGATTAAATCCACTGCCAAAATTCGGAATTGTGCTACCATACGAAGACATCTTTCTCTGGGTCGGAGATTCTGAGATTCCGTATACTCAGATCAAGTGGTGTATATGGTATATTTGTGATTGAAGAATATGATTGCTGCAAAATTTATTGTAGTATTCAAAGAAGGGTCAGTCGATATCCCATAGAATTCTTCTGAAATTTCTACTACGTCTTACCCATTATCCAGTTGTATGTTCAATGGAATTTTAAAAAACTATTTAAGAGGAGGCGATTCCCTTGCCTTGATAAACCGATTAAAATTGAAATAGTATCATCAACTTATACTTGAATCACAAATTAACAAAAAATGTCTTCTAAAACTTACTTCATCACTGGTGCAAGCCGTGGAATTGGATTTGAACTTGCCAAACAATTCCTTCAAGAGAGCTCTGGCAATGTTGTCATTGCTACTGCTCGTGAGCCGGCCAAGGCAAATGCTTTGAAAGAATTGGCCTCTAGTAATAAGAATTTGCACATCATTCAATTAGATGTGTCCAAGCCGTCGTCAATTGAAACTATTGATTCTCAGCTCAGCAAGATCACTGACAATGTTGATGTTTTCATTTCCAACGCGGCCATCGCTGACTCCTTTGAAAAGGTTGTTGATACTCCTCATAACGTCTGGGAAAGTCACTACCAAACAAATGTTTTGGGTGCAATTCTTGTCTTCCAGAAGTTGCACAAATACTTGGCAAAGGGTAGTACAAAACACGCTGTTTTCATCACTTCGATTGCAGGTACTTTCACCCAATTCTTCCCATTAAGTGCTAGTGCTTATGGACAATCTAAGGCAGCTCTCAACTACACCGTGAAAGAGTTGAGCTTTGAACATGCACCAGAGGGCTTTGCTGTAGTTGCAGTACACCCCGGAGCTGTCTCAACTGAGGGAGGTGTAGTCGCAGTTAATAAAATGGCTGAAAAGGCCCCAGAGGTAATCAAGGCATTAGAAGCAATGATCATCACTCCCCAAGAGAGTGCCTCCAAGTTGAAAGTCTTTGTGAACTCCATAGAGGCCAAGAATAACGGTCTTATTTATAACTATGACGGAACTGAGCTTGGATTTTAAGAGTTGATATCTTGTTTTTCTTCTATTTCAAGCACGTCTATAGTTTTGTACTTTCAGTGGCAATGAAATTGAGTGCTATATATATATATATATATATATATATATACGAATATACATATCGTTCCATTTCTTATTCTTAAGCTTTACACGAAATTACATCAATAAATGAGAGAACTATACAGCTCAAAGTTTACTAAAGGTTTTTAACAAAGCGATACATATGTATAACTAGAGATTGAAGACACCTGTATATTGAATTTTGCAACCAAACCTGCAACCATTCAAGAGTGGTCTAAGAGTGGATTTACGTACCACAATAGACTGGTGGATATGGTTCGGAATGTGCGATCTCCGAGATCGTAGGGAGTATACATGGATTTGTAGTAGGATTATCAAGATTGCACTGTTGCAGATGAGATAGGACGTATACTCAGAAAGACGTGACTCTACTGAGAGTTAGTGGAATAAACCTCCAGAAGTTCTTCCTGAAAAATAGAAACTTTGTAGAGGTGAAATCAACATAAAACAAAGTCCCTCCTCTTAACAGTTGTATTCAGAAATGCTCTCATTAACAAATTGTTTTACCTGCTTCAGAAACTTACTTCAACGTCGTGCTGCACCTGGAAGGATTTGAACTACCAAATAATTCCTTCAGGACTGAATGCTGTCATCTATTAGACGTGACTCTGATAGATAAATTGACTCTAAGTCAGGAATAGCAGACTCGTTGGTCTTG
Organism: Scheffersomyces cryptocercus; assembly: GCA_030555905.1. Taxonomy (NCBI): domain Eukaryota; kingdom Fungi; phylum Ascomycota; class Pichiomycetes; order Serinales; family Debaryomycetaceae; genus Scheffersomyces; species Scheffersomyces cryptocercus. The sequence continues at coordinate 412,525 of JANIVO010000007.1, read as the reverse complement.
GTGTATACTGCTAACAATGTATGGGCAGACCACTATTATACCGATTTAAGCACCAATTTTCAGGAGAGCGAAACACGAAGAAAACGATTTTATCTCTACTTGCTGGACTCTTGCTATCAAAGCTTCCCGTTAAATGATGTGTCTATGGGTATTTTTGCATGGCTCGTAGCTAAATCCACGATTGTATTTCTCCACTTCTACCTTTTCTATGACACTTTTTGTGGTAACGATGGAAGACTATTTATCCATCACAGCAGCACAACATGACAACACAAGAACAACACCCAGAAACCAACTAATTCAAAATGTTCACCCATTCTCCCTACTTGTCACTTCTACCTCAAACAACATTCCACTTTGGTCTTCTCTTACATACACCACTTTCCTACTATCCCCTGGAGCATCATATCTATACCACACCGATTATACACACCAGTTATACCACACAGAAAACACAAAAAAACCCCAAATTTCAACCAAACAAAAATATACAAAATTCCCCCTCTTTCCCCTTACAACCACCACACCACCATCACCATCACTCTATCTCTACAACACTTCCCCTTCTTCCCTTTCTTCATCTCCTCCTACTCCGATTTTTGCAGCCTACCGTTTTTCTCCCTCGCACACGACCCGTCTCGTGACCTGAAAAATTTTCAGTTTCTTCAGATCAACACTTAAAGAAAGCATTGTTTGCTTAAAGGACCAGTTTACACGGTAAAGAAAGGCAGTTATTGCAGTAGAAAGTGGATATTCACCGAGTTAACAACCCCGAAATGTCGTTATCCGAACAAGAATATCTCGAGCTCGAGAAACAAATCACCTTGGATGACATCGACTTCTCCGATCTCGAAGAAAAGTATGAAGTCGACATCGGCTTGGACAACTATGTTGTCGTAGACGGAGCACCAATTGCGCCAGAATCCAAAGTCCCAGTGCTTATCAAAGTGTTGAAGAAGCTTTTCAACACCGTCGGTAAGGTTGTTGAGGGCGATGAGGGTATTTACATGCCTCTTGAAGACGGCAAGTCCAAGGGATACTTATTCGTTCAGTTTGAAACGGCTGAGATGGCCGATGCTGCTATTAAACAACTCCACGGTAAGAAGTTGGACCAAAAGCACAGACTTTTGGTCAACAGATTGACTGACATCGAGAAATACGGTGCCGAGGGTGCTGTTCCTTCTGAATTCACTGCACCAGAAGTTCCTCCTTTCAAGAGCCACGGCTACTTGAAATCTTGGTTACAAGACCCAGCTGGAAGAGACCAGTTCGGATTACACTTCTCTGAGACCTTCGGTGTCTACTGGAACAAGAAGAAGAACGACGCTGAGCCAGTTTTTGAGCCAAGAAAGGCTTTCACCTCCAAGTACGCCAAGTTCTCTCCAAAGGGTACTTTCTTGTTCTCCATCCATCCTCAAGGTGTCCAATCTTGGGGTGGTGACGGTTTCACCAGCATTGGAAAGTTCATTCACAACCAGGTCCGTTTGATCGACTTCTCCCCTAACGAGAAGTACATGGTGACTTTGTCCCCACTTGCTATCACAGTTCCAGACTCCGCTGCTGAGAGAGCCGTTTTCCCATTCGGCCCAGAAAGCGAGGGCCACAAGTTGGTCATCTGGGACTTGGTTACCGGAGAACCAGCCAGAACCTTTGCATTGCCACCACACTTAGAAGGTCAGAAGGAGATGCCTTGGCCTTTGGTCAAATGGTCTCACGACGACAAGTACTGTGCCCGTCAAGGTCCAGGTGCTTTGGCCATCTACGAAACCCCATCTTTTCAATTGTTGGACAAGAAGCTTGTTAAGATCGACGACATTATCGACTTCGAATGGGCCCCAGCTGCTGTAAAGCTTGCCAACTCCAAGGTTGTAGGAGGTGACCATCTTTTGTCCTACTGGACTCCAGAAAGATCTAACCAGACCGCTAGAGTCGCTGTTATGCAAATTCCATCCAGACAAGTTCTCAGAACCGTCAACTTGTTCCAAGTCAGTGACTGTAAGATGCACTGGCAATCGGAGGGTAAGCTCTTGTGTGTAAAGGTCGACCGTCATACCAAGTCCGGTAAGACCCTCTTCACTAACTTGGAATTCTTCAAGACCACCGAAAAGGACATTCCAGTTGAAAAGGTTGAATTGAAAGAAGTTGTTGTCAACTTCGCTTGGGAACCAAAATCAGACCGTTTCATCATCATCTCTAGATTGGACGACGGTAACCTCAACCCTGCTATTCCAAAGAATACCATCTCCTTCTATGCTATTGAGTCCAGTGGTAACAAGGGTAAAGATCTCACCTCCGTGTACAAGTCTTACAAGGACATTCCAAACAAGCACTCCAACACTGTGTTCTGGTCACCAAAGGGTAGATACGCTGTCATTGCCACTATTTCCAGATCCTCTGGTGAGCTCGAGTTCTTCGATGTCTCCTTCGACGATGACAAGAACAAGGGTCTTCCAGCTAACCCTAAGTTATTGAAGACCGACAAGTACTCTGGTATGACCAACTTGGCTTGGGACCCATCTGGACGTTTCGTTGCTGGATGGTCGTCCTCGTGGTTGCACACCATTGAGAACGGTTACAGATTATATGAGTTCACTGGTAACTTGTTGAGAGACGAGTTGGTTGACCAATTCAGAGAGTTCATCTGGAGACCAAGACCACAGTCATTGTTGAATGCTGCTGACAGAAAGAAGGTCAGATCTAACTTGCGTGAATACAGTGCCCAATTCGAAGAGACCGATGCTATGGAGGCCGATGCTGCCCTCAGAGAGGTCATCTTGGCCCGTAGAGAATCTTTGGAAGCTTGGAGAGAATACAGAGCCAAGTATGCCGGTAGGGCTGTAAAGGCCAAGGTTGTGCAAGACCAGGTAATTGAGGAGATCAAGGAGGAGATCATTGAGGAGAAGGAAGAGATCATCGAGTAGATGTATTATAGATAATTAATATATATATTAGGTTCAAAAAGATGTAGAAATGGGATAGGAGGGCAGTTTGTTCACGACTCTATGTTACTATTATGTTTCAATTGGTTGTTATTCGATACTATCGAAGTAATCTTCTACCATATTGATCTACAATTCTGATGGCTATAATGAACATTATTTATATCTATCGTTATACTTATAACTTCGAAACTATTTACAAAGACGTGGTGTTTCCCTCTGGGTCCTGAGTACTCCTGAAAACTGACAACTGCGGTTACTTTTTATACTGCCTTGGTTTGAAGCTGTAATCCGTGCCATTGCTTGATCTCATCCTTCAACAATTCATTCACTAGTCTATGTTGTTTGATCATAGGCTTACCCTTGAATTTCTCGCTTTCTACCAAAATAGCGAACATGGAACCGCAGCCGCCGGAAACATCCTTCACCAGCAATGCCTTTGGATCGAACTCCTCCTTCAAGATATTGTAGATTTTGTTCTCGTATTCATCCATAGGAGGAACATCACTAGAATGGAATCGCACGGCAATGGCTGCTCCAGCTTGTATAGATGAGGGAGAAACCCAGTTTTTGGCTGGCAAAGCGCGTGCCAGTCTACTTACAATACCTCTGAACATACTGTGGGCCGAAGAATGAAGTTATTACCTGAACTGTATGGAGAAATAGTGATGATTAATCACCATTTCTTAATTGGTAAGAGACACTATAAATTTTCAGAAATCGGGTCGTGTGCGAGGGATAAAATGGCTTTTGCAACTTGTTTATGGTGTATGGAATGGGTAGGGAATGGAGGGAAAAGGCCGATATGGAGGTGTAGGAGTTGTTTTATGTGCGTTGGGCTGGTTGGGGGCTTTTTGAGAGTGTTTTTATCCTTAATTTTTGATATAGTTTACTCATTTAATTGAAGTGATGACGACGTGGGAAGATGTTAAAATCAGTGGTGTTTGCGCTGATTTTGCAGGTGATTTATAGGAGTTTGAATTGGGAGGATATATAGATGGTTTTGTAACATTTCGATTGTTGGGGATCCACAGAAGATGGTGGTAGTTGTGGAAGGTGGCTGGGTTTTTCTTTTGTATTAATATTGCAAAAATTGGAGAATTATTTATAATCTTGAGCAAACGTAAATTAATCCTATTCCAATCCTAAGACATATACAGAACTCCTTTCTCCCAAAGGCTACCTAATAAACATCAAATTACCTCTTCTAAATGACTCAATTGCCGTTGATATCGCAACACAAGAAGGTTCCCTTCTAAGCCGTTATGACTCTTTCTTCCCCCAGGATCTCTCAAATAGACGAGGGCCGAGTCCAGATCTTTCGTCGCAGATAGAACACTACATTACCTCGCAACTATCAGAAATCCCAAGAGAGAACTGCCACCAGAGCCGCATTTCTGAGAGATTTACCTCTCGTAGTTTCCCAGGATACTACACCTTCCAATCACTATTATATCATTAGCTCCCCATCTCTTTCCCCACCACATAGACTGCAAAATCTCGATCTCACTGCAAAACTCTATTTCGGGTATTATCTGACGTCGGTGCATAATCAACCTACACACCTCCTGCAGCGATGTCATATTTTGTCTCTGAGAGACGTATCTGTACATGGCGTGTCGGCCACCACTGTGCAACGGAGGGACTGTTAGAATGAGGACCACAGGGTGTACTTGCTATTACAATCCAGTTTAGTATTTCCCCAACTGCCTAAGTACAACGCCAACCATCACCCTACCCACTATTTCTCATTTTTAACCCAAAATTCCCCCCACTATACCCACCAATACCCTCCTTCCCCATACCACCATCGCGTCGTGTCCCTACCATCCCCTTCTTTTCCGCTTTTCTTCTGACAACTCTCACTCCTGCAGAGAACCCGCACCCTCCAAAGCCGACGAAAAACAAAAAGTGGAGTTTCCATCGCTGTGTTGATGGAGAGTAGATGGTGTTATTGGTAGTTATAGGAACCGGATCTTGGGATATTGGTAGAGGAACCAGATCATTGCGTCGAGAAACATAGTAGGAAATGAGGTACGTGATTTTCAGGGAGAAAAAGCGGCAATTGGGCGAGAAGTATTGGACTGTAGAGTGAGATTGTGAGGTGGAAGAGGTGGAAAGAAGTGGTGGATGAATGATGGTGGGTGAAGAGTGGTGAAGAGCTGTGGGTGAGGAGTTGTGGTGGTGGTGAAGGATGGTGGTGGGTGAGTGGGGAATGATATGGTGAAGGGGAAGAAGAAGGAATGAATTTGAATGGAAAATGGTGGTGGTGAGTGGTGAATGGTGAATGATAAAACTGTGGAAGACGAAGAGGAAGTGATGGATATGATGATGATGATGATGGATAAGAAGTGATGATGATGATAGATAAGAAATGATGTTATGATGTCATGATCGAACAAGAAGAAATGGTAAACTGTTATTCAATAACAAAATACGAAAACACCAGAAGCAATTTCATGAAACTTAACAAATGGATAACATTGATAATGAATAAGAATGAAGAGAGAACAGATGGATACGATGTGACCAGATGATCAAGAACGTCATGAAACAGATGATATAAATGAATAGATGAAGAAATGAATAAATGAATAAATGAACCATATTCCACTAGAAGAACCAAGTCAACAAGTCAACAAGACAACAAGTCAACAAGTCAACAAGACAACAAGACAACAAGTCAACAAGTCAACAAGACAACAAGTCAACAAGTCAACAAGTCAACAAGACCACGCGACCACAACTCAACATACGTCCAACTGAACAGCCAATTGCTATATCCAACAAACAAACCATACTAACAATAACCCTTCCACAGCGGCAAATTCGTAAGAGCTTCGAAGTATCGCCATGTCTTCGGACAAGCAGCCAAAAGAGAATTGAGTTACGAGAACTTGAAGATCACCAAGAACGCTTGGGATTCAAACATCATCCAGAGCAATGGTCAATACTTGGCCGTCAACTGGGACGCTTCCGGTGGTGGTGCCTTCGCCGTGATTCCCATCAGCGAGGTCGGAAAGGCCCCTGATACCGTTCCGTTGTTTAGAGGCCACAAGGGCCCTGTTTTGGACACGGCTTTCAACCCGTTCAACAAGCGCCAGATTGTCAGTTGTTCCGACGACGGTAAGATCTTGGTTTGGGAGATCCCAGAGGACTTCTCCTTCCACAAGTACGTCGACGAAGAAGACAACATTAAGGACATCACCGAGCCAGTCAGAGTTTTGTCCGGTCACACCAGAAAGGTGGGTTTGGTGGAATTCCACCCAGCAGCTGAGAACGTCCTCGCCTCGTCGTCTTTGGACTACTCGGTGAAGGTCTGGAATGTAGAAACAGGAAAGGCCGAAATCACCTTGCAACACAAGGACCTCGTCACTTCGTTTGCCTTCAACTACAACGGTTCCTTGTTGGCTACCACCTCCAGAGACAAGAAATTGAGAATCTGGGACATCAGATCGGGTAAAATCATCTCAGAGGGTGCTGGTCACACTGGTGCCAAGCCATCGAGAGTTGTGTGGTTAGGTAACACCGACAGAATCCTCACAACAGGATTTTCCAGATTGTCCGACAGACAAGTCGGTATTTGGGATGTAAACAATATCGACAAGGGTCCAATTGACGGCTTTTTGGTCATCGACGCCTCTTCCGGTGTCTTGATTCCGGTTTACGATGAATCCACGAACATGTTGTTCCTTGCTGGTAAGGGTGACGGTAACATTCGTTACTACGAATATGAAAACGACTACTTACACGAATTATCGCAATATGCTTCCACAGACCCACAAAGAGGTTTCGCTGTAGCTCCAAAGTCGGCTGTGAATGTAAAAGAAAACGAAATCTTGAGGTCATTCAAGACTGTCAACGACCACTCCATTGAGCCAATCTCGTTCATTGTTCCAAGAAGATCGGAATTGTTCCAAGAGGATATCTATCCTGACTGTCCATCTGACAAGCCAGCTCTTACTGCCGAAGAATGGTTTGGAGGAAAAGACGTCAACGGGCCATTATTAATGAGCATGGAGGCCCTTTATGAAGGCTCGGAACCGACTATTAGTGAGTCGCCATCAGTGACTATAGTTTCCGCTGCCAAGGAGGAGGCCGAGAAGAAGGAAGAGGAAGAGAAGGTCAAGCTTGAAGAGAAGAAGAAGGAAGAAGTAGCCAAGCCAAAGGAAACATTCGCCAAGGAATCCACTCCAGCAAGCACTAAGAACGTAGACGAGTTATTAAAGTCCTCTGACGACGTTAACAACCTTTTGAATAAAGTAGCTGACCAATCTGATGATGAGGATGAGGCTCCGCCAGCAAGCGATGACAAGGACGAGTGGGAACAAGTTGAAAAGGCCGATGCAGAATCGCTCAGTAAATCAAAGGAAATTGTAGAGGAAGCGAAGGAGCCAGTTGTCGAAAAGGTCAAAGAAGAGCCTAAGGCTGAACCAGCAGTAGTTCCAAAAGCTGAAACGAAGACAGTCGAAATAGAGCCAAAGGAGGCAGTTAAGGTTGAACCTAAATCTGAATCCATAGTTCCAGAAACTAAGTCCGAAGACAAGTCTGCTACTAGCTCTGAAGTATCTTCGATCAAATCCGATTACAGCCTGACTAAAGCAGCATCTCCTATTCCAACTCCATCTACTCCAAGATCCGCCGCTTCTTCTGGTGCCCCAACATTGAAGGGAACTGTCGAGAAGTTGCACGGAATCGTCGAAAACCTCGAGTCCCACATTCTTAAATTGACTCAAGCCAGTTTAGAAAAGGATGAAAGATTGTCAGCCTTAGAGAAGAAGATTGACGAATTATTGAAGAAGTGATGTATCTTAGGATTCCATGTTATTATTGCTACGCTCAAAGTACTATATTTCTTTTTATGTGTATTACTTTCAATTCTAAGACTCTAAATATTCAAAGCTTTAACATCAATCCTTCTTCGTATCGTAGAACTTTCGGAAGATGAATCCAGTCAAGTTGTTGGTATCAAAAGTGACCATACCATCGAAAGTCTGTATTGTCTGTCTGTTTTCGTATTGGTAATTCAACAAATCATCCAATGAAATAGTACTAAGGGCACCGGGAATCGTTACAGAGCCGTTAGCAGCCTCAATTACAAACTTACCGGCTTGATGACAACTGAACATGAAGTCCAATCTGAATGAAGAGGATGATGCTCGGTTGACGAGACCACCGAAGTCCTTGATGATGTTCTGTTCCATCAACTTTCTTGCTGAATATTTGTATGAACCAAACTGAGGAAGCCTATTGTTCTTTCTCAACTCACGGTGGTAGAAGTATTGCTTACTGAAAACAGGTATTATGTTGAAGATCTTTCTATCCTTTGGTTTCAGCTGTAACTCAGCAAGAATTGATTCAACGTGCTTATTATAATCAGACAACTGTTTCTTTAAGAACAACTCCTTCTCATTCAACTTTGAGAGAGTCTTACTAGCTATCTCCAATTGCTGCTTACGGGAAACTCTTTGAGTGTCTTTGGTCTTGATATCAACGGCTATTTGGTTCAAGAGTTCCTGGAAAGAGTTCTTTCTTGTCAATTGAGCTTGAAGTTCCAACTTCAAGATGATTTCAAGTGCCATCTTCTTTAAGTCGTGGTATGACAACGAGGTTAAATCTCCTAACGATGTTCTGTAGTACGGTCTCTTCTTAGCATTGGCAGAAGACTCTTCGACGTCCTTTCTTTCAGCTGCCACGATCTCTTTGAATTTGAGTTCATCTGCTGGCTTTATACCCGAGATTAATAGTTCCAACAAGCCGTCACCTTCTTGGATTCTGATGATGTATAACAAACATCTCTTTGCTTGTGTGAATAGAGACTTATACTTGGAGTCAGCCAATGAGTCTTCCTTGGTAGTTGGGGTCAAGTTCAAGGTAATGAAACCAAGTTCAGTCAATGTAACGAAGTCATCTGCTGAATTAACTACTTCATCCAATTGAGAGGTTACCTTGTACAATTGGTCGTCTGAAGTTGGAGCCATTACATCAATGTTCTGGCAGACGATCTTCTCCAACAGGATCATGTTACTAACGTTCATCGTCAACTTTGGCCTCTCATGATTGACGATATCGTCATAGTCATCCAATTCATATTCATAATCCAAATCTTTAACATCGATGAGTGTTAAGATGAGGTTTCTTGCCATTTCATTAGACGACGTTATGAAGTCGTTCAATGGCTTCAAGAAACTGTCACTGAAGGACTTCATGGAGAAGACTTGAAGCATGACTCTGCTCAAATGCTTGAGGTTGTCCTTGGACTTGTTAACATGGTAGTCCTTGGAATTGTAACCAAAGTTTTCAGGGTATTGAAGGATAGCAGCAACGTAGTGCTTGATGAAGACAACACCGGCTACAGACAAGTGCTGCTGGTCACTCTTATCTGGGAATTGAAGCTGAGAGAGCTTGTAAGCATTCTTGCAGATCAATTTGACATGAAGTGGAACAGCATCGACAGATACCTCCAACAAGTTCATGAAGTCAGTAGCAACTTCCCGCAAACCCATTAAGTTGGCGACAAATTTACTGGATACATCCTCTTCCTTGATGGCTTGTTGTGGTGAAATTCCTCTTAATCTTTCGCTGAATCCATTTACCTTGTGTTCTTGTTCGACAATGGCTTCGTATATCTCTGATGGGTCGGATTCAAAGTCGAGTTCGTCATTCTCAAAGATGTTACTCACAAACTTCCCTACCATATGTTTTAAATGCTGTCTTTGGAAGGTATGGTTGTTGAAGTGTAAGAAGTATTCAATCCAATAGCTGGACTGGGTCTTTGTTAAATCACTGATGGTACGAGAGTTGTTCTCGATATCGTTTTGCATCAAACCAAAGATGAGCTTCATGAAGAAGTACTCTTCTCTTGAATGGTGTGTGACGGAAGAATCCTTTACTGGGAACAACAGGACAATGAACGTCTGCAAATCATTAAGGAACTTCGAGTTGGCCTTTCCCGTGGATAACATCTTATAAAGTCTAACGAAGTAGATGGGCTTTGTTTGCAAGAAGTAGAATAAAGATTGGTACAACTCGATTCTTTCTCTGGATGACTTGTTCAATCTTTCCAAATACTTGGCCGTGACATTCCCATTGGAACTGTTGTTTGGCTTGTAGGTCTTATACTTGTTCTTATGTTTCACGAATTCTTCGACAGTGATCTTGTTCTTATCCAAGAGACTCAACTTGATGTCCAAGTTCTCGATCTGGTTCTCCAACTCTTCATTATTCTTAGACTTCTCTATGATCTTGTCCTTGGCTTCAGAAAGCTCTAATTCTTCCAGATAGTCGGAGTCATTGTCTGAAAGTAAGTATGCAAATCGTCTGATGACAGACAATGGAGGATTCTTTTTGTTCAACAACGTCTTGTAAGCCTTTTGAGCCAAGTTTCTTCTAAGAATGGACTGGGCCTTGATAACGGCTTGAACGTTCTTCTGGTAGTAAAACTCTACGCTGTTTGTTTCCTGTCTTACTCTTCTTCCTCTTATTACGGATTGCAATTGAATGACGTTGTCCACTTCACAATAGATATCATCGAGAGTGATTTCTCTCTCGAATCTACAATAGATACCTCTGAAGGCGGCCTGGAGTGGAATTATAGAGGTCCTTTCAGCTTTCTTAAGAGCCGTCTTTTTTGCAGCCATTTCGTTTCTTACTTTGTTACCTCTTACTTTGGCGTACAACTCGTTCAACACGATATCTTCATATAACAAAGTGATCAATACATTGTTGCACAAGCGACTTCTGGATAAGCCACCTCTTGCAATGCTTTGGAACTCAACCAACTCGTCCATCAGAGATTTGACGGTGCTACGAATTCTCAGGATTCTTCTCTTGACATTGTTGGAACGAATTAGCGTTTGTAACTCCACGATAGAATCTTCATCTATGAGCTTTGTGGAAGCACGTCTTTCTTGTAAACGACGGCGACTAATGGACTGCAATTCTAATATCGATGGCTCCACGAGACTTCTGTATTTCATGACTATCAGGGCTTTCTTGTGAATGGACTTCATTCTAAGCTGGGCTTGGAGTAGAGTAACAGAGTGATCTTGTCTATCCAACTGCTTGATAATGGATCTTAATCTTCTTCTTTCAAGAACACCACGAATGACACTTTGCAAGTCACAGAAGCCTTGAGATGTGTTGCTGATATCTGGCTTCGATTGGTTAAGCAATTTTCTTCTTATGACGGATTGAAGCTCCACTATTTCATCTTTGTACACCAAGAGATCACCACGGTGTCTGTGAACTGTCTTTCTTCTTGAAGCATTTCCTCTGATAATCGACAAGAAGTGAGTTAACTCGTCAGAGTAGGACTTGAGGATAATCTTATCCACAAACATGGAATAACGGAAATTAGCTCCTCTAGCCAAGGATTGAAGCTTTATTATATTGACAAGGTTATCGTCAAGCTCTGGGGTATAATAATCCAGACGTTTATATTCCAGTGATGTCAGAACAGAGCTAACTACGCTAATAGGAGATATCTTTCTGGTCAATTGCTTTTGGAAACGAGTGACAGTTGGACTCTCAGTGGGCTCCTCTTGGAATGGGTTAGGCTGTGTTAAAGGAATGGTTTCTTTTGGTGGTGGTGGTAGTTCAACAGTGTTCAACTTGATTGGCGATTCTGCTGCTACTTTGTTCATGTAGCTGTTTTCTCCAGCACTGCTGTCTTCGCCATTGTCAGCACTAGAGAAGTTGGGTAAGCCTGCTCCAACTAATGTTCTGTTAGCAGATCTGATGTCGTCTTCTGTGAATTCAATTCTGTCCACCAAGTTTTCGATCTTGGGGTATTTCTGGTCAGATTTGTTCATCAAGTAGCTCAATGCATGTAAACAGAACCACACCTTTGGCACGTTCTTAGCATCATATAAGTCGGTCAATTCAAATGTGAATAAGTCAGGAACATTCATGAAATCAAGCAAGTGGAAGAACCTGTTGATGTTTTCAGTATGTCTGAATTCTAATTTAGAATCGTTAGTGAAGACCTTTCTCTTAGTGGGCAAGATTACGTTGGCCAATTTGGCTAACAAAATACCGTTCCTTATGTATGATATCAATTCAACAGGCTGCTGAGAGATTGGCTCTTGCAAAACTTGCTGGAGCCAGTTCTTGATAGCCTGAATACGACAGAGATACTCATAACCTGGGGAGTCTTTGGATGTACTATTACTTGGCGAGGACAAGAATGGACGAGATTGAGTTCTGGAAGGTGTTTCCATCAGCTGCTTCAAAGGAGATAATCTGGAAGCTGGAGATCTGTTCAAGTTTTCGGCGTAGTTTTTATTGGCCCAGCTAGGTTGTTCATCGGAATCTTGGATGGTTAAGTTTGGTTTGGCATCGAAGACGTTTTTCTTAGTAGCACTGGAGTCGATATCGAAGTTGTTTCTCTTGATAGGCGAGTTGTTCTTGCTGCTATTATTTGAAGATGACTTGTTTCTTGGTGTCTTGAATGACAATACTGTTGCTGAAGGAGATTCAAATCTGGTTCTCAACAAAGCAGTCTTCGTAGGACTGAGAGACGAGGGAGTGACGTTCAATTCCTTAGCGAGTACGTCCAAATCCGATTCTTTTCTATTGACAGAGTAGCTGTTGTGGTTCAAAGTTGGTTGAAGGGGTAATCTGGACGGAGTACGCTGGCCATCCCCATCGTTGATCACTTCCAAGTATCTCGCAGCCACATTGGATCTGGTAGGCGAGGCCATGGTTGCAAAAGAGTGATGAGTTATGGTTTCGGTAGGGGGATTTTTTCAGTTTATGCTATGGTATAGTTACCGCCAGTGAAAGAGAGTAATAAGTAAGTAAAAGAACTCCATATTATACAATCCATCTCCTCTCAATTGGTTGACTCTTCACGATCTCGTTTCACTGGTTTTTTGGCATTCGCTAACAGTGAGAGTATGAATATGCAACTGTATTTCCTAATGCGGCAGGAATGTCAACAAAAAATAAACGCACCAACAACATACAAACGCATCCAATTTAAGAAGGATCGGATGCGGTCATTTACTTGAAAAGGGAAGGCGAAGGAAGAAGGTGACAGTGGGGTCAGGAAGCGGTTGGGGTGAGAAGGATAAAACAGTATAATATCTGTCAGGGTGATAACTACAATTGAAGAATTGGCAATTGAGTAGTAGTAGTTTTTGTTGTTGTAACAGCCGTTTGCATTCTTACTGATATCTCACTGTTTATGGCTCGTGTCTGAGTCGCTATGTTTATTTTTATATTTTTATTATGATTATGGTTTCATTGTTATTATTTTGGTGATAATCCGACTGACAATAAGTACCATTGACAGTATTATCGATCACTTACATGAGTATTTGTTGTGTCTGCATACACCCTATTAGCTATACTTATAGGAATATTGTTAAGTTATGATTGCAAATGTTCCTCTTACTATCGGTTTCTTGTTGATTTTCTTGTCATTGGAATGAAATGTGGAGTAGGTGGAAGTTTGTGGTGTAATAGGAGAATTTATGAAGAATTTGGCAGGTCGTCTTGACGATTTTATGGAATTATAGTGATGTTCTACGAATGAAGACTCATTGTCTATTCTGCGTTTGTTTAAGAGTGATAAAATACGTAAGGATTCTTTATGTTATTCTATTAAATTGAGTTATTGAAGGGATAGACAAGGTGATGAAACACCACCCCAAAAATCTGTGATTAGCTACACCGAATTATCTTATAATCTTATCATCTTAAGTAGCATTATAGTATTATCATTATTATACAAAGTAGAAGTGAAGGTTGTGTTGACTATAGTATAGTTTACAATGCATCTATCATTATTTGTGGACGGGTCTTCTAGCCTTGGTAGCAGTGAGCTATATCCGTCAATGTTTCAAACCGTTTTATCTCCCAACATGCCTTCATAGACGTGTCTTTCCTAGTTTACAGTAGTTTCTTTAATTAAGATCTGGGAGCCCACAAGTGGTTAAATTTGGTTCTGTTTTTTGCTTTAATTTGTCAGTTCAATTCTTTCTGTTGCTGATTATAAGCGCTTTCGAGAAACTGAATGGTCTCGTTGATACTATCCAATTCTGCTCGACGAACCGGTATCGTTCGTTTCAACTCGTTAAGAATGAGGATATGGTTTTCGTAGTCTTGTGATATATCTTCTATATTGGAAATCGCTATGTCTGCTTCATCCGCTTCATTTGCCTCTTCCTCTTTAGCAAGACGTTCGAGCTCCTCTAGAATCGTAGAGACCTCTTTGTCTGTACTAGTAACAAGGTCCAAGTATGCCTGCTTGGCTCGTACGGGCAATTCTCGTCTTAATTTGGTCAATTGCACAGTTTCCTGCTCTACATTTAGCAACACATCACGGAGTCTCTTGTTGACTCCAGAATCAAATGGCTCCACGACCTCTCTAGTATGTGGGGATAGTATGTCATTTATAGGTGTATCTATTTGGTCATCGGCTCCCATATCGATCCCATCAATGACGAACGCAGACTTCGCCAAATCGAACGCTCCCAAGAGGAATTCGTCCAAAACACTCGCCACCTTGCTTTTCAACGGGTCTCCATTCGAAGCCGGAAGATGGAGGTTCAATTTTTCCGTTGTTTCATTAAGAATCTGGGTATAGATGAATTTGAGTTCTTGTTTTGATAGTTTTATTCTCTCATAGTCGCTGTTATTATTCATTTCTCGAGGATTTTTCACGAGTTTTTTCGAGGATTTTCGAGGATTCTGTCGCCGGGAACAGAAATTATCACTACACTCACTGCGATCTTTCTTTGCTTGTTGTTTTGGTGCTCTAAACAGACCTCCTACCGTGTCGTTTGTTTACTTTCTTAGCGATTTTGGGACTTTGGAGAAGGTGGAAAAATGTCGCGGTCTTTGAAGATGAGTGCATGCACAAAGCACCAGCTGCGCGGGATGCAGTCCAGGTTGCATATGCTGTCTGATCAGGTATTATTGCAGTCAATGTAAACGGATAATGTTCAGACATTGAAAATAGTGCTTTATGTCTGAGAGTTGAGTCCTGTGAAGAGGGTCTCTATGAATGGATGAATACTTATTGCTGGAGTTGTGGACGTGATTTATAGCTCAAGAAGCATAAGCACATTCGAGTGTAAGTAGTTTTTACTTAAGAACTGAGACTTTGAGGGGGGAAGATTTGCAATTCAGTGATAATGGCTACTGGATAAGCCCTAATCAATTGCATAGTAATGGCGTGAAATTGAACTATATGGTCATTCAGAGTTTTTTCGATAGTTTGTAAATAGCTAAATTCTATGTCCAAGGGGGTGATATAATTGCAAAATGAACCCCATTTTTAGAAGTCACTTCTAGTTTTTAGCAGACATTTGAAGAAACTACTCAGTCTTATACTTTCCATGAGAATAAGACGACAATTTCTTGTTGCAAAAAACAGAATTGGGTTAATATAGTTAATACTCTTCTACAATAATGCTAATACACAAACCCATTGCTACACTTGTACTCCATTACGCTCACTCAATTGTATTACTCTATACCATAATGTTGTCGCAAGCCCACTCTCAAATACAAAACGTAGTATACCTTCCTTAATCAACACTCTTGCCGTACTCGCCGTACTTGCCGTATACCAATAACGATATTCCTACTAGAGAGAAATCATTACCACCGTCAAGGAGCCCATCAGAAGTATACTCGAGTTGAAATTAATGTTTTATGACAATAGCATTCTCTGCGAGTTGAGGGACATATACTAATAAAAGCAGCGGGCTTCCATGAAGAGTTTACTTAAAAGCCTATTATTGTTGTTTTGCACCAATCCAGTAGAATTGCGTGTTCAAGATACTGTGCCAAGGCAAGTTCAATTGTGTCTGTTGGTGCACTCGATGAATCTCTATGATGATTCCAATGACTAGCTCTTTTTGGAAAGATCTACGAGATTGAGGAGATCAAACACTGAATAAATAGTACCTGTCCGATTTCTAAAAAAAATCTTGCCATGAAGAGAAAGAAACATATCACTATGTTCTTTATCATATCGCATTATTCGATGTATATTTCGAACTAATAACATGACCGTCTTATACAATGATGAACGACAACATGATGATTATTTCATTTGTAAACAAAACGTGGAGTTTTTGTTCTCGCTGAAGCAAATAAACAGCAGTGCTAGCACTCACTTCCAATTAGAGTCTTACTTTTTCATAATACCTGGTTCAAATGTATTTAAGCCCAGCATGAATAAAATACACTTGTAAATGCAAATACAAGATTGAAAAGAGAACGTTATAGCGCAAATACCGAAAAATGAATAAGTACGGCGTAAATGATAATAAGACAACGGTAAGAAAAAACTTAAAGGAGGAATCCATAACGAGTTGGCTCCTTTTTTGCTTATCATAAAATACTGAGAAATGGAGATTACGCCACCTCTTTATACTATTTTTTTGACCTCATTTTAAGTCGTTACTCGATACATTCAATTTACTTCATGTATCTTTTGTAACCTTAATCTATACACTTCTTTTAGTTTTTTTTAGTTTTTTCACTACATAGCCAATTAATTGCGTTTGCTAATTTGAATAAAAAAAAACTTTATACAAAAAGAGGCCAACTCGCCTTAAGAAACTACTCTCGACCTCAAAATTTCTTGGCTTGGCAAATCTATTGGAATTCCACAAGAGTGCCAATAGGCTTTTAAGCAGATGTGCATAGAATACATCGCTTAGTACATTACAGCACACTGTTTTCACTTTGTATTCAAACTAATTACTGGAAATGGTTCGTACTAAACACACTACAAATCAAACCACCTTTCAGAAATGTAGTTAAAACCAATCGACAGCGAAATTTCATATTGTCCAATTTTAATATTCGTATATTAGGTATCAATCTGCTGCTTATTTAAGCTTATAGCTTCCAACAGCATGTTATTCAAGCTTTATGTATATATATTCCTAATCAGTCTTCTGGTTTGTGTGGTTGGTGCTGATACTTCTTGGAGTGAGTGGTTTGGAGGGCCTATGACTACTGGGCAAGGTCTCTTACTAGCGTTTAGTGGAGTAGCGCTGAGAGCTGACAAGTATAGGGACATTTGGCGCGTTTGCAGACGACACGGCGGTGCCAACACAAACCACGATCTAAACTGCTTCTCGTTGGTCCAGGCTGAATGCATAAGATTCGGCATAGGTCTAGCAGTTTTAGCCCGTCTAACTGGGTGGTTTAAACTAAGCAACATTGATACAGACAAGAATGACTGTGTTATAAGTTCAGGTAATGTTTCGATGACCGTCGTCACAAATTTTACTATTGGAAGCAACGGTATCCAGAAACGGGACGGCGAAGTAGGTGACATCATAAGCTTTAAAGCAAATGGGAGCGATTGGTTGTATCCAGTCAGAAATTTGACCTCATTACTCGAGAGAGAGTCGACCATAGCCCTTGTAGGGTTAGAAAGTAACTCTAGTAAACCTGTAATGGTGGTAGAGATGTCGCCAGACGGGTGGAGCATAACCCCTATGACGAGAAACGATAAAACCAAGAGAGATGGGTTATTGAGTTGGTTGTACATCAAAGACAAGGACTCAATTGTAGTGGAATGCCAATATGGAGCTGGTATTCCGATAATCGGTTCTCTAGACTACTTTGCTGGCGAATACAGTGAACATGAGGATGATAATAGGGCACATTACCAATACCACGCCTTAGGGAGTATGAACAATAATAACAGAATGAAATGCGCCTACCAGCCGTACAGTGATGACAATACGGACTACAGTAAAAGGAGAGACTGGGATGAAGTATGGAGATCGTTTGACTGATGTCGCTAGAAAAACGACTTGGCAATACTTTACTTATGATTTTATTAAAACCAATAAGCGGAACAGGTTCATGCTAATGGTGAATTTCGAAAATATAAATCGTATATTTGAAGTTAAAATATAAGAAAATTATAATAATTTCCAAAACAAACTTCTAAATCTCTTTGAAGAACTTAATGTTGAGTATAGAGAATGGAAGAAGATTTTCTTAGAAAGGGAATGTATTAAACATGATTACATTTAGTTAACTCCATTTATTTGTAAATATCTCCCTCTTTACGTCTCCAGTTTATAGTATACAATTAGCATATTTGTTTTCATCATTTTGCAACTTAATGTATACAAATGCAAATACTTCGTATTTGAGAGCCCATAATAAGAATTGTGCACGAATGAATGAGCAACCACTTTGTTCAAACTTTGTTATTTGTTGGCGCCATAATTGGTATGCTTCAGAAATCTTCAAAGGTCAGGGTCTTCTTTGGCAACTGTAAGCTGGTTTTTAGTAGCCAGCTGGAAAAACGTGAAGTCCAAGAGTATTTAGGTGGCATATTTTGAAATTTTCAGAACCTTTTCTTCAAAGGCAAGCGAATTCTTTTGCAACAGTAAAATAGTTTCCAGTCTCCATGCATATGTATGACTTCGGCTCCAACCTGAACTCTTTGAAAGAATTCTTGTAAGCAGGCTGCAAATATTGGTTGGAGAATAGTGTACATACGCAAACAAATATACTCAGTATTTTGGTAGCTTTACCATGTTTTGATGATCAGTAATTACAATTACGTTATTTCATCCATGTCATCTTTTTCATGTACCTCTTTTATCTCTACCTTTGCATCAACCGCACTTCGATATGCTAATAGAAGGTAAGTACTTGGGTTTTCAGCTACTAACAGCCTGAAATCTGTTCACTATGTTGAGATACCTTTGGGAAATCAATGCTACCATATGAAATTGCCCATACATCAATACATCAATACATACCATACTTACTATATACTTACCATACATTCATATGTACCACACATACCGCCAACCACCAGATAAACTCCTACCAATCAAACAAAACCCAATAATAACAGTGTAGCACCCCACCACATCTACCCTCCCCTCCCCGTCTCACACATCCATTGAATACCAATCTCTACTCTCTTTCCTACCTACGACACAAATGTCCATACAAACACACCAACGACCGTCCCTCTCCACGACACGCGACATTCATCTCCCATTTCAACTTTCACTAAAAACGACATTCCCTAATCCGACATTCTACAATTTCAACTTCGCTGATAACGACATGAAGAGAGTGAGTGAGAGAGTGAGAGTGAGAGTGCGACAAACAGTTAGTGAGGGTACGACATAAGCCACAAGAACCGGCACAGGCCAGGTGAAGTGAGTGAGTAAGTGAGTAAGTGAGTAAGTGAGTACCAGTATTTTCCAGACAATATTCGCACCCCTCTTAACAATACTTCGCTCCAGTAATCCAAATTAAGGCGCGATAATTATATCTAGTCTACGTTTTAAAATATTAGAGAACAATGTTTGTTTGCTATAAAAAAGTCACATACAAAATGAATTATATACGCCCTAGATACTTATATATTTCTTTTCATAGTTACAATACTTTTCACAATTGAAGACTAATAAAGTTTGAGAAAAGATTAAAAAAGTTCGCCGAAAGACGGGTAACTAAATTGGTGAAAGTCAATAAATGTGGTTGCAAACTGAGCAAATATTACTAACCAGCCATAAATTATATACGTTTGAATGATCTTACCGATTACAGTAAATAGAATACCTACATCGGTTCCTTCCTAATGGCCTTTTCTAAACAATGAACTGAATGCTCAATCAGTAGCGGATATGTTCAGTAGGAACTGTGTTAGCAGCTTCACTAATTCGTTTTGATAGCGTAACTTTCTGTATGTATACAAATGCAAATACTTCATATTTGAGAGCCCATAATAAGAATTGTGAACGAATGAATGAGCAGCCACTTTGTGCTAACTTTGTCATTTGTTGGCGCCATAATTTGTATTCTTCAGAACCCTTTTTCTTCAAAGGCAAACCTATTCTTTGGCAACAGTTGGGTAGTTTTAGGCAACTAGAAAATGTAAACTCCAACAGTCTCTATGCGCCTTATTTGTATGACTTCAGCGCCAGCTTAAATCCATAGTGAACGAATTATTGTTAAGGGGGGTGCGAATTTTGGTTGGAAGATACTGTGTAAGTGACTAAGTGAGTGACATTTGCCTAATAAGACATTTCACTCTCCCATTTCAATCACTAGAAACGACATTCACTCTTCCATTTCAACTTCCACTACAAACGACATTACCCAGTACGACATTCCCAAACGACATTCACTCTCCCATTTTCGCTGATAACGTCGTTCACAGTAAATTGATGGTGAGTGGTTTCTTTCGTGTTTGGTTGTTTCATTCACGGTCGCTAGTTGCTATTCAGTTCAATCCCCCTTCCTCCCACATCTACATCATGTCCGGGATAACAGGAGACGTCTACGCCCCAGCGTTCGCGCCCTTTCTCGGCTTCGCTGGCTGTGCTTCCGCCATGATCTTCTCCTGTGCTGGTGCTGCCATCGGGACAGCTAAGTCAGGCATCGGTATCTCAGGTATCGGTACGTTCAAGCCGGAATTGATCATGAAATCGTTGATTCCCGTGGTCATGTCGGGTATTTTGTCCGTCTACGGGTTGGTGGTGGCCGTTTTGATAGCTGGTGGCTTGTCTCCAGACGAAAACTACTCCCTCTTCAACGGTATCATGCATTTGGCCTGTGGTTTATCCGTTGGTTTCGCCTGCTTGTCCTCTGGCTACGCCATTGGAATTGTCGGTGACGAAGGTGTCAGACAGTACATGCACCAGCCCAAGTTGTTCGTCGGTATCGTGTTGATTTTGATTTTCGCTGAAGTCTTGGGATTGTACGGTATGATCATTGCCTTGATCTTGAACACCAAGGGAAGCGGTTAAAGTGCCAAGAATCACTCGTCCAGTGGATTAGAGCTTCCTATCGGTGAAAAATGAAGTTTCACCTCGAATTGTATTAAACAATTTGATACTCGTTTAAAGACGAGTCAATCCCAATCAAATGTGAAAAAGACAATTAAAGGGATAACTAAAGGGTTCAATTGAAGGCCCATGGGTTCGTTAATTGAAGAACACACCAAATTCCATTCTCCGCGGACGACAGCACCCATCTTCATCCCATTGAACTCTTCTGACCTTCTCTACACCACCCTACTTCACTTCCATATACTCATTTTACTTCACTTTATTAGTCATAGTATACACTTTATTTATCAATTTGCAATAAAATCTTCGTTGTTAGCCTTTATTACGTAAACAGGAACTTTTGGAGTATGACATACGAACTGAACTAATACATCGTCTACGTACGTCGGAGTCGTACAGAGAGAACTATAAAATACAAATCTAATCAGGTTTAGCGATTAATCGGTCTCCATCTTGTCATCTTCAGCGGAAGCAACGACTGGAGCAACATCAGCGGTACTGTTGTTGGTTGTGGAAGCACTGTTTTCGACTTTTGGCTCCTTGGCTTGTCCAAGAGTGACATTGCCAGAGTTGTCGATGAACTGGTTAGGGTACTCTTCCAAGTATTGCACAGATCTGTCAGAGTCCAAGAACAACATGTAGGCTCTCTTGATGTCTGGAAGCTCCACAGTAGAGCTTCTTCTCTTCAATGATATCTGCTGAGAAACAGCGATCAAGTTGGCAGCGTATCTCAAACTAGTCTCTTGCCCGATCTTGGTCAAAAGAGCCAAAGCATCACCGGCCAAATCTACTTCTTCCTCGCTTGCTCTTATGGAAAGAATGGTTCTGATCTCGTCGGCACTGTATGAAGAAGTGTGGATGATAATAGATCTGTCCAATAAATCCACAGGCAAACCATGAGGAGATTTGTAGTTGGTACCCCTGGTCTTGGAAATACCTCTGTTGGTAGCCATAATGACAATAGGAGCAAAGTCGTCTTCTAATGCTCTATTTATGAACGAGAAGCACTCGATGTCCAACATGTGGACTTCATCAATGAAAAGAACACCAGGAACAATATCGGCCTTTCCTTCTTCCTTCCATTCGGCAACCTTGGTGTTGATCTGGTCACGAACCTCCGATCTAATCTCACCGGTGTCACCGGAGAAGAGAGCCAAGAATCCTTGTTGTCTGGAGTTTATAACATCTATTTCATGCAATGACACTGTGTGGACCACTTCCTTTCTCTTCTGTAATTCACCTTCTGGGCACTGAACAAATTTGGTTTCTGGTCCCATGGCGTCGTAATCTCTGGCTCTTGTGAAAGACTTTCCGAGCTTGGTGATCTTTCCACTAGCCTTATCGATGGAGATCACATCTCCTGCTAAGACCTTTTCCTTGGTCAAGCCTTCAATCATCTTGTTACCTAATTCGTAGATCGTTTCCATATCGGTAGTCTTGATCGTCAACTTACCCTGTTTGTGTCCTCCGGTGATGGATCTGTCGATCTGGATTTCTACAACTTCACCTTCGATAATCTCGGTTTCTTCTTTGATCTTGATACCGATAGATTTACGGAATGCCTGAATCAACGACTCGGTCTTGGACAACTCCAAGGAAAAGACCTCCGAACCAGCTATGGCTGTGAAGGGAACCTCGGAGCCCAAACTCTGCGATAAACCCATAGCAATGGCGGTTTTACCAGTTGATGGTGGGCCAGCAATGAGCACAGCACGTCCAGCGATCTTACCGGCTTGGATCATCTTCAAGATCACACCGGCGGCCTTTCTGGCCTTCAATTGGCCAACCATACCGTCGGCGGACTCCTTGGGTCTCAAATTATCATCTAATCCGAGTCCCGAGATATGTGAATGGGCGGCAATGAGCGACAAGCCGTTCAAATCTTTGGACTGGACCTTGGTAGAGATAGTGGGTGTGGAAGCCTAGAACGGGGTTAGTATGGGACTTTTTCGGTGTTGATCCAGCAGAGAGGGACTCTGGGAGCGACGTGGCACAACTCGCGCCGTGGAACATACCATGATGTGTGAGTTGAATGGTGAATTGCAAGAAGAACCAAACCGTATCAAACCGTCTTTCAAGCGAAATATTTCCAAGCGGTTGTCGATGTGCGACATTTTGTGGGAGATGTTAGTGCGACATTGCAAGTGGTGAGTGATTAGTGAGGGATGGGTAGTGGGAGGGATGTGTAGTGGGAGGGATGTGTAGTGGGAGGGAGATGTGTAAGTTTTAGTGAGAAGTTTTAGTGAGAGTGTTTAGCATTGAGTGAGACAAATGATTGATGATGTAGATGTCTAGTGAGAGTGTCAAAGAACTTTTAGTGAGAGCATTTAGTGAGAGTGCTTGGTGAGAGTGTTTAGTGTGTTTAGTGAAAAGTGTTTAGTGAGTAGTGAGTGTTTAGTGAGAGAGATGAATATATGTGTAGTGAGAGTGTTTAGTGAGAGTGTTTAGTGAGAGTGTTTAGTGAGAGTGTTTAGTGAGAGTGTTTAGTTAGTAGTGAGTGTTTAGTGAGAAGTGAGTAGTGTTTAGAGAGTAGTGTTAGAGAGTAGTGTTAGAGAGTAATGTTTAGTGAGTGTTTAGTGAGAGGTGAAGAACTTTTAATGAGAGTATTTAGTGAGAGTATTTAGTGAGAGTGTTTGCATTTAGAGCTGTCATGAGAGTGTTTAGTGAGAGTTTCTTGTATTTAGGGAGAAGTGCTTAGTGAGATTGTTCTGGTTTAGTGATTTGGATGAATTCTATGTAATACAAGTTCATATATGTCCTTTTTGTCTCATATTCCTTCAAAAGCAAAGTTGCCCTATCCAAAGTATTCCATAGTATCACTATTCTTCATATACTTCTCTTCATTTGGTATCTCGAATTGTTTACCAACCCTTCATTTCATTGTCCATAGTGTAAGCATAAAGAAGCTGCTGCTGTGAAATGAAAATAGCGAGGAATAGTGAGAAACAGAGAAAACTCATCGCTGAGATCGCTGCGAACAACGAGAATACTGAGAAGTGAGCATTTGATACCTGAGAAATTAGCGACAAACAACGAAATTTCTCATTGTTTTTCACTGTTTTTCAATGGGCTCGTGACATCTTTTTGCAGTACATTTGATAGTACGCCTGGCAATCATATGTATATACATATATATACATATATACGACATAATTCACAGTAGATACCAAGCTAATACCAATGTAAGATTCTGCACCAAGGTTAAAACCTCCATTATACAAACAATCGTATACTGAAATACTAATACCATAACTAGCACCCGAACAAACATCCATGCCGCCGGATAATGATTGCAAAATACGGTCTTTTTGATGGTTTCCTAATGATTGAAACCGCCGACAAAGAGCCTCAGAGAGGACTAAGTACTGCAATATCCACTTCAAAATAGTCAATCCAAAGATCCATATGGCAATTTATTTTTCTACAAGGAAATAAGATCTCCCACCATCTCTACATCCCAACAAATTCAAATGAAATATAAATTATAAGCCGTTATACACTCGACTATCCAGCAACGAACAAGTACCCAACTCAAACAAAGGCATTAGCAATAATCACAAGAGAATTAGAAATCATGAACAGTCTTCCCTAAACAGAGCAGGAGCAATTGTGGCAGCTCAAAGATCACAATTTGTCGTTCTTAATCAATGAACCCTCACCATACATCAGGTCAATCTGTCCTCCGAAGTACTTGGATGCAATAGCTCTCTTCAACTTCATAGTAGGAGTCACAACGTCCCTTTCAACTCTCAATGGCTCAAACTCAATATAAATGTTATGCAATTTCTCGAATCCTTGCAACTTAGACTGGATATTGCTGTTCAAATAAACCAAGATCTGCTTTCTGACATCAACCCTGTTACAATGCTTCAAAATATCCTCTGGTGTCTGTAAATTAGAAGGGTCTATTTTGCACTTCTCCACCAAGAACTGTGCAATTAACTGTTGGTCAAGACCAACAACACCAACCAAGTAGTGTTTCAACGAGTCTCCGTGGGTGTAGCATTGTGTCATGATTGGGTTGGAAGACAAGTAAAGGTTTTCCACCTTTTCTGGCGTAACGTACTCACCTTGGGCCAACTTGAAGAAGTTCTTAACACGGTCAACAATATAAAGTCTTCCATTCTCGCTATTCACACGGGCAACATCGCCCGTGTAGAACCATCCCTCCTCATCGAAAGACTTGCTTGTCTCCTCTTCGTTCCTGAAATAGCCAGGGAAGATTTGAGGACCCCTCAACAACAATTCACCACGAGGTCCGCCCTCGTCAGTTGCCAAGTAGCCCATGCCTGGAAGTTCTCTCAATTTCATTTCCATGGTCATACCACAACCTCCACAAGAGCCAGGAGTAGCTTCAAACGGAACTGATACAACGAAGCCTCCGTATGTCTCCGTCATACCGTAACCTTGGGAGAAACCCACATTAAGAGCTGCCTTCAAGAACTTGACAGAATTGGCTGAAATTGGTGCTGAACCAGTAATCACCACATTCATGTTATCAAAACCCAAGGAGCTACGTAATTTAGAGAGGAACACTGTGTCATACACCAAGTGAGAACCCCTAGCTCCATCATGCTTGCTCTGAGCATCCATTTTGTAATCAAAAATCTTTCCGAACACGGTTCTCTTTAGTTTTGAGTCTGATTCGATGGTAGCATTCTTAATAGCAGCTTCTAACTTAGTGAATACTCTTGGAACATTAGACATGATATTGGGTTTCCAGAGTCTCAAGTCTTCGATGAGGGTCAAAGGACTTCCTCCAAATTGCGGGAAACCAATACAAGCACCGTACGATAAACTATAACCAGTAGTTTGTCTCTCAAAGATATGAGCTAATGGAAGAAAGCAAAACGATTTCCATCCAACTTTATGTTCTACCTGAGTTAAGAAGCAGGTGATAGCAGCAGCTGCTGTCCTCTGCAACAACATGACACCCTTAGGGTTGGCACCTGTGGTACCAGAGGTGAAACTAATAGTGAACATAGTTTCCGTATGAGGAGGTAATTCTTCCGTTGGAAAGATACGTCCTAGTTTGATGATTTGGTTGAAATCAAACAATGTTATTTTGTTTCTTTGGGCAAGATCAACCAAGAAAGAGTCCCCAGGAAGTAATGGATCGATAGAAACAATAGAAATGACATGGCCCAATGTTTCTGGATTCTTAGCCTTCAATTCGATCAAGTTCTTGACATGGTTCTTTGAAGCAACAATAATTGGTGATTGAGTCAATTCCAAGATATACTCCGAGGTCTTCGGACCTAAAGTGTCATACAAAGCCGTATTGGTTATTGAGTATGACGAGCACATAAGGTCAGTAAGCACCCATTCCCATCTGTTCGACGAGAAAATCGACAAGATAAAGGAGTAATTCTCCTTATTGTAGCTTCTGAAATTGGCTCTATGGTTGTCGATTTTAGCGTGGCATTCGTATTTTGCCGAGTCCTTGTAAGGACTGTTGTGAAGAGAGTATAAGATTCCCGAACCCAATTCCTTCTTCAACTGGCTGACTTCTCCATATGATATCGTAGAGTAGTCTGGCTCCGACACCTTCTTGATATAGTCGTACTTTCTGTAGGCAAGACATGGAAGGTCCGAATAGCGCTTGCTAGCGGCATCGAAATAGCTATGGTAGGTATTTAAATCAACGGAAGCAGAGTCTTTCGTGCCATTGGGATATGCCTTGTTTCTGTATATACCACTAAACCCCGGGTTTTCTGTATTTGGCACGAGAACGGCATCCTGAATGTATTTTTCAGGCAAAGGTAACGTTTCCTCGATCAACTCGGAGGAAGACTTACCGTTGTGATTAGCTGTTATGATATAAGCCGAATCATCACCGGCATAACCTTTTCCTGGGTTCAACGAAGCGACTGATTGTGGAGACATCTTTTGGTCAATTTAGCCTGGATTGATCTGATTTGAATAGATATGAACTGAAATTATGAAAACTATAAGAAATCAAACTATGCTATCTTGGTCCCACCACCAATTACACTACTGTCACTAGAACCAACAACTGAAAAATTAGCACCTGCTGTACTATATCTACAGGAGTTTTTCACCCAAACCCACCTAAAAGAACGCGGATATCGGTTGTTTATATATCAACACCATCCTGCAAACCACTCTGCAAACTTTAACTCCCACTTGGCCCCTCTGGTTCCTCCGTTTAAACTGAAATACCGAAGCGAGTCGTGAAATGTGGGGTACAATGCTATCTGACTAAGGTTATCCGGCTTACGTAAGCGCGCGATTTCTGGCGGTTACCGAAAATGGGCGATGGGGCCGATGGAGACCCGTGCCGCAGTACTCACTGAGGGGGGAACGTACCGAATTCCGAGGCAGCGAAGGTTCTGTTTTTCCTAATCGAGTGTCGGGTATTTGCCTTTTGGAGGTGATGGAAGAGAGGATGGAAGAAGGAAGGAGAGCGACGGGTGGAACACGACAGGATGTCGGTAGATTCGGTGTGCTCGGCGTGGTGGCTGTTGGGTAAAGTCGGGGGATTGGAGCCGAGATAGCATCAGAATGGTCAGAATGGTCAGAGTGGACTGAATAGGAGGTGGTTAATTTGGTAGGAGGTTTGGTCGTTTTTCCGAGGCAGTGCCTTTCTCTGCTTAAGTCCCGAACGGTGGAGAAGGATAGTCTTTATAGTTAAGGATGTCCATATAGCTGAGGAGTTCCATGTAATTGTTGTTTCGTGTAGAGGTATCATGTAGGAGATGTTTCATGTAGTTAAAACCTCCGGTGAGTTTAGGGTGAGTCGTAGATAAGGATGGTCATAGTTGAGGGAGTCCATAGTTAAGGGAGTCCATAGTTAAGATTCCTCGTAATTAAGGTTCCTATTGTTAAGCATTTCCATAGCTAATAGTTGCCATAGATAAGATTCCTCATAGTTAATGCTCTTCATAATTAAGGATGTCCGTAGATTAGAATCTGTAATTAAGGTTCTTATTGTTAAGTATGTCCATAGTTAATACTTGCCCTAGATAAGCCTTCCATATGTTACATTCTCCATAGTTAAGACTTCCCTTATTTAAGGATGTTCATTGTTAAGGATGCCCATAGCTATGGATGCTCAAGTAATACTCTCCATGGATAAGATTCTCATAGTTAATTTTCTTCATAGTTAAGACGTTCCATATTTAAGGATGTTCATAGATAAGATTCTTTAGTAACACTTCTCTATAGTTAAAGTCGTAAGTTTTACGGTGAGTTGATAGTTGAGGTTGTCCGTAGATTAGAATCCTCGTAAATAAGGTGCTTATTATTAACCGTGTCCATAATTAATATGGATAAGCTTCCATATGTGTTCATGGTTCAGAATATTCATAGTATTGGTCCTCTTAGTAACATTTCTGTAGTTAACGTTTCCGTAGATAACGTTTGATATTTAACCCATAGTGTGAGTGTTCTTCATCATAATACCCTGTATATTTATGGCTTCAGAGAATTGCTTCACAACTACTACTCTGAGAGCCACTGTTTCATAGTGATAATTCTGGTCTTCATGTAAATCGGTCGACCTCTCAGGTCATGGTGTACATTCTTCTCTATTACTATTATTCTTTACAATTCTTCCTCTTCTCGAATTTCTACTACTCTTCCTATTTATCAAGACTCTTCTCATCGGAGCTGGTCTTCTCTAAGATCTGAACGATATTGTTCTCAATAGATTCTCCAATCTCCCCATATTCAAGTTCTTCTACCCATTGAATACTAACCGGCGCATCCAACAAGTGGTAATGGGGATTCTTCACAGCCTTGGTAGGCCAGTTGAAGTCATCTACTTCGATCTTGGTGTGGTTCTCCAAAGCCGCAATTTGTAGTTCCTTGCAATCCTCTATTATGACCCTATTGTTAGCCAATCCGGCCACTTGAACTACCGAGCTTTGCATGTTATGTAATCTTAGCTGGTGGCAACGTACGTTGAGTATCACATGGTCCAAATCATGGATGAAAACCGGTCCGTTGACTACCAAATTAAGTACACTGGTAGATCCTCCTTTGATGTGGATTGACGATGCTTCTTGACAAATCACAACACTTGACTTCACATTTGTAAGGAGCACATGTCCAGTGCTATCGTTATCAAGGCTGATCTTGACGCTCTCTAGATCTTTGTAGCTGGCAACCCCTTTTCCTGGTGTATGTAATTCACTTGTGTGGTGTTCACGAGAAGCGTCAGTATTCACAGACTCTGGCTTGGTTTGCTCCTTTTCAGGATTCAACGATGACGGTACTGGCTCCCCCAGGAATTTGAACCGATTGGAGCCGTTCAACTGGATATTCTTCAATTCCATGTACTTGAACAACGCCTCGACGGTTTCTACGACGCGTTTCCTATCATAATTCGGTATATCTGCTATCAAGCTTTGCACTCTCTTATTCAACTCTAGCAATTGAGCCTTCAACGAGGCTAGTTGACCTTGCTCCTGGCATTCTACAATATTCCGGTGGAGTTCTAAACGCTTGGTTAGTACCATTTCTAGTGAAACATTTCAATTATCATTACAATCATAATCATAACATACCTTTACTCGTCGGTCCAAATTGAGAATGAATATACTCCATTCTATACTACACTTGAGGCCAGACTAAACTTCTCTATAAACTACTCTACAAGCTGAAAGTAACCAAAACCACTTCTACTTACTACTACGTCACTCTCGTTGAAACAATACCCAGATCAAGCACTACTCTTCTTCTTGCTAATCCTTTTCCTCTTCCTCTTCTTCTTCTCTCACCAGACTTTTCACTCTTCTCATACAAAACGCAGTGTACGTTTTGGGACGAGGTGTCGCAAACGAGCATTGAAAAAATGGGGCGATGGGTGCAAATAGAGGGTGGTTGTGGGTGGTTTACATTGGAGCTTGGATTGTCAGAGTGAAGAAGTGGTCTTTTGACTTATGTAGTATAGTCATAAAAGAGAGAACTCAGGGAATTACATCTTTCTCCACCGTTAAGGCGTGCCCGTCAATAGTGCTTCGAGAGACACTATAAAAACAGCTTACATGGGCCCTTTCTATATACATAAGTATGTCCTTTAACAGTAGAATCTTATCTTTAACATATACAGTTCACTTGAAATACCTAAATACTTTGGTCAAATAACTATCTTGGCGCCCCCCTTTAGTTCCTTCACCCACACCACTTCTTTCCTCAACTCCATTGCTGATAGCACTACTGCCAACAATTGGACTCCGCTCTGACCCACCTGATTTGGCTACCTCTACTTCCTTAAACTTTCCCTGAAGGATGTCAATCTTATGGTACGGTACAAGGAACTCTGTTGTCCATGTCTGTGCCTGGATCATAGTGAAAGCCTTATGTACGATATAAACTGTTGTTAGGGAAGAAAGCCCCACAACCAGCTGAAGCTTTTCATATATGCTACCTCCCTTATAGATCCCGGAATATAGCTGACAAATTCCAAGAGCACAACAGAGGATCACTCCGTATATGGACCCATAGATTCCAGTACAAGCTTTGAACGATAATTGGTCAGTGCTGATATTATAGAATGCCAACGCTCTTCTAAATCGAATATGACAAATGCATATTGTCAGATACGAAAAGAGAACCGAAACCCCCAGTAATGCAACCAACCACAAGAATATTTCTTCACTTCCTCTGGGGAATAATAGCGACAAGTATGCCAAGAACCCGAAAGAAATCGGTAATAAGTTAGCAAGAATGGGCCGCTTCTTCTTATCGAGGTATTTGAAAAACTGGGGTGCCTGGTTATTGTCCGCAAGAGCCAATATACTCCTTGAACTAGCGTATATGGAGCTATTTGCTACCGAAAGAATGGCAACTAGAATGACCCCGTTGATGATATTTGAGAAGACATGTGTATCTAAATGCTCCATAGCTAATACAAAGGGAGAAACATTTATGCCAGTGGAACTCGATCGAATCAACAAGGGGTGATTGAAAGGAACTACCAAGGTCAAAACAAATGGAGTGAATAAATAGATCAAGACTATCTTCCAAATGACTGCCTTAAGTGACAGAGGAATCGCCACCTCTGGCGATACTTTGGATTCATTTGCCGGAACACCTATTAATTCTGTACCAGCGAAACTGAAGGCCACTGCTAAAGCACATTTAAGAGTACCACTAATCCAACCTTCCTGTGAAACCATTCCTGGTTGGAACCAATACTTGAACCCTATTGGAGTTCCGAATGCTCCCCAATCAATTAACAATGCCATGTAACTGAAAACAAAGACTGATACCACTTTTATAATAGAGCAGAAAACTTCAAAGTATCCGTAGAATTTTACACTTAACATATTGGTAACAACTATGATTACCATGAAGGTGGTAATTATCGCCCAGTCAGGATAGACATTAGAAACTGATGGCCAAAAATGAAAAGTCATACATGCTGCAACCAATTCCAAAGGAAGCAAACACATCCACTGCAAGGTGTAGTTCCAGGCCATGGTGAATCCCCAACTTTCGTCAACCAATTTGGAAGAGTAATTAGTGAAACCACCTCTAACCGGCATGGCAACCGTAAGCTCTCCCAATGCTTGACACATACAGAAGATGAATATGGAAACGGTAGCATAAGCTAATAGCATCGGTCCAGGACCACACGCAAGTGAATTGGAAGAGGCCACAAATAACCCAGTTCCAACACATCCACCAAAAGCTATGCAATGCATAGAGAACTTTCCTAGCTCTGGACTTAGCATGGAAACAGCTTCCGAGTTAATCTGACATCGTTGTTTAAAGGAATGAATAATTTTCGTGTATAAACTCTTCTTCGGTACACTGGAATATGATGGCGGTGGTGCATCTTCTGCTTCACCCAACCGGGGAGTATCGAGTCTGACCAACTGAACTTGGATTTCACTGGCACTTGGTATATCGAAAAGACCCATCTTGTTTAGAAGTAGGCAAAGGAAGTCAGTCTTTTGGCGGCTGCAAAAAGGTTTATATGTTAAACGCTCACTGAACATATTTCGCAGCCAATTTTTAACTAGCCGCTCTAACTAGTATACTGAAATAGTCAGACTACAATACATTCCATTCTACATTAACAGAATATAGTATAAAACGTGTATAATTTATAAATAATGGTGTCAAGTACAAAGGAAAGAAAGAAAATCGTGTTTTAATCATGCTGGGGCTCTGGTAATTCTGGATCTACCAACCAACTGATCGGCAACGTCTCTGGTCTTAGCCCAGTGAATCTTCTTGGGCATTCTCTTGCCAATCTCGGTTTCGAAGTCGTACAATTGTCTGATTGACTTAAAACGCATCTTAGACGACTTAATACCCAAGACAGCAGCAGTGGCAGTCAAATTCTTGTCGTCTGGGAAGTCCATAGCGTATTTGTAATTGTACAACACATCTGCTGAATCTTCAATGAACTGGATTGCCTTAACAGCAAATCTTGCAGCTCTAGTTCTGTCAATTGGGGATGGTAATCCACCTTGTTGCACGTGTCCAGGAATGGCAGTCTTAGTGTCAAATTCACCATTGGACTCTTCCTTCATGATATCAGCAAGAACTTGGGTAGTTAACACCTTAGAGGCATTGGTACTCTTCAAGATCAACTTACCAGACTTAGCTAAGCCTCTGTCAACTGCGAATGACTCCTTAAGAGACTTAATATCCATCTCTAATTGGTCCAATGCAATGCCCTCTTCTGGAACATATGAAGCTTGTGCTCCACTAATAAGAGAAGCGTAAGTGGCGATGTACCCAGAGTTACCTCCCTGTACCTCAATAACAAAGGTACGGTCTCTGGTAGCTGCAGCTGATTGCTTAACAACGTCACAATAAGCCATCAATGAGTTCAAACAAGTGTCGGCACCCAACGAGTACTCGGTACCTGGAACGTTGTTGGAAATTGTAGCAGGAATCAACACCATAGGAACTCTGAATGCAGGGTACATAGCTCTAGCCTTTTCTAATTGGTCCAATGATACGAAACCTTCAAAACCACCCACAATGACTAAACCATCGAACTGGTACTTTTCAAAGTAGTGAGCAATCATACCGATATCTGTCTCTTCTGGTGTCTGTCTATTGGTACCAATTTCGGAACCACCAACAGAATTCCAGCCTTCTACTTCCAACCAATCCATCAGTCTAACGGACTCATGTCTAGATAAACCAGCGAAACCGTTGTGGATGGCATAAGGAGTGTGTCCTCTGGACATACAGTAAGTAGCGAATGCGTAGACGGCACTATTCATACCACCGGCAGGGGCACCAATATTGATGATAGCAATACGTTTTCTCTTTTCTTTAGGTAATGTTGGTTCGTTGTGATTGGCAGAGTTCATAGCCATGAAGTTTGCTAAGTGTTCAAGGAATTCAGAGTCTCTTAAGGACATTGCCTTCTCGAAGTCTTTGCTTTCAATGGCAGCTGCTACGGATTTGGTGATTCTAACAGCTTCCACTAATGGTTTTCTTACAATCTTGTTTTCGTCGATTGCAATCAATGGAGATGGAGTGTCTGGAGTAACCTCCAAAACAGCTTTAACAGCTTCTACACCTTGCATAGTAGCAATGATACGATCATAAGCAACAGCAGTACCACCTCTTTGAACATGACCCAAGGTAGTAACTCTGGTATCCAAACCGAGTCTTTCAACCAAGACATCTTTGACTTGGTTGGCGGAAATGTGTTCCAAATCGCTGGTGATGGCACCTTCTGCGACGATGACAATGGTCTTTCTCTTGCCTTCTGCTCTATGCTTGCCAACGATAGAGCACATCTGGTCTTGCCAGCCTCTCGAGGAAGAAGGCTTCTCTGGAATCAAGATATAGTCAGCAGAGGTGGCGATACCGGCCATAAGAGCCAACCAACCACAGTGTCTTCCCATGACTTCAACGACGAAGGCTCTGGAATGAGAGTTGGCAGTGGCGTCGATGTAGTCGATAGCCTTACAGATTCTGTCCAAGGAAGAGTAAGCACCAATTGTAGCATCAGTGGTGGCCATATCGTTATCGATAGATCCAACAGTACCACAGATATTCAAGTGCTTGTAAGTCTCGTGCTGTTCAGCAGTAATTTGGTTGGTATCTTTCAATTCTTTGATCAAAGAAGGCCATTCTGCTCTAAACAAATCAGCTCCAGTCAAGGAACCATCACCTCCACAAACAATCAAGGCATCGATACCAGCCTCAATTAAGTGCTTACATCCCTTGAGTCTACCGGCTCTATCTCTGAATTCTTTACATCTAGCAGTACCAATATTGGTACCACCCTCGGACAAAAAGCCTCTTACAGAATGCCAGGTCATCTCCTTGATGTATTCTGGTCCTCCTCTGACCAAACCTTCGTATCCTTCCATCACGGCAAACGCTTTACATCCTCTGAAGATGGCTGCTCTCACCACGGCTCTTACGTTGGCGTTCATTCCTGGAGCATCACCACCTGAGGTCATAACGGCGATGTTTCTACGGGTCTTGAATCCCTCGTCTTGTCTCGAGAAATGTGAGCTGCTGGCAGACATCACTACCGAGTCAGCTACCATCAGGTTCATCTTCTCCACGGGAGGAACCACCGTCATAGGATTTCCTCCGGAATTGAAGCCGACAACGGTACCCAACGGATCGAGGGTGTAAACCTCGTTGGGAAATAACTCGTTGGGGTTGATTTGAATGGGTTGATTGAACGCTTGGAGAGTACCGATGAGCTGGTTCAAGTTCAGCGACTTGATAACAAGAGAGCTTTCCTTGGTTCTCCAGTCATGGATGTTCAATTGCTCGAGGAACAGCGCCTTTTTGGCCTGAATCTGGTCGGCGGTCAAGCCCTTGTCTGAAAGAACCAATTTCACGGTAAGAATGTTGTCCTGGTTGGACAAGTACACGGCGTTGTCGGCTTCGGAGTGGAGCGATAAGCCTAGCACATTGGTGTAGAAGTTGATTGCCTGGTCGAGCAAATCACGGGTGGCGCCGAAGACAGTGAGGCACGAGGAGCCATTGACGACTGGGACGACCATTGTGAGTGATTTCGGGCGTTTTTTATGCTGTAGCCAACCGATAGCTGTAGCTGCTAAAGAAAGGGAAAGAGGTGATGGTGATAAAATCTGGCTGGTGGTGGAGATTAATGAGGTTTCGCGGTGCGGTAGGGAGACACGGCGGGGAGTGTGGGCGTGTGGTGGGAGATTAGTGGGAGATAATGAGGGTTTCTCGGTAGAGAAAATAGTGGGTGGTAAGTGGTGGAGATTGGATGGGTATGGGAGCCAATTGGGAGAATGAGTAAACTGGGGAGTTTTTCCACAAGTTGGTATAATTCCTGGATTTCTGGGATTTCTGGGGAGTGGTTAGGGCCATTTAGGGAGGCATTTCAGCCTATTTACGTGGTTATAAATGAAGCCTATGATGGTCAATTCAGGAGTCACCACCTGATGATTGTCTCGGTAAAGGATGGCTACTCACGTGAGGAGCAGCGAGAGAAAATACTAAAATTACCGACGCCGGCGGTGGCACATTTTCGTGGTGGTACGGGTGAGAGTTGTGCGAAGAGAAGAGATCAACAGACTTTCCAAGAGATGAGTGATGAGAGATGATGGTGGAGACTGGTTGTTGTGGTGGTCAGACGGCTCTTAGAGTTGGGGGAGGTAAGATAAATTTCTTACAAATATAGAACTATGGAAAACTAAATATCTATCTTGAACCTAATAAAGTATTGTTCACCATGAACTAAACATTCAGTGGTAATAGCACCATACAAAATACTCCAATGTGAAGACAAAAGAGGTAAGAGAACTATAAATTTCACAGCAATTGAGATTAATACGAAGTAGCTAATGCTCCAATTCTTTCCCGTTTTATCATATAAAATCACAAGAAATGAGTGGCGAGGATCTTTGTAGATATCCACAGTGTCAACTCCAACTCCGTTGTATATCTTCAGCGTTAGCCTTCTACACCTCTTACCAGCCCATTCTTCTCTCTTCTCTTCTCTTCTCTTCTCTTCACCCAACGGCCTCGGCGAGCATCTCGGAGTTGGCGGTCTCCGAAAATCGAAGTGGACCGTTATGACGTCACATGACTAGGCACTCAGCTGAGCCCGTTGGATGGTTGGATCGGCATTTGTGATTGTGTTGTCACCTTAACATATGGACGGTAGCTTGGTACTACGTCAACTCCTTCAAGGCAGAAAGTAGAAAACCACTATCTCCTGGCCATTTGCAACCTATAAAAATGTCCCTCTTTATCTACATCATTACCACAGTACTAAAAACTCCCGTGATCACGTGACTATCTTCAATATTTGCTGTGCATTGTACGCTGCTGAAGTGGTTTCAAATAGTGATATAACTAGCTTCCCATGGTCTAACATGCTAGGGGTACCGTAACAACAATCCACAACCGATTCCAATACCGTTTCGTCCAAATCTAAAGACCCCAAATATTGATGATATAAGCGCCTGCATATAGTACCTTTCCAATGTTGCTTTGGGACAACGACATTACGACATTGTAACATAATTGCTATAATTTTTGGTGGCTAAAATGTCGTTTAGCTAATTAATGGCTGTGAAATGGCTGTTATAAAGACGGTGATAGAGAAGATGACGGCCATGAGTAGTTGAAGAGGAAGAACAGAAGGAAATGAATGAGGCACTTCTACAGAGAGATCCTTATTGAATTCTGCATTTGTGTGATTTTCTTAAGTCTACTCCCCAAATCAATTTTTACATTTCAATAATGTTCAATAATTGTGTTGTTGCAAATATCTAATGGCAGGGAGATATTTTGATATTCATATGAAGTATTCCAAGGTATTTCCAAGTCTCACACAACACTTTAACATAGCACGCACCTTAGCAGTAGTGCTAAACTAACAAAGTAAAAGAAGCAAATAAGCATAAACATTAACCGTAACCGTAACACTAAAATTAAAACAATAAAAACACTAACAGTAATATTAATAGGAACAGTAATATTAAAGCAACGCCAACAGTAATATTAAAGCAACACCAACGCTAACATTAACACTAACAGTAACAGGAACACTAACTTTAAAACACCTACCACCACCACCACTAACACTCACCCTCTCTGAAAAACATCACAGACAACAAAACACCCACTAACTCTCTCTACCAAATCACTCAAAGATATCACTCTCTTCCTCACTAACAAATACTAACAAATACTAACAAACTCCTAATAACACCAATAACCTCCCACAAATACACCTCTTTTCAGTGCCATTCCCACATTTACCCCGATCCCGCACCATATCTCGCACCACCCGCACCACCTCACACTACTTCCCTCGTCACATCAACTCAATTCCCCACTATTCACCTTATTTGCCCTCACTATGCACCCACACTACCTCTCACTCTACCACTAACTAACCACACTCTTCCCCCAATCTCCCTCCCTATTGCGCCCTCTCCCCACTAAGCGGCATCCGTAATTCTCAGTCCCGCAAACAAATTTTTCCAACCAACCAAATTTTTCATTCTTCGACGGTTCTTCAAGACGACTCTTCTCCAGCTCCAGCAGTCAACAAGGCGTCCTTTCGTAGCAAACCACCGGCTCAAGTCCCCAAAATGTCCCAAGATCATTCTGCTCCCGCCACCACCCCAATTGCTTTGGGCGATTTCTCCAAATTGACGGTGCCTACATTGCCCTCTCTCACCACCGAAGCTCCAAAGGCAAACGGTTTATGGTCTTCCAACCCGGTATTCTCGTACTTGAACGACGTCTACATCACCATCGGCGAACACCGTAAGTCATTGGGCTTGACAAACCCAGGAACCATCGAGAACTTGTCCAAAGAAGTCACTCGTGATGTGTTCCTCAACCAGTACTTCTTCTCTGGTTTAAGAGCTGATTTGAACAAGGCGTTCTCCATGGCTCCAGCCTTCCAAACTTCCCACACCTTGTCCATCGGATCCAACGTATTGCCAGCATACGCCTTCTCGGCCCTCTACGCCACCGACGACTACTTTGTCCAGGGTAACATCGACAATGACTTGTCATTCTCCGGTAGAATCAACTACGGATGGGACAAGCACAACATCTCCAAGGTCACCTTGCAATTGGCAAACGGTCAACCTTCCATGGTTCAATTGGAACAAGATTACCAAGCATCTGACTTCTCCATTAACTTAAAGACTTTGAACCCATCGCTCTTGTACGGTGGTTTCAGTGGTGTTGCTGTAGGTTCGTTGTTGCAATCATTGAGTCCAAACTTCGCTGTTGGTTTGGAAGCCATGTACTCCAAGCAAGCTGGTCCATCTCCACCAGAATCCGCAGTCTCCTATGTCGGTCGTTACAACGCCGGAAACTGGATCGCCACCGCACAAGTCCAAGCTCAAGGTGCTTTCATTGCTTCCTTCTGGAGAAGAGTCTCTGAAAAGGTCGAAGCTGGTATAGAAACCCAGATCGCCGCCAGCTTCAAGCAAGTTACTGATCCATTGATGGGTACTCCAATCGGATTCGAGCCAGTTTTCGAGGGCCAAACCACCATTGGTGCCAAGTACGAATACCGTTCTGCTGTTTTCAGAGGTCAATTGGACACTGCCGGTAGAGTCAGCGCCTTCTTGGAAAAGAGAGTCTTACCAACCGTGTCGTTGTTATTCTCCGGTGAAATCGACCACTTCAAGCAAACCTCTAAGTTAGGTTTGGGTTTGCAATTCGAATCCGCCGGTAACGAGCAATTGTTGATGATGCAACAGGGTTTGATCGACGCTAACGGTAACCCAGTTCCAGGTGCTCCACAATTATAAATGGACATCATGTAAACCTCATTGAAATCAGTATGCTCTAGAGTATGTCATACTGGTGAATACCATGACGAAATGTGATATGGGTTTGGTCAAATCACACAATATCGCAGCTCTGTTCGCCAATGTTCTGACGTGGATACACAGATTAAACGAACGTCTGCGCTGTAATAGGAACATGTGTCAAGTTTCGTCCCTCCACCACGCAGCCTATCATTAACAGAATTGATGCTAAAATTTCATGATACTTAATGATTTTGTTTATGAGAAAACTATATAAATGCAGCACTTCTCTTTGTATATATTATTACTATTATTATTATTATATTTTTCTTAGTATTTCATCTTCTGTTGTACTGGATAACTAATAATACATTTAGAACTTGAGACGTTTGTAACTAATGAAGGTTGGTTAATTTCCTTGAGAATGAAACTCATAATAGAGGATATGTTGTATATTCATAAGCAGAATTAACTACTTCTTTACTTTGCAATACATAGTACTTTATTGTTCTACCGTGAACTTATCCCTCTCGTATTGCTAATAAACAATATTCCCCAAGGAATGGGCATATAAATATGTAATAAATAAATTGTAATAAATAAATTTTGAATAAATAGAGGACGTCAGTTCGGACGTCTTGGATCATAATACAATTTTTTTTTACCAACCGAATAACCTGGATGCAAAACTACTGCTCTTTGGAGTAGGATTTCCCCTGACTTCTCGCAAGTCGTTAGCTTTCGATGCTGCGTTGATCGGTCTCCTTGAGGAGCTGATGAGGTTATAGATCTCATTAGAGTCCAATCTCAAGTCGCTAGATCGCTTGGAATTTGGCTCTCTGGCCGAGCTGAAGTTTCTTTCACTCTTTACACTCGTAGCATAGCTGCTCTTTCGCGAAAGACTATTCGACCCTCTGTTAGAGCCAGCGATGTTGTTGTTCGTGAAGTCGGATCTTACATGTGCAGTGATGGTAGGAAGCTTGTGTGACTTGGACGATCTGGTATCGTCATCGTAGTGCTTCAAACTCCTTTGCGTTATGGATTTGTATATGTTTTTATAAGTGTTATTAAGATCCACGCTTTGTGCGCTATTCAAGCTGTAGTTGGATCTAGACTTTAAAATTCTATTCGGATTGCTGTTGAAATCCATATTAGGCTCCATCCAGTTAGTTTCCGCAGTATACAATTCACTTCGAGATGATCTTCTGGATCTGGTCACGCTAGGACGATCATTATGGACTCTGTTGTAGGCGCTCAACGATGTAGTTGGGAAATCTTCAAGATCGCCTTCTTGAACCATTCCATGAGAAGACTTGTCATCATTATCAATATGACCATGGAAATAACTGCCACGTGAATAGTTGGGCAATTTAGACAATGATGCCGAAATGATGGACGGTTGCCTACTAGCAGGTCTGGATCTTGTGACAGATTTCGTATAGGTAATATTCTCTTCATATTCATCTAGTAAAGAGTCCATGGAAGAATCAGACTTCTCATCGCTCTCTTTGATTATATTTGGTGATTGATACGGATTAGCATTGTAATGATTGTTGTGGCTTGTTCGTTTGGGTTTAGGCTGATGAAGAACACTTTTGTGGATATCCTTCTTGTTGAAAGATGCCAAATCAGCTCCCTGTGTCTTGTAAAATCCCCTCCCATCGTGGTTACTTTTCAAGCTGATGTTGCCGATACTGGTGCTAGTGTGGATATTGGTACCAGTAACGCCACGTTTGCCGTTATTTGGTGCAACTGTTGTAGGAACATTCGCAGTCTTGCCATTTAAATCGAGATAAGCCACAGATGTCGATATTGATTGCATTGATGCTTTCTTGGTCAATAAATAGAAAGGGTCGATGTTCTTGGTCGGGCTCACAGCAAAATCAATGGAATTAGAGTCGTTTCCATGTGGTGGTGGAGAAATTGGAGCTGAGGGTGGAGACTCTGGAATGATGGTAGAAATAGTAGGAAAATTATAATTAGCTGGTCTAAGTGATTGGTTGATTGCCCCCGTGTGGTTGTTGAATGCGGGTATGCTCAGATGAGTGGTATTGTTGCTGTTATAATTGGAGTCAGATTCATCTATGATAGAGAGGGCGTGGAGTTCATCAGGTCGTTCATTGATGTGGTTTGAGGATAATTCACTGCCCAAGCGAAGTTGAATGGAAGCCACATCATTCAATTGGGCTTCGGGACTTCTGTCTCCAGTGTGCCCGATATTATTCTCGAAGTAAAGGTTTCTGTACTTCACAACACGTTGAAAGGTGTTTTCTATCACATCTATTACATTCAGCTCTTCAGTATTAATAAAGATTTTCCAGTACCGCTCTGGGTTGACCAAGGGTAGTATAAACTGGTTGAAACTAACCCTCAATATCTTGAGTTTCGGCAATAATGGGTAGATGAAACTAGGCCCACAAGAGAGATAATTGACGTCTCCATTATGTAATTGGAAAATTTCGAAATCACCATGTCCTAAAAGTCTTCCGGAAGAACTCAGATTCTTTTCTGATAATTGTTCGTCAACAACTAAGATTTTCGCTGATTTATACTTGAACAAAGTTACTCTATCCTCCAAGTTCAAGTTGGAGCTTGGAATTGACTTATCTGGGTTCTTTTCCGTTATGCTGGCTTGTGAAGTAGGACTCTTTTTGAGGTTTTCCTTAGCTTCTGTGATCTGTGATGTCTCTGCCAGGAACTCCCCGCTCTTTCTGTATCTCATAATAGCTTGTTTACGAGGCGACACGTAGGTTGAATGGAATACTTCACTGGGCTTAACTCTTAGTGGTGGCTGAAGGGCATTTTGTGTTTGTTGTCGTGATCCGAAATTATTGTTGATATTATTACTGTTATTGTTATTATTGTTGTTGTTATCGTAGTCATTATTGAGGTTGTCAGCATCGAAGGTATGTGGTATTTCTCTAGGCGTGACATCATTGTAGTATCCGTTGTTATGGATTTTTTTATCAGGAGTCAATTGGGTTGGCTTCTTCGTCCCGTTGATATTGTTATTGGTATCTCTCAATGAGGGGAACGTTTGGAGATCTTCAATACCGATACTATCACCAGAATTCTTTAATACAGGGTCATTTTTTACGTTGTCGTTCGTTCCATTGGGTTCGTCGGGGCTTGTTTCGACTGCTATTTCATCAGAATTGGTGGTTTTGTTGTTGATTCTTATGGTCTTGTTCTTGTGTTTTCCTCGGCGTTTCTTTCTCTTTGCCAGTGACGATAGCACGGGCGGTTTTCCCGTGTTTGCGTTGATCTTTTGTGGCGAAACTGAGCTGTGATGGACTTCTGGACCTGTTCTACTCGCTGGAGGCGCCAGAGTCCCGTTTTCATGGCCATTTTTGCCGCTGGCAGCACCGTTGTACCGCAGTTCACGGTTGTTGTCCTGTGATAACAGAGGTTCCTGGACCGACATCGATGTAACCACGCTATTTGCGGTGGAATCTTCCCTGGCCAGATGCACCTTTGCGATTCCTAGGGCGTCTCGATGTGTAATTCACGGCGCCAATTGGAGAATCCAGTACTTTTACCCCTGTTCTATAGAGCACCACTAATACCACTACTCTACTGGTCCAATCACTCCACAAAATCCGTTCCCCAAATTACCGCGAGAGGTTTTGTTTTTTTCCGTGCGAGCACAACGAGAGCTCTCGGTACCGCGGGACGAGTTGTGGGGTTGAACAGGTGAGTGGTGGTGGGTGGGATCAGTTGTTGTTGTTAGGATGTTAGAAGTATTAGAAGTATTAGAAGTATGAGAAGTTTTAAAGGTATTAGAGTTTGTAAAAGGGTTGTTATAGGTATAGGGTGTTGAGTTTTGGGTAATTGTGTTCGTGTTCTTGTTCTTGTTCTGGTGTTTACTATCACGTACTATGCCTTTGTCACAGTACTACAATGTCCGTGGAGTGTATGTTGTGATGGCAGATCGCTAGAAATTAGTGAGAATGTGAATTTCATGGGGAAGAAAACAGTGTGATTATGGGTGCATGGATGTTGTTTTACCGAGAAGGGTATATTTAATGTATGAATGTAAGGGGAAATTATTATTGTTGTTGTTTCAATGTTTACTGAGAGAATTGTTAGGGAGAGGTAGAAGTGAGGGAGAGCGATATTCTAGTGAGGGAAAAATCCTAGGGAGACAAAGAGCTCATAAAGTGAAGTTTCTGAAGAGATTTTTTTTAGATTTCTCTGGAAGTCTCATTCGTGGAAATGATGTAATGTACTTTACTATGAAATAGAGATTCCAAACCAGAATTTTTCAAATCCTACATTGTCTCCATCTCGTTAGTTTTAACAACTAATACAGCTAGCTCTAATATAATGTTCCTGGAATTTAACCATTTTAAGGACATAATGTTCTGACATAATCACCGAGACGCACAGAAATACACCGAGACACACCGAGACCCTGAGTGTCCGCACCGCGGTAACACTCAAATGCTACGGTAGACATTGCAGTAGTTGGCGAGAGACTCGTGGTAAAATTAGTGAGCATCGAAAGCAGTACTGAGAGAGAGCGACCAACTATGAAATGCCACCGAATTGCATTAAAGAAACCAATTTCTTTATAATTAAATTCTTATCCCTAGACTACTATACATTTCGCCAATCCCCCTTATTTCCTAACAGAACAAGCCTCAGTTCTTACCCCTGATATGGACGCTCCAGTCGATGCTGCAACTCTTACAGAAGAGAATTTTTGGCTGTGAAAAATTAAGCGAGCGTGGCTTTAAACAGCCTCTTTCATGGTGATGGTACGGTAATGGACAGTTATAGTTTGAGGACCAGTTGAAGGAATCGAAGCAACTATAGAAACCTGGATTGGTTGTACTACTTCGCCTCCCCTCCCAACGAATCCCATTTGTTGACCCTTCTTGCAGATCTCAACGGGCTTAAATGGAATAAGCACAATGCATTTCAGAACACGAGCCCTGGACGATACTTGCTTTGGCTGTGAAAATGCTTCATTCGGTAGCTTTACTCTATATATTATAGTACGATAACCTTATATAACCACTCGGCACAAGACTACCAATTCAAAATCAGTCTCAATTATTGCAGATTGATCCCTTCGAGATGGAAGTGGCGTCTCCGTAGGCGTTCTATTTAGATATACAATACCATTAGCAAGCCTCGGATAACGTCTCCTCGGTTTCGGTCTCCTTTATGGAGATATCCCACATTGAGTTGCTAACTAATTAGTACCTTTCGAGTTGGATATTTCGGCTCGATTATTATCTTATTCTATACTGTCATACTCCATTACTCATGCTCCCAAAACATGGCCCTCGCCTCTGAAAGTAGCATCTCCATCGGCTTCCTCTGTGGAGTTGAGAGCAGTAGTAGCACTTTCGATGTCCTCGCTTAAAATCGGAGTGTAAGTAACACCTCTGGAATGGATGGCCTCTTCTTCCTTGTAGTACACGACGATTCCATCCAACTGTTTGATGAGGA
Organism: Scheffersomyces cryptocercus; assembly: GCA_030555905.1. Taxonomy (NCBI): domain Eukaryota; kingdom Fungi; phylum Ascomycota; class Pichiomycetes; order Serinales; family Debaryomycetaceae; genus Scheffersomyces; species Scheffersomyces cryptocercus. Next base: position 368,596 of record JANIVO010000007.1, on the reverse strand, counting down.
ATCCAACCTTGCTCTCGATCCACAAAACAACCTTGGATGGTGGATACAACACTTTCAAGTAGTCCATGCCCAACAAGTAGCCGGTGGTGAGTCCGAACAAATGGCCCCAGAACGAGGAACCTGGGATGATCAAAGCACATAAGAACAAGAAGAAAACCGGGGCAATTATAGTAGGAATACTGACTTCACGTCCTTCATTGTGGTATAACACGAATTTCGGTTGGTTTTCGTGCTCCTTGTAGGCCAACCAGGCGAGAAATGTGAAAGCATAACCAGACAAGCCAACGACGTGACTTTCTGGGTAAAGAAAGACACCGACGAGACTGTATTGTACGGCAGCGACCACAGCAATAAGGTTCAAAGTGATACCAGTGTACACGGTTCCGTGGGTTCTTTCAAAAATGGCCATTGTGGTGAAGATCGAGAAGATGTTCAAGATCCAGTGAAGAAGACCGACGTGGAACAAGGGGTAGAACGACACTCTGTTCAAGTCGAACTGGCCGATAGCACCTGGGTACAACGAGAACTTGTGGCTGAGGGAAAACTGCAATGACAGGTCCACAATGAGGAGAATGAACGTGAACAACGCCAAACCCACCGTCAACGCTGGGTAGCTGTGAATAGCAGTAACGTCTAGATGCAACGATTGAGGTAATGACATTCGCATGGTTGGAGAGGGCTTATTGGGGGATTTTTGGTGTGGCAGAACAGCAAGTGACTCGGGACGCTGATTTCCTGGTTTTTTTGTATACTTTGCAACGGATTTTCTCCTAACACAGCACCGTTTGTATCCAACGTACGAGAAGAGAAGCGTTCATCGCTACACGTAACTCACAACTCCCAAATCACAAAATTCACCATTAGGCGCTGTCAATAAAAAAGTGAAAAGTTCCACAAAGGGAAGGAAAGAGAAATCTTTTTTCGGGCGCGTATGCACACGTGATCGAGAGGGTGATGGATGTTGCTCTGTTGTAATGGGATCAGGCGATAACGGAGGGTGTAGGGACAAGTATGGAAGAGTGTAAGAGTGTAAGAGTGTAAGAGTGTAAGAGTGTAAGAAGTGTAGGGTGAGTGTAGGGTTTTTTTTATTCGTAGGGAAGAGTGTTGGGAAGAGTGGAAAAGAAGAGTGTAGTGAAGAGTGTAGTGAAGTGTGTAGTGAAGTGTGTAGGGGTCTAAGGAAGGGTCTAAGGAAGTGCGTAAGGGAAGCGCGTAGAGTGTAAGGAAGAGTGGTAAACAATATAGGGAAGTGCGGCGTAAGGGAAGAGTGTAAAAGATCACGCGATGCTACAAAGGAAGAATTAACATGTAAAGAGGTATATTCCATACAGTGCGTATGTTGCACTGTCCGCTAACAAATGATTCCTAAATCAGATGGTTGTAGATGCAGGGATTAGGTATTGGGCCATACGAAGAGGCCTGGGGAGGAGGCCTGGGGAGGAGCGTAAGAAGAGAGGTAGGAAAAGGTGTAAGGGAAGTTTATAAAGGGAACAGTGTAAGAGAAGAATTATGAGAGAAGAAGTGTAAGAGAAGAAGTGTAAGAGAAGAAGTGTAAGAGAAGAAGTCTAGAGAATATTGTAAGGGAAGCGATAAAATAAGAGGTCTAGATAAGAGGTGTTGATAAAAGTGTAAGGAAAGCCATCAAAACATGTAGGGAAATGGAGTTCTTCACGGTTCACGGTTCAGTTCGTTTCTCTTCTCCAACACATTCCTCCAAACACTTCATACCATGATACAACATGAAATACATTTTAAACCAACAACACCTACAACACCAGCGGCCGGAGTTGGTTCCTAAATCCCTACAATATTCCAACAAGTCCGCCGTACAGAGTAGAATGATACTGCTAAGCTGACCTTATCTTACTGACGTAAGCTGCATCAACTTCGTGATGTCCTCGCATTTTAGGTCATGAGGAACATTCTGCCCCTATTTATATCCTGTTGTATGGAATAAGTAAACCTGAACTTCACCAGGCAAATAGTGATGTTTTTGAATACTGTCGGTTTATTGCAATTGATTGCGATCATACTTGTTTGTGCTAGATGTGGGTTGGGCTTGGAGGAAGGCTCCTCGCAGCCAAGTTCGTCTACGGCTCTGAACACTAGCTTGCACGATTCAAATTTGACTGTGGTCGACGCAGATGGGAGAGGGGCTGTTGCTGGGTTTTTAGAGATTGACTTAGAGGCCTTTGAAAATGGCGAAGAAGACTTCATCAAGAGAAAAGTTATCAGCAACCACACTCTCGAGAGATTGCCAACATACGACATTAGCGTTAATTCAATACACAGAGAACCTGGGGAGATGTACACATTATTCCACCTCCGCAGATTGAAGTTGTATTGGGGATTGGAAAGCTGTGTTCGCCATACTGGACGTGTTGGACATTTATATTATCAATTTTGGGCAACTGAAGGAAAATGTTACAAACCTAACCAAGTCAAGGCTATCTCTGGGGCCATGGATAAAGCAATGCGCTTGGAAAACAATAACTTTTTGACCCACAATTGGTGTGTGAAGCTAGTTCACAGAGGCAAGTGGTCAGGTATTGTCGTGCTTGGTCCTACTCCAGAGGCTAAGGAGATATCTTGCAAAGATGTGGTTAATCAAGAGGATTATGAACACAGTATAGAAATCTGAGATGGTATTTCGTATTATAGTATGTTCATGTTACTACGGACCTTGTGCCTTCGGTATGTCATTGAGTAACTTAGCAAATCGCCAAAAGGAAGTCAAATTTAGATATATCTGAATCAAGCCTTTAGACTGACCCTATAAAGTCATTTAACGTACATCTTCTTGAAATATATATTCCCGTTAGGCATAATCAACACATTTCTTCAACCCCCAAACCCAAGGGATATTAAATCGGTAATTGAAAACTTCTAATTTATTCTCTGTGTGAAGTTTTGTATTGACACTATTAACCTAGATACCCAATCCTATATGAGTGCTGAGAAGCTCTATAAGTGCTGTCAGCTAATAAAGAATAATGAATCCGCTATTTTGCTTCCAAATTAACTTCCAACGTATATCGCCATCACGTCAAGCAATACCTTATTCTATCTAGCAATCTCGTATTTATAATACAACATATGATAAACAAGGATTTGTATGTTCACGGTGTTGAAAGGTTTCAATTAAAATTCCGTTTTGGGTTCATTACTTGAGGAAAGTCGATATGATATATACAAGCTCCACTGGCAATATTCATATCATCCATCACTCTTACTTGGGGTAGCTTTTAATCCATTGGCTCTTATTTTCCACTAAACGTAAGCTCATATCTAGATGATATCTGCCCCAAGAATGAACCACAGAATACTTTTATTTTCTCTCACCAAGTCTATTCTCCCTCTTGGGCAACCTTCGCCTGGAATCGGCTTAAGAACTCGTATCTTTTTGCATTATTATGTCTCAAGCTCTCGATCTTTGCTTCTCTGGACTTTATACTCTCATTTATCCCCTCCACTTCCTGAAGGTACTGACGAAGCGTAGCCAATTTCAACCGCAAACTGCCTGCATTGTTGTCAAAATCTTTCGCCAGTATCACGCCGTTCTGCAAATCGTGGAGTAAGTTAAAAAGATCTGGTAGTATCTCCATTACCCTCATCTTCTGGATGGGGTCTTCTTCGTCTTCGTCTGCTTCCAATGCCTTGACCGCAGCCGCTGGATCTTCTGTCCGTGGATCTACATCCATCTTGTCAGAGTCATCTATCAGTGGATCAATAGCTAGAGCAGTTTCCATCGTTAACTCGTTATTTTCTGGCGATTGCGATTTTACGCCGATTCCGAACCCAATTGAAGGCGACGCCAAGGTGGGTATTGGGGACGTTTCACTCTTTTTGGTTGGCACGTCTTTTGGTGAAGACATTGTTTCTTATGGATTGTGTGATATGATAATATTAACCATATATTGACTTTTGAAGTGAGCTTTGTAGTAATTAACTAACTCTGTTCTAATATTTATATCCAAGCTTTACTGGTTATGCTAGGTTTATAGCTAGTCAATTGTATTAGGTGAAATAGTGGAATACTTTCTATTATCGATTAAATGTAGTATACCGTTTATACTCCAAGAGTTCTTCACTTTAGCGCCTAGTTTCTTCACTTTTTTCCAAAATTTACAATCTTCACAACCTTGTATCTGTGAATTGCACCTTTCTTCCTTTTTATTATACTTCTTAATCACCTACCTTTCTAATCTACAAAGACACTTCTTCATTATCTTTAGCCGCCAACTCGCTCACCTTCAAAAACTTAGTTATTCGTGCCTGCATATGCTCATTTTCAAGATTATCACGTGATTCATAGTAGCTTTACATGTTTATGTTTTCTATAGAGTAATAGTTAAGTCGCCATACATGGTGGACCCACATGTTTCATGTTTTATAGTATAGGTAGATGATTCAACTCCCTGGAATGCGACCATTGGTTATTTATTAAAGAAAATACGTGGGTGAAGATTACTTATAGACACTATCACTGTGGGCAGCAGCACATTCTTCATTAAAATGTCGCTGCTCTCCTGTCACTCTGCGACATTCTTCCTACACCCATTACGACATCTTATGTGTTATTGCTTATACGAACAGTTACCTATACTCTTCTTCTTCATTGAACGGTGACTAAACAGAACCAGACATCATTGTGGCATATACAAAAGTCAACTTATCACTGCTGCTATTAGTCTTAATTCAGAAATTGAGGCGAGTCGATTCAATTGGTTTTCAGTTGCAGCTATTACTCTCAGTGTCACCTGTTGCTTTCAGAGTGTTCAATACAAGCAGTGAGTTAGTTTACATCAGAGATCCGTGAATTAAGTGTAGTTCAACACAATCAGCGGTCTCATTTATTTCAAAAAAAATAGCCGTCTAAAAACCCTTGAATTTACCTTCATTGGTGCTATTGACAACTACCATACAATTGCCGTCGAAGTAGTTCGGTTTTGACTATCCCCCACATCATTTCAACTTCATACCTCGAGGAGTCTCTTCACTACTTCAAAGAAGTCACATCCTACATTTTAGTCATCGGAATAATTTACTACACTAGCGTCTTTAGACTTTACTTCAGCCCGCCATCACACAACCCAACTCAAACTCACAAAAATGGATTCTCTACTATCACTCTTGAGCTGCTGTCTCCCTTGCATCCCAGATTTGGCTTCGCCTTACGTCTCCATAAACAACCACAAATACAAGATTGTTCGTCTTCTAGGAGAAGGAGGTTTCTCCTACGTCTATCTCGTTAAGTCCAGTAATAACTCTCTCTACGCCTTAAAGAAGATAAGATGTCCCTACGGAGCAAACGACGAGTCATACAAAAATGCCATGAACGAAATCAAAAACTATCATCGCTTTGCCAATTCAAAGACACCCTACATAATACAGTCTATTGAAGAGGCGGTAATAAGCGAAACCGACGGATCAAGGACGATCTACATCCTCTTGCCGTACTTTGAAAAGTCGCTCCAGGATATCATCAACAACCTCGTGTTGAACGACCAGAGAATGGAAGAAGACGAGATTTTAAAAATAGTCATTGGCGTATGTAGAGGTCTTAAAGTGATGCACAATTTCAAAAAAACAGGCAGGTCCACTACTACCACACTGACGGAAGAAGAGGAAGATGACCTTTTATTACCGGCTGGAAGCGATGAAGATGATGACGACCAATCGAATATTGCGAGCGGCACAGAACTACAGGAATTGGCCCCTTTTGCTCATAGAGATATCAAGCCAGCTAATGTAATGCTTTCTGCTGAAGGGTTACCTGTGCTAGTAGACTTGGGATCGTGTTCAAGAGCTAGGTTACGTATCAAGAATCGTCAGCAAGCGTTGACTTTGACTGATTTCGCCCAAGAGCATTGCACTTTGCCATATCGTGCGCCTGAACTTTTGGATGTAGCGACCAACACAGAAATCACCGAGAAGACGGACATCTGGTCGTTAGGGTGCCTAATCTACAGTTGCTGCTTTGGCTTTTCTCCTTTTGAGAAGTTGGAGATTGACCAAGGTGCCAATTTGAACTTAGCTATTTCTCAAGGCCGTTACACGATACCGCCGGACAGAAGAGGGTACTCGGACGAGTTGATAGCTTTGATCAAGAAGTGCTTGGTATTGAAAAGCGAGAACAGACCTGTTGTGGATGAGGTTCTCGAGGCTGCCTTGAACTTGACCAGAAGACAGGGATTCTGATGGATAGGAGATTAATGTAATGGATTAGAGAGATTTTTTTATATATATGTCATGTATATTACATATAGCAGTATGCAAGGATTGGTTCAGCTCTGAATCAGATCTTACCTCAGCAACGCATCACTTCAACAGCTTACCAGAGAGCTATGGCTGGTTGGGCAATGATTATATTGTTTCATCTTTTCCAGAACGTTAGTAGCCTTGAACTATGAACTATGAACTACGTGACGTTTCTTATCTAGAGAAGTGTCAATATCAGAATATCACGAAGTTTAATATACGATGTCATCATACTAGCACTACTTGGCTTTTCTATTTTCAGGTCAACAATATTCTCCTTCTGTGTCCCACTTGTTTCGTGCCACCCACCCATTATCCAACCTCTCCTCAGACTTCTTCTGTACTTCGTATCTCCTCTCGGTTATACTTCCTTCTTGGATCTTTTTGCGTTATCTTCACACCAACTCCGCTCCAGCCCACACTACCAGCTGTCCTCTCTCATCCTCGTCCCATTTCGTTGTCTTGTCATATATCACACCATATCAACGTTATTTTTTGCAACTTTGGTGCGGCAATTGATGCAAAAAATGTCAAATCGTGCTATGGATGGACCAACTAGACCAACTACTCTTTATGGGGTTATAAGACGTACTGATCGTTTCGATGTAGAGTTCCAATGGTGGTATCTCCTATGAAGTTTGCTACTGAAAGTCTATTCCTAGAATATTAATTAATCCCATGTGATGAAACGATATTGGACCCAACAAAATAGAGATCTATCCATAATAAGATAAGCTTGCAGTTTTTATGTCTTTTGACGTTACTTTGTGGTAATTACATGGTGACAGTTGTCATTTTTTGGCTTCCGTGTCAACTACTGTAATGTTCTTGCCCTGGTATGAGGCAAAAATACGCAAATTCATACTAATTCATTAATGGGGCCAGATTCGGATTTTTATCATCTTCATTGGTTTATGTAGTTCCCCTCTAGACGCTCCTCGGTAATCCCCATATCTAGCCCACTCTGCAACAATTACTACAACAACTACTGATACTACTCCTACTATTATTACTACTGCTACTTCCATTACCACTCACCTAATGCAACATCTACTACATTAACTACTACATTAACTATTATTAACTATTATTAACTACTACTACCACTACCGCTACTTCCCCACTAAACAACTCCTCCACTCCTGTTACCACTCCCACCATACATAATCTCCCGCTGTGTGCGCACTCACCGGCGAAAAAATTACCTGAAACTGCGTGCTAAAAATGGAACTTTTAGTGAGGAATGACAAGGTGTCCTTGAGAGAGAAGAGTGTGGAGTGAAGGAAGAAGAAGTGAAGTGATGTAGAGAAGAATAGCATATAAATGAAGAAAGAAGGACAAAGTAGAATGTGAATCCCAGATCCCAATCCCAAATCGTAGAACACACATAAAACCTGGAAATATCCGGCAAAACATATTGCTCAAAGTTCTCATAGCTCGTAGTGCTCATAGTTCTCATAGTGCTCATAGTCCACTTCTTCTCTCGGTGTTAATCGTACTACTCCGTTATAAATACTACTCCGTTATAAATACTGCGGTGTGTTTTAAAGTTTTGGACCCTGTGATTATTTTTACCGTCGTGACAGTTGATAGGTTTCTTGACAAGTGTTGGCGTATAAGGTGTTGACGTATTACAAGGTCTTCACACGGCATTGACGTATTGACGTACACAAGGTATTGACAAGGTACACATTGGTTAACACAGACTGAGGTGAAAATTCGTTACAACTTTCGGTATTGATTGCTGAAATTGAAAAGTACTTAAACGTGATATTGATATTAATTCTCGGATCTGACCTTGAATTGTTCTTGATTGTTCTTCATTTGAAGCTACAGTATTACTATTCGGTATTTATCAAGTCGTATTGATTATCATATTACATTAACCATTAATCTTGATATTCACGAATTATTTAACTTATTTCAAGCATTAGAGGACTATTCCTACACCAATAGTGACTTTATCCTGAACCATATATCTATCATTGACATACTCGTGCCATAGCATCTCCTGTAAGTGATAGTTACATTCCCCCACATCAGCTTCAAACACCTTCACAACAACACTTCACAACAACACTTCACAACAACACTTCACAACAACACTTCAAAACAACACTTCACAACAACACTTCACAACAGCTACCACACTTCACACAACATGACTCTCACCAAATATCAACGTGGGGATCCAATTAATGGCTGGAACGATTGCCCCATAGTCAGTCCCTCGGTCAACAGTTCATCCACCAGCTTGAATAAAATAGGAAGAAAGAAGTTCCAAAGAGTCGGCCACAGTTTCGATGGAAATAGTACTCCGCTGCCAACACTTGGAAGTACAGCAAGATTCACGGATTCACCACCAATTCTTACTTCCAGACCGGGTTCGTTACCACCAAGTCGTTCTGCAAGTGTCAGCAGTAGTGTGATTGATACTTCCTTCACGACGCCCTCAGATGCTGATACATCTCAAACAGAGTCCATTAATACCGTTTCTCCTGACGAGGCTATAGATCTTTTGGAGAAGGCCTTGGCTCTTTCCTACAGCTTGCCAGAAAGAGAGCTTACGCATTACAAGTCCAAACTTACAACCCAAATTCAAACAGTTTCCTCGGCTCATTTGCAATACTTGAACTTGGTTCTTGAAAAGTTGCTTGAGATAAGCCAGCTTAGTGGTGACGCCAAAGCGGAATCATTGGACTCTGCAAGGAAAGATGTAGTTCAATACATGATGAAACATGACGGTGTGAGTCTGTGGTGTTCTCCATTAAAGAAGATCGTATCCAGCGTTGTATGACATGCAAGAAGCGAGTCTTTGGAGAAATCATATAATAATATCGTATACATGACATATGGCAACATCCAAAAGCATTGCTGAAGCTGCTACAATATGAAATGCACATGGGAAATATAAAGTTGGAAAAGATAAATACTAGAGAATCTAGGTGTTGATGATCAGTTAATCAATAGTGTAATAATAAGATAATGAAAAGTTAAAAAGATTGTTTAATACTTTGATATCGTAGAGATAGTAGAGATCGTATTGTTTGTTATTCCTGGATACTCAAACAAACAGTTAACAGTCACTTACAGCTCTTAAAATCAATTATGACTTAATGATGTTTATTATACATTATACTCGACAGCCTAAATACAAAGTATTCATGAAATATATATATACGTGCACCGCCAGCTTGTCTCTCTCCTTACCTCTTTTGGGCCTCTTAATACACTTATGCTCTTTTTCTTCTTCCGATTTGGGCTTGGAAACCGGTCTTGATCGAGGAAACGGATCTGGTAGATCCACAGGCTCTACAACTCAAGAAATGCAATCTGTTGGCGGACTCTCTCTTCAACTCAGTGTTCATAGACTTACAGGTCTTACATGTGACATACTCGATGATGTATCTTCTCAAAACGGACTCCATTTGCTTAGGCTGGAACTTACCCTTCAACACTAATCTCTTCTCACCATCAATGGAACCAGAAGTACCCAATTCGGCGAATAAAAACTGTATCAAATGTTCTGGGTTTCTCTGTAAAACGGTGGCTATTTCTTGTACGTTGGCAAAAAGGGTCTTCTTGGAACCTTCTCTTTGACACACTGGTGGCGGGATACGGAACTTTGGTCCAGAACGGTCGCCAGCCAATTCGGGGTTGTTTGTCTTCAAAATGTCGAAAAAACGGGACAACAAGTCCTCGTATGTCATACCTGTAGCTTGTAATGATGACTCTACAGTTTCTCCTTTTGGGTTGGCACTGGCACTGCCAGTGTCTTCTAATCCAGCTTCTTCCAATTGTTGTTCGAAGTCGACGGCATCCAGGCTCTTGGCGACCTTTTTCTTCTTCTTCTTGAGGGCAAGATCACCCAACGAGGCAGACAAGTCCTCCAAGTCAGGGGATCCGGCCTTTTCAGCGCCATCTTCTGGCTTCTTGGCCTTCTTCTTCTTCTTCAAGCTGGCAAATAACTCGTCCACGGCTTCTGGAGCTGGCGAAGCAGAGCCTGCTTCCTCGGGCTTCTTGGCCTTCTTTTTCTTTTTCAACGTAGGGTCAAATCCTAAGTCACTCATGATGTGTGTTTCTATGCTTATAACTACAGGTGAGCGTTCTAGATGCGTGTTAACCGGTACCTTTCTATCTCTAATACACTGATTTATCATCACTATGAAACCGAAAAATTTTGTGAAAAAAAATGGTATGCACACGGCGGTTTGGATCACGTGAGAATGTTCAGAGGTGGTGGAAAGATACTATAGTATACGATAGAAGGGGGTGTTTTAGTGGTGAAGGATTAGGGAAAGTTGTGTAGTTGTGGTATAATACGTGGTGGGAATACTCACAAGAATTCTGGTATCTTCGAAGCATCGGGAAGAACCCCTTTCATCACCTTCTACAATGAAACTCACTGAGTCAACGCTCTTAAGACTCATAGTTGGGAGTGTGGTTATATGCCGTACTCGGAGTTGGGGTGTTTTACACGGGTAGAAGACAGGGTGAAAACCGTCAGTTTTCATTGGAATTGGGTATGATTTTGAGATAATGTTCAATTCGGTGGTTTAACTATTTATGGTGAATTTCAGCTGAAAATGATGTGTTATGCTACTTCTACATTAACCTTTCTTCACTCCATCAGAATTTCAGTTTCTTGATCTGGATGGATTGTATGCCGGATAATTAACTATGGAAGAAATTTGGTGCCAATTTAATCAGTTGTTACAATGGTCTTATGAAGTCTTAAGGTCATAACTAAGAATGAATCCCCCCTTCAGTTTGATCTACATCGCAAAACTGCTCTTCCAGCTCTTAAACGAATGTTTTTATTCCTTAAACGATACTATACAAGCCCATGAAAAACGATTAACTGTTCAGGCATTTATGACGACAATTCTATGCATACTGATTACTTCTCTTCCTGCTCAGTCTCTCCAGATTCCTCCTTCTCACCTTCCTTGATATCCAAGTCCTCTGTCTTCTTCTCGAGATCTTTGGTGGTGGCAGCAGCGGCTGCAGCCCTCTCCTCTGCCTCCTTACTCTCCTTACCTGGAGTATAGGTAATCTTAGTATCTTCTCCGTCTTCCTCTATCTTAAAGTCATCTTCCACGGCGTACTTGCTCAAGAACCAAGTTTCGACGTCAATCTGGTTATTGTTCTCAGCCTCGTAGATGGCATCGTGCCCAGAGGCATTTTTCTCGAATGGATCGACTTCGTATTCCTCACAAAGCAATTGGACAACCGGCAAATGACCGCTGAATGCAGCCCAGTGCAATGCGGTGTTTCCACTCTCATTCTTCTGGTTGGCAAGCTTGAGAGCGTCTTCTCTGGTGAGTATGGAGAAGAAGTACTTGACCATCTCCAAATGACCGTTTGCTGCAGCCATATGTAATGGAGTACTCAATGTTATGTCATCTTGAATAACTGTCAATGTCTTAGGGCCTATTTCTTCAAAAATCTCCTTTATTGTCTCCAAGTCGCCCTCTCTGGAGTCGTAGATGACTGCATCCATCTCTTCTTGGGTCAATGTGGTTATGTCTTCGTATGCCATACTGTCAGTGAAAAATCGGTGTTTTTTGTAGCAATTTCTGGTTTTAAAAGTACTGTTTCAATTTTCAAGTCCAATTTCCGTACTGGCGACTCTTTATAGTCAATATAGATAGCTCTAGCTTTCAATAATCACTGTTTTCCACTATCACTTCACCCATCTTCAAATCGCAAACTTCACGTTTTGCGATGCCAAAATTTTTTTGAAAAACTTTCCTGCAGAGAATCCCCGATATGGCGGCAACCTTTTTGTTAGTGAATTTGTCATTGTTAAGTATTAGAGATGGAAATGGTCAATAGAGTATAATTAAAGGGTGAGTTGCTATTGTAGAAGTGTAGACTGTAAAGTATGGCGCCCAAGATTGAGGAATTGCCCGAGAAGGCCGTGGTCCGGAATAATGAAAGGAAAAACCCGTTCGAAGTAGCCCGCAAGAAGACAGTAATAAGAAGAAAGCCAGAGGATGTATATGAGACAAGGAAAGGATTGAATAAACCCCAGAATATCGGAACGAAACCGTTGGATTTACTTTTCCAGGACTTGGAAGCGAAATTAGAGGGAACCTATGATGTTTTAACGGTTGACGTGCTCTATGGACGTTTTTTTGCTGACAAGAACAATGAGATCGAGGTCAAATTGGAGGATTCAAAAGAACATGACTTTCAAGTGAGATACAAAGTGATAGAGAAACTCCTTGAAAAGTTGCAAGAAATTCAGAAATATTCCAATGAAGGAGTTCAAATCGACGCCAATTTAATAAGCATCTCCTTACATGATATCAAGACCTTTGGAAAGTTGGTTAATTTAATTATCATCCATGGGGTCTATCCAGCACTTTCGACATTTAAAATAGGAGTTCCCCTCGATAAGAGAGACATGAATAATTTCAACAAAACGGGGTGGAAGCCACTTGTTAGTGAGAGATTGCCCATCAACTCCAAACTGAAAAGTCCGTTTGAAAATATAGAAAAGCTACTTGTCTTACTTTATGACAAGTTGTTTGCGATTTTCAAGGTCAAGTCAGATGTTACCGATTTACTTAGTAAGGGAACCGGTCTTTCTGATTTTCTTACGATATCAATAGCATTAATCACAGTTCCATACTTCAGAAAAGAAGTGAAAATCAGGGTTACGCAGGATTATAACAGGGAAATAGCAAAGATGGTAGAAACCTACGAATTATTCCAGACTTATACCCTTCTCTTGAACACAAAACCGCCTTCATTCTTCAGGCAATTTGTCTTACAGAAGCTTCAAGATTTGCATTATGATGCTCCTCGCGGAGATGGAGTGTTGACCCTTATAGAGTTTGTTTTGGGACTTAGGGAACACGACGAAATCGACGTAAAGAGATTCGAGCAAGTTTCACAAGTGATTTTGCTGAAGCCTAAACATATCAGTACAGAAGCATACTTCACAAGTATTGGCAACCAATGCTATGATCTACTCATCAATATAAATAGGCCTATGGTCACTGGTTGTGTTGTTTTTGTTCTTGAAAATCTATGGAATAAAAATCAATTAGTCGTACGAGACTTCCTCATGAAGAAGATATGGAATAGTTTTATTCCTCAAGATATCGACCAGAAACTTCCGGGAGATGTCTTGGTATCTGAAGCGGATCTCAACAATACTATCAACGTGTTGATTTCTATGACAAAGAAAGGCTTGCCATACGACTTCTTGCAAGCTCTTTTCGAGCCTATATTATTGCCCATCTGGTCTTATTTGAACTTGCTCGTCAGACTCAAAAAGTCTAATGAAGTCATTATTGGAGTGTTAATCAGTTACTTCACTTTTGTTAAGGACCATAGTGAACTGTCTACAAATGTCTACGGATTAGACACAATTGCGAGGAATTTGCTTTATGATACAGGCGATTATAAATTTGAAAAAGGTCCCAATGATTTGGTGCAGATTGTCAGGACTAGCGTCGTGGATAACTCCAGCAAGGATAGAAGAGTCAATACTTTCCTTAATGAATTGACAGACTACTGTGTAGAGTTTACCAAGTTACTCTCCCAACTTGACGAGGAATTAGTTCAGTCGCTTTTCATAAGTGTCCTTACAAGATATATAAACAAAGGTGATTCCATAGGAGATGAGGAAAATCCATTTTTGATTTTAATTGACTTGAGAGTACTCGAGGCTATAGGTAATGAATTCAAAGAAAGTTTGGCTAGAACGCCTTATGAGATGTTGCAGATCGTTGAAAACTTCTTGGCTCCTCAGGGTAGGAAACGTATGGAAACTAAACCTTCTGTTCTCTCTCAAGACAAGGATAGTGACGATGAAGATTCGGATGATGAAGAAAACTATGATGATGACATAGGAAAACAATCACTTCCTATTCTTTTAGAACTTTTATCTGCTATATTATCTGAATCATCTGTGGATTTGGATGAGAAATGCTTTGAATCTTTGAAGCATATCCAAAAGTCTTTGAAAAAGGCCGAGTCAAGTGAACTAGATTCAGGAATCAAGAATTCTGTTGTTGCTCTATACGACAGAATCGAGATCCTTTTGAACGGTGAAACGCCTGTTACGAATGAACACGAAGCACAAACTAGAATCCTCACTCGCGCAATAACAAGTCTTAATGATCCTTTAGTGCCCATACGAGCTCATGGGTTATACTTGCTCAGGCAGCTTGTTGATGAAAGAAGTCCAGTTATTTCCTTAGAGTTTGTAATCAACTTGCATTTGATTCAGTTGAAGGATACCGATCCCTTCATCTACCTTAATGTCATAAAAGGACTCGAGAGCTTATTGGAGTGGCATCAAAAAGAAACTCTCAGCATTTTAACCAGTCTCTATTTAAACAAAAGTAATGACACTGAACTTGATGAGAGGTTGAAAATTGGGGAAGTGCTATTGAGATTTATACAGCATGCCGATAGCGCTCTCGTCGGTGCTGATGCCAGGTTAATAGTCGAGGCTACTTTAAGCATGATAAGGCGCCCTAAAGATGACTCTGATATGGAAGATAATCGCTTGCGTATGTCCAGTATATCTTTATTGGGTACTTGTTGCAAAACCAACCCCATAGGAATACTTGATCATCTAGAGGATTCTTTGGATTGTGCTATCGGTATTTTACAATTGGAGAAAGATAAAGATAGTGCTATTATGAGAAGATCAGCAATTGTATTAATTTATGACTTGATCATCGGTACTTCGAATACCAAGGAAGTCCCATTTCCAGAAAACTATAGAGAAAGAGTTGTCAATGTTTTACGGTATATTGGTGAATCTGATAATGACATTTTGACAAGAGAACAGGCGCAAACTGTTTTAGATTCCATAAACGAGTTGGTTTCACTTGCATTGGAGCAAGTCGAGGAAGACAAGAATGATAGCTACCAACCTTTGAGGATGTGAATTAATATAATGAAGATGAAATTGCAGATGAATTTGCACCCATTCCGTAATCTGGCGCTACCATTATGTAAATATAGCATTATATGAGAATATATTAACAATCTAATTAAATTAATAAATTACAATATACCTAAAATCGTTATATGTTTTAACCAGCGTCTAGGGTAGGTCTTGGTTTCTTTCTTACTCTTAAGGTGTAAATGAAACATTCTCTACACGTAAAGATTTACCAGTATCGCAGTTGCTATATTACGATCTCAGTGATTAACGTTACTGTAATAGCTAACAATATCATTATTGTAAGTTTATTAATGGCATTAGTACTTCAAAAGTTCTTTTTACGTTTACCTCATAAGGCAAAGCGTTTCTTTCTCCTTTCCCTTTACACGTTAGTCTCCCTATTCTTCTTCCATATAGTAGCTAGCATCTATTGCCGGTACCCCATAACTCGGGCCAATAATTCGAAAAAAGCACGTGATCACATCGCTAGCAATATAATTTGAGATCATAAGTTATACTGACTAATGGATCTCTTCATCTTTAACGAACAATGGCTTTTGCTAGGGGTAGCCTCTCCGAGGAACAGCGAGCCAGAGTGGTAAGTAAATGGATGTACTTTGAAACTAGTTGTAGTTTCAAACAACTCAAATTTTTAATCAAGTCATTGACTAACTCTTCTCTTTTAGGAGGCAAATAGAAAGAAAGCTCTTGCTAGATTGCAAGCTAGACAAAATGGAACGCAATTGAATGCAGCAAATCGTATTCAAAATCAAACGAATACAAGTTCAAATGGTACTGGCAATATTCATGCTGGTTCCTCGTCACTGTCGTCGGCATTTACACGTCCTTCTAATAGTACCACCAGTCAGATAATGGATCCATCTACGACAAGAATCAGTGCATCTTTCGTAGATGTACACGCTAAAAGACCAGCTTTGGATGCTCCAAGTACTGGATCAGAGCCGACTTCAAACTCAGGTGGACAGAACGACCCGAAAAGGCCTCGCCTACCAGAACTTACTCCTGAACAGAGAAAACGCTTAGATGAGAATAGACAGAGAGCATTAGAGATGAGAAAAAAGCGTGCTGAAAACAACAGAGACGCGTCCACTCCAGCTGTTTCTAATGGAATCGCTAATGCTGATTTGTCAGATGGCATTCGTTTGAACAATAACAACAAAAATGATTCTGGATTTGGTGACAAACAACCATCGAAGTATGATCCACCTGCGATTCGTAAACAAGACTACATCGAATTCGACTTTTCTACAATGAAAGACTCTCGTGGTGGTTTCTTAAATGATGAAACTGCAGCGGGTCGTATGGCCGAGGGCCAAAATGAAGGAGAAACCCTTGAAGAGTGGAAAGAGAGGCAGAGGAAGCAACAAACAGTTTATCAAGAGTTGCCGCCTCCTATGGATATAGAAAGGGCGCCTAAGTGCTACGAATGTGGGTCAATGGAAATTGATCCAAATTTGTACAAGAACTTCTGGAATGTTCGTGCCTGTAGAAAATGTATGAGAGAGAAACCCGAAAAGTACTCTCTCTTAACAAAGACGGAGTGCAGGGAGGATTATCTATTGACGGATCCAGAGTTGAAGGATACGGCATTGCTTCCAAGAATTGAGAAACCAAATCCTCACGGGTTCTCACGAATGCAGTTGTTCTTGAGATTTCAGGTGGAGGAATTCGCTTGGAAAAAGTGGGGAGGACCTGACAAGCTCGATGAAGAGTGGGAGAGAAGAGAGGCAAATAGGATCAAAAGAAGAGACAAGAAGTACAATGATCAGTTAAAGGAAATGAGAAAGAAAACTAGAGCAGAGGAGTATACGAGGAAGTTGAGAAACGGACAGAGCCTTGGAGAAAGACATGTCCATGAATGGTCGGCTCCATTGAAAATGCGTGGGGAGGAAAACATGGTCAAGAGAAGATGTGTTGACTGTGGCATGGAGATGGAAGAGGTTCTTATATAGTCTGGATGGGATTTATAATGGGTATTGTATTATATGTATAGGAATAAACGGTTTTGGGTAGGAGTTCGTGTAAAGTCTTCTAGACATGATATTTAAATCTGTGAGAAAGCTGAGCGATACGAACCACTTGATCACTGAGGGAAGCCAAGTTATATTGTTATCAGTAGTTGTAAATGTGAGATTTTTATTTGCCATGCAAGCTGTTCACGGGAAGGGCGATTTGAAGGTAAACAGGGAAGAAGGAGTACGACGACATCGCAATCTTGACTGTAATCATACCCTACTCTATTATTTTACTCAATCGTACTCTCTACCCTTTGAATAGAGAAGTAATTGGTTATTTTAAAGAATAGAACATCTTCCGACTGTTTAACTTCGTATCAACTATAAAAATAAGAATAAGAGGAAGAAGAGACAAAAGCAGGCAGCTTTAATGTAGCTACCCATTGAAGAACTATAACTAGAGCCACGGTTAATAGATGGATGCTTACATATCAATACCACCGCATTTCGTACAACCCATTTTTTTATACAACCCAACCCATTTTGAGCTTTCACAACCACTCCACCCTACTCCTCCAATTATCTCCCTTTTTCAGCCTTTTTCGGCCTTTTGGTACTCCAACGCCTATACATTTCAAATAACTACCACCCTAAGCAGCAACTTCGTTTTTTGCATCTTTTTCTATGCGCTTCTTTTTGCGGCCCAATTTATTTTTGCCGCTTTCTTCCCCACCTGTCGCTACCAATTCTAGAACCTTCTTAGGAGAAGCCATCAAGTCGCTAGGTGTCTATTCTCTGTTTGTGTGGTGTTGTAGGTGTCTGGTTCTTTCTCGTTCTATGGCTCGTTATTGTCTAACATTGTGTCTCCGTTAGTGTGTCTCCGTTAGTGTGCGAGTTCGCACTGTGTCATATAGTGATTCTTTGTTTCTTGGTAAGTCTTTGTGAGTTTGTGGTTCTTTGTTCTGTGGATATCTGTCAAATCCTGTAGAATTCTGTTTTGCAACTCATACGACGGCGTAGAGTGTGAATATTGGGACACTGGGACTGGAATATGACAATAGAGTAGACAATAGAGTAGAAAGAGAATTTCTATACTAAAAGTCAATTTTTACGGTTTATAGTGTAGATAATATATCTTGTTTGTCTCTCTCTATATATATCTCTGTATATATACGTAAAGAAGTATGGTATCACAATAAATATCACAAAAAACGTCACCCGAATCATATTTACATCCTAATTTATGATCTACTCTATTAGTCTAATATAATCACTCCCAGCTAGTTCCATTTTCCCCTATTCAGATTTTCTCTTATTAAACCAACCAATCAACTTTCTACTCTCTCTAATTAAATAAACTCACTACTAGTAAAGCTCAAGCTCACACTCACTCACACTTCACTCCCTCTCTCACAGAACTTCTCACCCATTCACCACTGCACATTATTCCTTCCTCACTCTTCCCTCACTTCCCTCACCTCTCTCACTTCCCTCACCTCTCTCACTTCCCTCACTTCTCTCTCCCTCAACTCCCCCTCCTGCATCTACCGCCGTTTCCGTGCAACTCCCCCATGGAAGCCCATGGAACTTTCCACTTCCCTTCCAAATCGCCCACCTCGTCCAAACCGAAAACGCACCTCACCAATATATAATTAAGAAATAGACGCCGACTTTTGAGAAATTTGTTGCAAACTTTTCCTTCTCCAGTTACTATCCATTCAGTGCCACACACATCAAAATGTCTGACGCCAAAGTTGAAACCCACGAATTCACTGCTGAGATCTCTCAGTTGATGTCTTTGATCATCAATACCGTTTACTCCAACAAGGAAATCTTCCTCAGAGAGTTGATCTCCAACGCTTCCGATGCCTTGGACAAGATCAGATACGAGGCCCTCTCCGACCCTTCCAAGTTGGAGTCTGAGCCTGAATTGTTCATCAGAATCACCCCAAGACCAGACCAGAAGGTTCTCGAAATCAGAGATTCTGGTATCGGTATGACCAAGGCTGACTTGGTTAACAACTTGGGTACGATTGCCAAGTCTGGTACCAAGTCCTTCATGGAGGCATTGTCCGCTGGTGCCGACGTGTCCATGATTGGTCAATTCGGTGTTGGTTTCTACTCCTTATTCTTGGTTGCCGACCACGTCCAGGTCATCTCCAAGCACAACGACGACGAACAATACATCTGGGAATCCAACGCCGGTGGTAAGTTCACTGTCACCCTCGACGAGTCCAACGAGAAGATCGGTAGAGGTACCGTCTTGAGACTTTTCCTCAAGGAGGACCAATTGGAATACTTGGAGGAGAAGAGAATCAAGGAGGTTGTCAAGAAGCACTCCGAGTTCGTTTCCTACCCAGTCCAATTAGTTGTCACTAAGGAGGTTGAGAAGGAAGTTCCAGAAGATGAGGAAGAGAAGACCGAAGAAGCCGACGCTGAAGACGACAAGAAGCCAAAGCTTGAAGAAGTCGAAGATGAAGAGGAAGGTGAGAAGAAGGAAAAGAAGACCAAGAAGATCACCGAGACCGTCACCGAGACCGAAGAGTTGAACAAGACCAAGCCTCTCTGGACTAGAAACCCAACTGACGTTACCAAGGATGAGTACAATGCTTTCTACAAGTCTATCTCTAACGACTGGGAAGACCCATTGGCTGTCAAGCACTTCTCCGTTGAAGGTCAATTGGAATTCAGAGCTATCTTGTTCGTTCCAAAGAGAGCTCCATTCGACGCTTTCGAGTCCAAGAAGAAGAAGAACAACATCAAGTTGTACGTCCGTCGTGTTTTCATCACCGATGATGCTGAAGAATTGATCCCAGAATGGCTCAGTTTCGTCAGAGGTGTTGTTGACTCTGAAGACTTGCCATTGAACTTGTCCAGAGAAATGTTGCAACAAAACAAGATCTTGAAGGTCATCAAAAAGAACATCGTCAAGAAGTTGATTGAGACTTTCAACGAGATTGCTGAGGACCAAGAACAATTCGAGAAGTTCTACACTGCTTTCTCCAAGAACATCAAGCTTGGTATCCACGAGGACCAACAAAACAGATCCTCTCTTTCTAAGTTGTTGAGATACTACTCTACCAAGTCTACTGAGGAATACACTTCCCTTTCTGACTACGTCACCAGAATGCCAGAGCACCAACAAAACATCTACTACATCACTGGTGAGTCTATCAAGGCTGTTGAAAAGTCTCCATTCTTGGATGCTTTGAAGGCTAAGAAGTTCGAAGTTTTGTTCTTGGTTGACCCAATTGATGAGTACGCCATGACTCAATTGAAGGAATTCGAAGACAAGAAGTTGGTTGACATTACCAAGGACTTCGAGTTGGAAGAGACTGAAGAAGAGAAGGAGCAAAGAGAGAAGGAAATTGCTGAATTCGAGCCATTGACCAAGGCCCTTAAGGAAATCTTGGGTGAACAAGTCGAGAAGGTTGTCGTCTCCCACAAGTTGGTTGACGCCCCAGCTGCTATCAGAACTGGTCAATTCGGTTGGTCTGCTAACATGGAAAGAATCATGAAGGCCCAAGCTTTGAGAGACACCACCATGTCCTCTTACATGTCTTCTAAGAAGACCTTCGAGATCTCTCCAAAGTCTGCTATCATCAAGGAATTGAGAAAGAAGGTTGATGCTGACGGTGCTGAAGACAAGACTGTCAAGGACTTGACTACCTTGTTGTACGAAACCGCTTTGTTGACCTCTGGTTTCTCCTTGGATGAGCCATCTTCGTTCGCAGGTAGAATCAACAGATTGATCTCCTTAGGTTTGAACATTGATGAGGAAGAAGAGGAAGAAGATGTTGAGGAGATTGGTACTTCTACTGCCTCCACCGATGAGCCAGCCGTTGAATCTGCCATGGAAGAAGTTGATTAAACGAAGTTTCACGTATTCTAATGTATTTATTTCATTTCTGAGTTTATGGGGTTGCTTTATTTTAATTTCTTCATTGGCCTGTTAATAATCTCTCCTCATATATATATACTCTTGATACAGATTAAATAGGGAAAAATAAAATATCGCTATAGTAAGTTGCATGGAGTAGAAGTAGACATTGATACGAGAGGGTAGTATAGAATGATCAAGACATGGACAACCCTTTGAGGCGAATATAATGTAAGTATATGTCAATTTACAGTCATCGAGAAGTGTCTAGTCCTTCACTAGCCTTCAATAGTCGTCTATCTACTTATTCTTAACAAGTCACCATATTTAAAATAAGTATGGAAACTGGACATTTCTGAGGATTTCTTGCCAATTTGTGCATTTTGCACCCATTAATACGAACTCTTGGCTAATATACTATTACGTATATTCCTTCCTCCTTTGGACAATTTCCCCCAAAAATACACCTATCTGCCCTCTCCACTATCACTCCCATTTGTAATATTCCAACTATCAACAAACCAACAGCCGTTCCAATTCCCCCTATACTCTCCTACCCCACCATACCAACGCCGTCCCTCCTCATACAGCAACTCGCAAAGCATCCCCTGGATCAGACCTTCCCAATTGGGGATAATTTTTCACAGTCGCCTCACGTGTTGCACATGCACGTGCAATTCTAACCGATTCATCGAAAACGTTTTTTTGTTAGCCGTCTGATCAGCTAAATGAATGTTGGTACTCTGTTGAATTCTGGCGGTATAGGACAGCAGAAGTCGTGTGGATAATCTGACAAGCTTGGTTGCACGGTGAGAACGACAACTTGTATTCTAGGAAGAAAAAAGTGAATTTTTCAGTAGGAAACCACACAATTAGTTGGCTTATCTTGTGTTTTTGCTAACAGTATACCTAGTAGTTAAGACGTGAAATAAGTGCAAAATGGGTATCTTCATTCCAACCAAGAAGCTTGAAAACTTGAAGTTGTACAAGTACTCGTCCGAGGACCATTCTTTAATATCCAAGATATTCTTGAAGAGATGGTGGAACTACTTTGTCCAGATTTTCCCTCTTTCAATGGCTCCTAATGTAGTGACATTGCTTGGGTTATTCTTCATCTTGGCCAACTTGCTTTGTGTGTTCTACTACGATCCGTATTTAAATGCTACACAGCCAAGATGGTGCTATTTCTTCTATGCTTTTGGTTTATTTATGTACCAAACCTTCGATGGTTGTGACGGATGTCATGCTAGAAGGACTGGCCAGAGTGGTCCCTTGGGTGAGCTCTTTGACCACTCCATCGATGCCGTCAACACCACCTTGGGAGCTCTTGTTTTTGCTTCTGTGCTCAAGATGGGTTACGGAGGTTTGTTAATGGTGTCGCAATTTGCTTCTGTTTGCAACTTCTACACTTCCACTTGGGAAGAATATCATACTCATACTTTATACCTTTCTGAGTTCAGTGGACCAGTTGAAGGTATCTTGATGATAATTGTAGTCTACATTCTTACCGGCATCTTTGGCCCAGACATCTGGGACATCAAGTTGTTCGAGTTGAACTTATCATCCATTGGATACGATAGCTACGAAGTCAGTAGTTCCATATTTTACGTCATCATTGGTTTGTCTTCCTTATACTTCAACATTGCATCTGCCATGAAGAACGTCAACAAGTACTACGAGCTGAAAAATACAGATGCTGAAAAGGCTAGAGTCTTGAGTGACGAGGCATACCATGGATTAATTCCATTTTTTGCATACTATGGTGCAGTGATCTTGTTCGTCTGGTTCTTCCCAGAAGCAATCTCGCAACATGGTTTCCCATTGGTTATCTCCATAGGATGCACTATTGCATACTCAGTAGGAAGAATTATCTTGAACCACTTAACGCTCCAGTCGTTCCCATTCTTTCAATTCCCAATGTTTGTGCCTATTGCTCAATTGATTGTTTCCAAATTATTGATTGACTTCTATGGCTACGACTACAATGTCACTTTACTGGCCATCAGTTGGTTAGGTTTCGGAGTGACTTTGGGTATTCACGGCATGTTCATTGCTGAGATCATCTACGAGATCACCACCTATTTGGATATTTACGCATTGTCCATCAAGCACAAGAGAGCTTAAATTAGATTCACTAGATTATACATTATATAGTTAGTTTATTTCTTCCTTCCTTCTTTCATACAATTTTGTCCACTTCATTTTCTTTGCTAGCATTCACCATTCATTGCTACAGTATTCGAGCTTCTACACATTGTACGTAAGTAGATATTTATTCTGTGGATTTTGTGAAATATACCCATATCGATATACAGCATACATCACAACTGTTGGTACATAAACTAGTATAAATCGTTAGAACATAAAAATGGGCGGTCTGATTGGATCAGAAATGGCTCTCTTATATATACAAGGAAGAGAAGCAGCAGAGAAATTTGGCTCTCTGCTTCTTCCATAATGGAATGTTGTCGTGTTAGATCTTAAGTACTGGGTAGTCCTGCTTAGGCCTTTTCAGCGAAGGCACCTTCGGAACCTGGAGCCAACACTTCTTGGGCAGACTGCTGTAATGAAAGATCCTTCTCCATCTCTTGTAATTGAGTTTCAGCGATGATAGCCAAGGACAATGGAACACCTAACAACAAGGCGGACGACGTAACGGTCCATAATAACGAACCAGTCTTGTTCAAACCGTAGTTGATGTAGGACTTCAACGAAGAGGTGGCGCTGACGATTATTTCTCTCTGTTCTGGATCAATTATGTCCTTCAAGGCCACGATTCTGTCGTACACGGTTTCGCTCTCGAAGTCGAATTCGTCCTCGACGTCGGAGTCTGTTTCAGAGTCCTCACTGTCGGAAGCAGCACCAGTGGCTTCTGGCTTGGTGGCGGAGAAGGTTTCCGATTGTTCGAAGGTCTCGTCGTCGATCTGAGTCAATTTAACCATTTTCTATTACTGTCGCTGTGTGTATGTATGTTCTAGAACAAGAATCTTCAACCAACGCTATTCTAATTCACTCCTTACTAAACACCTTTGACCTTCTGGCACAGCGGTTGCTCAGTGAAAGTTGGAAAATGAAAATTTTGAGGTTTGTAGGAGAAGTTGGGCGGGGCACGACCGGTGAGATAATGGTGAATGGGTGCAAATTGGTGGTGATGGTGGTGGTGGATGATATATGGGTTGGAGTATAGGTATGGTTACTATATGGTGTATTTTGGTGTAGTAGAAGGATATTGATATATTTTCGTTTTCATTTTTATTTTTATTATTATTATTGGTATATAGTTATGATAGATATTGTTACATTGGATAGTATTTGGTAATAGGTATATAACGGTTAGTGATAGAAGTGCGAGTATTCGATTAGGGTTGTCAGATAGAATAATGGGAAATGGAGAATTACGGTGAGATATAGTGAATTTTAGTAGCAATGGAACTGTCTTTGCCACAAGTGTAATGTTTAAGGGGAAATAATGAATTTTTGAATATTGATAATTTGATATTTTTTGCGTTTCGAATAGAAGAATTCTAGTTTGGTTATGAACCTGGTAAAAAAGTACACCCTGCTGAAACACCAAAAGCAGCACTACTATCGTGAGTCAACTCCGAGGGATCGCTCTACAATTACCACTATTGTCTAATCCGAACAAACACACGTAAATATATTCCTATCCCATATTATTTTTACTATCCTATATAATTAAACCCAGAGAATCAAACTGAAAAACATCTAGAAAATCTCTTCGTCATCATTCAAATTGAATACTGGGATATCCAACTCTTTGTTTATTTTGTAACCAATCATTTCCATTTGCTTTGGATACTTCCTGATGTTATAGAACTGTAATAACCCTCTTAAAGCAATCTCTTGGTCATACGAATTATTGAAATCACTCTCGAGGTCTTTACCACTCAACCAATTGTCCTTGAGAGACAACCTGAGATTGAGATAGATCTGACTGATCAAGTCCATGTTGATGGACTTCCATTTCCTGCCCTGATATGGAATCAACTTTTTGAGGGTCTTTAGTATTGGCTTGGTGAAGGCTTCGTTGTCGTAGTTGATCAAAATCATCTTGTACAACTCTGAAGGTTTCAATTCGTTCAAAGTGAAAATCCTATGAGTCACATTCTTGATTAATATCTTGTTAATGATCTTAAGCAAGTTAGATAATATGAATGCAAAGTTTTCGTTACTCTTAGTAATATAGACATGGTTGACATTATTCTCGTCTATAGTTTCTGGCAACTTCATTGTTAAATCCTGATTTATAAGCTTGTAGTGGTAGTCTTCAGGAAAACTATTCAAGCAGTTGTTGAAGAACTCAAACTTCGGTATTTCAATTTTCGGATTCATGAGTTTGTTTTGGTTGATTAAGATTTCATAATCCGATAAATCCTCTGTTTTATCCGCACTAGACAAACTCTGTAAATTGGAGTTGTTAAAGCCGTTTCCCAAATAATCAAGGGTAATTGTGAAGAATTGCTGGTCGAATAAAATAGATGAGAGATAATAATATTTCAAAACATGACTGATCTTGAACCACTTCAATAATAAAATGATGATGCTGGTACTAGCCTTAAGAGTGATTTCTTTGACATTAAGAACTTCTAGCTGCAGCATTAATACGTATTCAATCTTGGACCTTGCTTCTCTGCTCTCTGTCGGATTGCTCGTATTGGCTTTATTGAAGTAAGACGTTTCCGGATTGAGTTCCCACTCTGCAAAATTCAAATTATAGTCTAAACGGTTACTTTTAATTGTCTCTACCAATACTTGGATAAATGAATGCAATCTCACAATATTTTTTGAGTAGAATTGTTCAACTCTGCAAATTGACAGCAATTCAGACGATTTGTCTGGAAACTTCGAAAGGAGATCATCATCGTATTCGAATTCATTTGATCCAGTATGATCGTCTGCATCTTCATACTCGTTGACATATCCTCTCTCTTGCTTCATGAATCGTTGTCTTTCGTCCCAAAGCCTTTTTATTGAGTAACTCTCATAAACAGAATCTTTCAAGATCTTATCAGCTTCTTTAATTGCATATGGAACCTCTACCCCATCGGAGGCTGTACTAGCCGCACTAGTAGAAGCATTAGGGTAAATAAATGGCATAGCTTGATTAACTTGGTATGAACGTCTTATCTTTTCTCCACCAGACATGTAATCTGAAGCAGTCAAGGTAGGAGATGGAACTGGTGTAGCGATATGGACAGTTTGCGATGGCAATTGGCTGAAAATTGTATGAGATTTATTAGTTTTAGGGCTTTCTACCAAATTTGACAATGAGTTGGAGAAACTGTTGATAGCCATGAAGTACTTGTATCTTTCATCAATTGAGTCGGTTGAGCTCGATATGCTTGAAGTCTCATCTGCTTCCAAATGCTTATGAAATTTGCTGAAATCAAAGACTTTGAGATTAGGGTCTTCATACAAGGGGTATTTGTCTAATAAGTCTTCTCTAAATGCAAAGTAGTCCAAAGGAGAACAGGTCAATTTAGTAATTGGGAGATCCTTTCCCTTTTTGTTTTTGATATCATGATGTTCAACCAAGAAATCGTCACACTTTTCCAATTGTTCTGTGCCACCCATTTCGAATAGAATGAGCTTCCATGTAAGTAATATTAAATATCTGATTCTGTATGAGGTTGTAGGTCTCCATTTCCAATGTTCAATGAATTTCACCAATGTTGTTAACAAGTCCTTTTCCTTCAACTCTACTTTGAACCTAGCAATACTTGCAGTTTGCTTTGACTTCAACATGGAATTTACCATAAAGTATAAGAGGGTCAACACAATGAAATAATCGGTTTCAATTTCAGCTTTCAATCCTGTTTCCGACCTATCTCTGTCTAACGCGATTTGCTCTTCTACAAATGTTGAAATGAGTGAAATTAACGGCACATACACCTCCATGGACACGAGTATTTCGTTATTTCTCTTGATGTGATCAACTTGGTCATTTCGATCTCGTCTTACTGCGTATTCTCCAAATGAATAGTACAACAAGAGCTTAAGCGCCAGACCCAAAGATGTGTCTTCGTCCGATAGCGTGAAAGTTCTGAGGACTATGGTGCAATCCCTGATGAAATCCGTTGAAATCGTGGTCGAACTGTAGTTGTCTTCATTCTCTTGCAAAGTTCGTTCATACAATTGCTTTAGATACGTCACCCCGCCGAAAGTGGCGAGATCATTGTAAGTGAACCATTCACTCAACTCCTGTTCTAAAGGACCATAGTCCACGTAGTCATAGTTCAAATGAGACTTCGTTACTAAGAATTGGAAATTCACCGATCCCGAGTTCTCCTGGTATGTTCCTTGTCCTCCTGAACCCGGGCCATCGCGTCTCAGTTTCTTGTCGAAGGTCTGGGTTGTCTTGATCTGTTCAGCTCTCGCGTTTAGCTTCTTCTGGAACGTCTCATCTAACGAGTCTTGAAACTCCTTTTTGGTAGATGCATCCGGATGGTCGATGATCTGATCCTCGAGCTTGTCTATCAGGATCAATTCATCTTGCATTATGAACCAATTGTCTACAACAACACAACACGACTGTAAGAAAAAGATAAAGAAACACCATCATGAACTACTAAAGAAATGAACAGAGTAACTTTCTGGAGATCGGTAAGGGTATGCTGTGTGCAGTGCCGAGGTTTACGAGCGTTCACACGACGGTATGGGGTTCTGGGAGGAGGAAGAAGATAATAGCTTGGAGTAGGGGGGAATGGAAGGTGGATGTTTGGAGTGGTGTGGGGGGGAATAGCGATAATGTCGAAAAGAGTAACCGAGGAACATAGAATACGGAAAAAGCTCTTTGACTGTTCTCTTTGCACTGCTTTACATCATCTAATCGAGTCTTTGCTGCATTGCTGCAATATTACATGGTAGCGCGAAAATGAAAAACATGGCAGTCTGTGGCAGTGGTAGCGCCGTTTTTTCTATAGTTGCCGCAAAGTTTTAGCTGCGAAAAGAAATGGAAAGCCATTAAAGGAAGGGTTTAGAATCAGCAATTTCCTATTTTACCATGCTAATGAATAATAGGGAATCGGGAGCATTTCGATGCAATTATAAGAAAATATCATTAAATATTAACATTTGTGGTTAAATGTACTCGCGAATGCCGTTCAACGCAGGGGAAGGTAATGGGTGCAAATCTAAGGTTTCAACTGATCCTGATATTTGATAGGAACGCAAGAATGCAAAGCAGAGTTATAAGATAAGATAGGGATAATCTTGAAGTGATAATTGACGTTTCGATGTGGAAAATTGGTCTCATGAAGATATCAGAATACAGTTCCCTAAGAATAGTTTCTAGCTTGTCGATAATAGAAAAGGAATATATGCTCCAGAAATTGGAGTAACCTAAAGTGGATGAATATGTATATATATTCAATATCACAAGGCTGCTCCAATAAACAAGACTTAATCAGTTTCTCACTAACCTGGCCAAGATCTACTAAAAATAGTTACTGCAAAATTCGGGTATGCTATAGTTGCACTATTTCTTAGTGCACATCAGGTACGAATTAGTTATTTTAGTTTGCAACCTTTCTTTATATCTCTCAGCACTTGAATATCTATATCCACAAATCACTCGCTTAAAATGAATAAGACTAAACAGGCCCAACTTCCACCTAATGCTTTGCTTGACAATTCTCAACTCACATATTCTGCCTTGGAATATCGTGAATACGAATTTTCTTCAACGATCCCTGATTACGACAGAGAAGAAGACACAATTTATAGGATTTCACTTCAACTTATGGACGATACTATAAGTGCCAGCACACCCTATAGCAAACCAACCACTGGAAACAATTATCCAGAATATAGTTTCATCCATTCAATTTCAAGACAAGTACCTGAATTGGCTTTTGCACCGGAGGTAAAGGAATTCAAAGCTTCTAACAAGATCCACGATTTTAATGACATATATCCTCCAGATGCAATGCAACTAGATGTAATTGATCCAAGGCTTATTAAGAATTACACTGAAACTGTCTTATCACCCAGACTTGACAATTGGCAAAATATGGACATCGATGCGAATGCTGTAGAAGTACCATATGATCTTCTACAACTCATGGATTCTGCTACTGTTACTGGAATTGAGGATTTGCTTTCTCAGAAAGACTTGGAAGACTTATTGGCTTTCGGGGGAATTCTACCCCTGGTTGATACTACTGATAATAGTAGTTTGGAACTTGAATTACCAATGCAAATAAGCCTGAAAGAGATTGAATATTCTCTGTCCTCAAGCATTTCATACGAAGACGTATGTTCATCAGGACAGCTACAAAGTTTAACGCCTACAAATGGTAGCAAGTCCCAACATCCAATTAAGACTCGACCAAAGGGTTCGTCTATCGGACAGCCCTCAAATATTGAAATTGATTATTCAAAAATATTTATTACGAGCGAACCGGATTTAAATTATTCAGTGAATATCTATAACACTAACAGAAATGATGTAACTGACGCTTTTAGAGCATTGTTTCATTCTCGTTATATTCGTGAGTTTAAAGAAAAAGAAAAAGAGTCCATTAATTTTGCAAGAATCCTATACTACAGACCACACTTTAACGAGGAAGTAAAGAGTGATCATAAAATCAAGTATACGAAGAATGACCATTTCAGAACGAATCACTATGAAGCCGAGTATTTTAGAAGTGAACTCGATGCAATGGGCTTTCCCATCAACTCTACTAGACTGGGACTTTGCCCATATTGTCCTGAAGTTACATTTTATAAATTAAAAACATCAGCATATGGTAACCACCTTGCTTATGTTCATGGAATCCTTACAAGTGGAGAAGTCATTCCCGAAGTTCTATACAGTGGTTGGTATAATGTGGCAAAGGGAGAATTGCATCCAACCAAAAGAAAGACTATGGCACATACAAAAGAGAAGCAGGCCGCATTTTGTCCAGATTGTTATAGTATCGTTGAGCTCAGCTGCACTAATAAAAGCACTGTAATGGGCCAATACTTCCGTCATTTCAGAAACTCTCATGTTCATTCCAAAAAGTCGAATCCCCTCTTGCAAACCAATGGATATTACTAGGAGAAGTATATGCTTTTTGAGTTTGCTTTTTGATTAACTGCCATTAAAATATATTTCGTATTAATTATTGAAATTGTTGCTTTTTGTTTTTACCTTGATACTTATTATATTCTCTAAAACCTTTAGATAAATAGATTTTGTTAGATTAATATATTTATTTATCTAAACATTAAGCAGCCTGGGCCCAAAGTCGACTGATTCTTATATAGACTTTTTCTTTGGACAACCTCTTTGAAAGCTGCAAAAAATACAAAATTGCAACCATGTGCTAATGATGTCATGTAGTGTATGGAAGAGTAATTCTTGTTGCTGTCAATGAATTGAGGAGAGTTACACTTCCATTAGTGACTGTAAATAAGAGCAAATAGTATTTGGTTTGTCACGATATGGACCTTGTTATATTATTAGAAGTCGTATAGTTCATACCAGTGTTCAACGTGTGCTATACAATTGCATTGCTTCTGAGACGAATTTTTCAACGCAAGCCAACTTTATCATAACTGAAGACGCCCTCTGTTAGCATGTCCAAGGATACCATAAGTCATTATACTACTAATTTGAAGATCTGCATCCACGTGATGTCGTTTCAGATCTGCTTAAGTTCATCTCCTTGACGGTTGTTGCGGACGTTTGGAGAGGAACTATTTTCTATAGGGACTCAGGAACAACACGTTTCTAGCGTCAATTGCACTTACACTTGCTCTAACTTTCGCCAGTTTCCAGTTTCAATTCTCCCTTAACCATCGACTAAATTTTGATTTTCTTCCAAGTGGGTTGGACAGTTTCTTCCCCAGATCTTCCGGAATTTTTTAACTCCTCCCTCCCTCTTCATGGCTCTCCCTAACTTCTTTAACGGTAATTCTTCAACTCTCTTAACACTCACATAATTCTCTCCCTAAAACTCTCTGCGCGTGTTAACATTCTACTCCACGCTCACTATATCTTCTCCCTAATTCTCACAACCCTTGAGCACTCCTCCCTATAATCCTCTCACCTTTACGATACCTCTTCCCTAACTCTCCTCACTCTCACTATTACTCCTCCCTAGCTCTCCCCACCCTCACTATTATTCCTCCCTATCTCCCCCCACGCACGCCATCCACACAGGCATTTTTGGTACCACCGAATTCTCACGTTGTGTGATTTGAAGAACTCTTCTCATCAGCGTGTTGAACGGTGCTCTTCTTATCACGAACAGTGCTAGTAGTACACTTACACAGATAAATCCGGCAAAAAAGTCACTCCCATAGACAGAATCCGTGCATTTCAATGTCTATCAGTGATTTCGACCAGATTGTCCGGTTGCGGGCCAAGATCACCACCCTTCTTGACCAGTCCATCACTGGGTACATTTATGCATTCTCGTCGTCCAACGAAGTGATATCGCTAAGAGTCACGTCTGGCGACAACCAAAAGGGCAAGAAGCAGGGTCAAGGCGATACTTATAGAATAATTAATACAGCATTCATAAAATCCATTCAGGTGTTGCCTCCTTTCCCCGTGAAGTCAGGTAATGGCAACAATAGTAATAGCAATAGCAGTAACTCCAATAATAACCAGCATAAGTACCAGGTTTCATTGACCAACGTTTCGATAAAGGAGCTTGATCTGTACTTGCAAGATTCCATCAAGAAATACAAGGAAGACCGAGCTGCTGAGAGCAATAGCAATAACCACAATAATAAGGATAATGAAACCTCACCACATAAGGTCAAAGCATCTCCTATAGCTACCAAGTTGTTTGAGAAGTTCTCCAAGCTTTATGGTCCCGAAAACGTGAGCTGGTCTGGATCAGACAACATCGTTATCTTCAAGGAAATCAAGTTGTCCAAGCCATACACCTTGGGGAAGTCTGGTAACATCCATAAACTCAAGGAGAACACCAAACGTCTTGACGAAGTCCAGAGAGGCTTGAAGCAGTTCTGGTTGGAGGTAGACAACGAGAAAAGGGGAGGCTAACTGAATAACTATTGATCGGTATGAATCCTTGCACTACGTACTAATTATAATAATCTAATAATAATGATATTCTACGCATTAATATAAACAAGCATGATATACCCATCGGTCGGTTGAAGAGCCGATCTCACGTAGAATGCAATTCAATGCAGCTAAAGATTAGGATTTGCGGTGATTATATCTAGGGTATTAGCAATTGGGGTTATCATTAGCAAATCGCATTACATAGCTGGGAATGCTCTTTTCATCGAGGTTTATATCATTTCGACTTCTTCCATCATTTCTCATTCCATAGTAGTTTGGTTCACTTTTCCTCTAAGTCCACGTCCCACAGAATCTCCATTTCGTCAAATAAACGTATCCCTTTTTGGCTTGTACCCTTGAACCCATCCAATTCTTCCCATTTGATAGTAATTGAGCCATTCCTAGTTTGACCTTCACTTGTCTCAAAGTTTGTTTCAAATCGAACATCAAACCAAGAATAACACCATGTAATTATGCCAATTCGAATATCTCTAGTCTCTGGAGACAATATTATGGGCACTTTTGGAGTTAGACGGGTATAATTGCCTTCCAAGGAGACACCTGTATTCGATTCTGTGAACTCATAAAGGGTCTTTATCTCCAACGCGTTTCTAGTATCGTTTGACTTCACGTAAGTTTGAATAACCGGTTTCAACTTAAAAACATCATCTCCAGGAGGCCCGCTCTTTATCTTTATACTATTGATGTGTGAATTCAAGCCCCATTGATACTCAAATAAAAGTTGTTTCTTGTCTTCTGTTGATTTCAAATACTCGTACCAGTATTGAAGATACCTTCTCTGTGAAACAATCGATATACCATCACCAGCAAAGCTCTTC
This sequence comes from Scheffersomyces cryptocercus, assembly GCA_030555905.1. NCBI lineage: Eukaryota > Fungi > Ascomycota > Pichiomycetes > Serinales > Debaryomycetaceae > Scheffersomyces > Scheffersomyces cryptocercus. Next base: position 335,679 of record JANIVO010000007.1, on the reverse strand, counting down.
ATTCGCTTGGCAGTGAAATCGGCAGTAATGACTTCCACATCATACGGGAGCCCTAATTGGGCATTCTTATGCATCATGAAGCAGCAACAGATAGTCCCAGATCGACCCTTACCAGCTTTGCAATGTAACACAGCGACGTTCTTGGGAGACCGTTTTAAGAACTGATCGATTTCCAACACACTATCTTTCATGATCTCTAAAGTCGGTGCCTGATGATCCGGAAAGGGATAATGGCTTACTTTGTTCATGAAATCGCTGTCTTCGTAACCTGGCTCTTCGCCACGAAAGTTCCAGATATGCCAATTGTCACCATGGTTATGATTAAGAAAACTAAGAAGATCCTCCACTTTACTTCGATAGAAAGACTTCAAATAACTGTTAACCGGGCCCGAACAAACGATAATCTGGTCGCTAATATACGAGAGATCAAATTCTAACCCCAAGGAAGAGTCGTAATGGGACTTTTTGGGGGCTGCAACCACCGATCGTATGAGTGCCTTTACCCCAAACAGAGGCATAGGAAGTACTGATTAATGAAGAAAGACACAGAGTAAACACGAAAATGAATGCCAATTCGGCAGTCTTAAAAATAATTCACCAATACTTACACAACTACAGCTCAATGTATCGCTTCTATAGCATCCAATATATACATATACAGCCTATTACAAGGAAGAGTAAACATCTACTCTTCTTTAAACACCGTCAAATCGTAAATTCTAAAAAAGATGCAAAATCTAGTGCTGTTGGTAGCGCCGTATGAGATAGTGAAGTAATTCGATTTTGATGGTAGTTCTATGGAATGATTGTTAAAAAGGTTTGGTTGTTGATAGATGTTGTTGGATGTTCTTGAATTTTATTTTATTTGATTTGAATGATATATCTTGCTATCAAGATCTGGATAAATGGTAGTTAAAGATCATCACAGATGCTTTTTCGGTTATACTTATTTGCTGCCTTTACTCGCATCTCTTCTCTCAGTTGCTACAACACGATACTACAAATCGGTACTCGAAATATATACAATCAACAACATAAACAAAGAAACAGGGAGTTCACGAACATATACAAGAAGTTTTTGGATAGGCAGAATTAATGCAAAAGGCCTTTTTCATGCGAATAAATATGCTTCCCTAGAACGGAGCCTCTAGTATTGCACTCCGCTTTGTCTCATCACTTCAGCGATCTTGGCGGTCAAAACCTCATCCTGCTTGATTCTCTTCTGCATTTTGGTGGCCTCGGCGAAAGAAGTGGCCTGGACCTTCTCCTCGTAACTTCTAGCAAGATCGGAAGATTCCTCGAACAATACAATGGCATCATCGACCTCTTCCTTTTGTAACTTGATTTGAGCTAACGAAATTCTGGCCAACTCTGACTTAGGGTCTAATTCACATGCCTTGATTAAGAGCTCTTCAGCTTCAGGAAGTCTCTCCATACTCTCTCTGGAGATACAAGTAGCCTTGTTCACCAATGGCAAAGCACCAACGGAGAAGTTTGGCAAACTTTCTTGTAATCTGGCAGCAATGTCAAACTGCTTGCAGGCAGCTTGGATATCACCCTTGTCTGCCAAAATTTCACCATAGTAGTTAGGAACTTCTGGAGAAGTGGCGAATTTCAACTTGGCTTCCGTGAATTTTTCGTTGGCTTCTTCAATAGAGCCGTTCTTGTAAGTTATACAGGCCAATTGGATGTAGGCATAGACATTGTTTGGGTTCAATTCCTTGGCAATCTCAAAGTTGGTCTCAGCCTTTTGTAAATCTCCAGTAAGGTAGAACAATTGACCCAAATGGTAGAAGATGTCTGGGCACTTTGCGTCCATCTCTTCAGCTCTCTGGAAATCTTCGAGGGCTTCATTGTAAGAGGATTTATCGGCATTGATAAGAGCTCTGAAAACGTAGGATCTTGGTCTTGGTTTCAAAGCGATGGCTCTCTCAACAGAAGTAGCGGCTGATGTAGCGTCGTTCTTCAAGAATTGGAAAGCAGCTTGGTATTCTAAAGCAATGGAAGCTGGACCAGCCTTCTCGGAGTTAGAGTCCAATTCTTCAACATTGTATGCTTCAACAGCTTGGTTGATAAGAGTATCAGCTTGATCGTATCCAGTGGCAGTGTTGGCATTTATTTGTACCAATGCATCGTGCAAGAACTTGTCGGCACCATTTGATTCCTCGGTGACGCCTTCTGGGGATGATTCCTCTACAAAAGCTCCGAAGAAGGAACCGATAGTGGCAGCAGATGGCAATCTCAATTCCTTTGGCTTAGCGTCAACGATCTTCATGGAGTGTTTCTTAAGAACTCTCTCCAAGACTTGTTCAATGGACTTGTTAGAGAAGCCACCGTAAATGGTCAAGGCAGTGAGATCGAACATGGCATCGGCATAGTTTTCAATGGTCTCGTAAGAAGTAGCACGACGTAAGACACACTTAGTGTAGTCTGGCTTCAATTTGATGGCTTCAGTAGTATCCTTAATGACGTTTTCGTGGTCATTGAGGGCAGCGTAACAAGCAGATCTGTTAGAGAAGAAGATAGGGTCTTTCTTCAACAAAAGAGCAGCAGTGTAGAATGCAATAGCCTGGTTGTATTTCTTGGCCTTGAATTCGTTGTTACCGTCTTCCTTTAAGGCCAATGCCCACTCATCCTTCTCCTTGTCGGACAAGTTAGCGACCACTTCCTCGGTGATCTCTGGCAATCCCTCACTGTTAACTGGGTAGATAGTCTCTTTAGGCTCAGCAGGAACGGCCTTTTTGGCTTCTGGCGAGGCCGAAGTGGAAGGAGCGTCTTCTGCAGAGGCTGGCTTGGAAGTCTTCTTCTTCTTGGACTTTTTCTTCTTCTTTGCCGCCGTGTCGTTGCTGTCGGCACCGTTTTTATCGTCGCTTTGCTCGCTTGCAACCTGAGTGCTGTAGTAGTAGTACGCACCGGCTGCGGTCACCGAAACAAAGGCTGCAATGGCAAACACCTTGGCACGCGTGAGTCCCGAGTTCTCTAAGCCTGACATCTTGTACTTTACCGTGATGTGTGCCTTCAAAAGAGTCAACTGTCGATAGAGCCGAAGAAGACGCCGTTGACGTTTTTTGGGAAGTTGAATTTTTCAGGTTTTCGGGGAAAAAAATTTGAGTGCACGGCTTACGTAAGCGGCAGTGGTAGAGATTTAGCGAGGGAGAGAGATTAGCGAGGGAAAGAGATTAGAGAGGGGGATATTTAGCGAGAGAGTTGGTGTTGTCGTTCCGAGATTAGCGAGGGATTTAGTGAGGATAAATGGGAGAGGTAGAGATATAGATGAATGGTATTTGAATGGTATTTGAATGGTATTTGAATGGTTTGATTTTGGTGTTTCCATAAGAGAGTCGGAGAAGTGTTTTAGATGGCTTGGAGGATAGCTATAGGTACATATTGCGGGAATTGGGCTAGAATTGGTGGAGACCAATGGGACTATTGCCATATTCTAGTTAGGTGATTTCAGTCCGTATATTTTTAGTTGTGGGAGAAAACTTGCGGGTGAGAATAGCGAGATTGAGAGTTGGCTGCAGCCCTTTAGGGAGGATCTTGTAGGTGAGATTGTAGTTATAGCGAGAAATGGAGAGTAGAAAAGGGGGAAAAAAGGGAAAATACCGACGTTGTTACTGAGACAGAAAAAATGTATTACGAGCGATAGAAAAGGAAATGGACCAAAGAGAATTGACGACTACCAGTGAAGTATAAACTCGTTTTCTTTGATGTTCCCAATAGTGGACGATATGACATAATTTCACCGACTCCATGAAAGATAAAAGTTTACATAATACAAAACTTCTACCAAAAATGAAACATATTCATTGATATAAGAGTATATATTTCATTCAATGTGGAGCAAACCTCTCAAATTCGTAGCGAGATCGTCCTCGCCAGAAACGAAAGTAGCAACCATATTTCTCTCATAAAATCTCGTGCCGTACCTCTCAAATTTAGCGACAAGTTATTATTTCTAGCGAGACATTAGGTTGCTGCTTACCGAGACTTCTGGCGGTGCCCTGGGGAAGGTAACACAGAATAAAGACTGGTGAAATTATGCCCCCACAACGACCCAATATCATTGCATATAAAGCATAAACATAAAATGATGCTATAAAACACATAGCTATGTTCAATTCCTCGACCATCCATCTCTTTAATCAATTCTTCACTATGAATAAATAGCAGCAGCGCTACCAATCTTTTCGGTTCCGGGATACGGAATGGGTGCAATTGCTGCAAAATGGGGGCAACATGGTGGCAAAATTAGTGTTAATGGATTCTTCATAATGTGACGGTATGTGCATACGATGACTACTGTTATGTGAGGCCTTTGCATTTAGAGTTATCGGGAAACAGTCGATTTCATAAGTATAACATTGCTTCAATGACTTTATGATCATGATTTTATCACATTTCACTTCACAATCGCTCTTATTTCCAACCTAGAACTGATCTACATATCTCTTTCACTAAAACCCGTTTATTAATTATACAAGTTACTCAAGGTTGTTATAATACTGTTCATGCTGTTGGTACCTCCGGCGTGCACGAATATGCTCTCCTCTATCCTGATAGGTGGATTCCCTCACAACATCATCATACGTAGGCAACTCTCCCTCTTCCTCACTATTACTGTTGCTAGTATTTGCGTTGACATCTGCGGACTCCAATGAGTTTTCAAATGACTGCCGTACAGTAAGAGGAGGCTTCTCCACTGACGCTGAACTTGCACGCTTGATGCCCGAACTGAGACTCGTAGTTCTAGGCAAACTTGGCTGTGAAGCATTAGAGTGCAACGTACTGGTCATGTTCAATCCACTCAAAACCTTGATATTTTCACAGTCTAAGTTTACATATTTGATCTTCTTTTGACTCTCTCTCAGACTGTTAAAGTCGACTATCTTCTCGCACGAGAAGCCTCCAACGATCGAAAGATTGTATCTTCTGGTAATGTTACAAGTCTTGAATGATGGGGAAAGGTGATCAGGCAAAACGCAGTTTTCGAAGTATTTCTTGGGAATTTCCAATTCGTACACTCCGGCTGCCTCAACATCTACCCCAGTTGCCGAGGAAGACTTCATCTTCTTACAGTTCTTAAGATCGAACTTCAAGTTTTTGTAAGTGTTATTACAAATTTGTATCACTTCTTCATGCTGCCCAGTGTGGATTTCATTATATGAGCCGTCGTTCTCTAGTACCGAGACCAATGTAGTTGAAGTTAAGTCAATCTTTAATCTTTGTAAATATACTACTCCCAAACCATTACTATCTTCTGGTCTTCCGTATTCACTCAAGGTGTAGCGTTGTGGCTTCTGTAACGAGACTAAGTATAACTTAAAGGATGGAGTCTTAGTTGGAATCAAGAACGCTGGATATCTGAACCTTACCTCAAATGAAAAAGGAACATCTTTCGACTGAATCTCTGGATAGTAAGAATGAGGTCCTTGTTGTTTATACGGTACGGGCGGCAATTGTCCGTTCACTACGGGCCCAGCATCAAAGAGCTTTTGAAAAAATCCTGGCTTCTTTGGTGGAATATTAGGGGTCTTTGGTAACGTCTTCTTCTCTGTAACTTGTGGTGGGATCTTGACGCCAACAATCTCAGGTATTCTATCCTGGAATATGAGTTCTTTTCTTACGAATACTTCTCTGTACTCCTCATAATCGCCTCTTTCGATTCGTTGAAAATGACTATCCAAGTCTAATGGCAAGAGAATGAAAGGGTCAAAAGCTCTTAGATTGGTTTTAAGAAAGGAAGACCTCTTACAAGTGACTTTGACGAAATAACGGACACTTGCAAAGTCGCCGATTCCTGATAACGAAGGAGGCAATTGTGTGGTTACGTGATAACTCTGTTGCTTGACTTGGTTTCCATTGCCTTGGTACGCTTGTCTAATTTCATTTGAGATGTTCTTTAGCGACGAAGTATTGAAGTTTCCGTTGTTTATGATAATGTTCTGAGATGTCTTATTAAACTGAATTCTGTTCGTTATGCCCAGCAACTTAACACAAGAGTTGTTCAAAGGAATCTTGAATTCGAAGGGATAAGTATAGTTTCCTGGAGTGAGGGTAAACTCCTTTGCTGACGACACTTGTCTGATATTCTCTGGCGGAAATACAATCAGTGTATCGTAGAGCACTTTATGAACATCCTGGATGTATCTGTCTTTACGGTCACGGTCCCTAGGATTTCTTTTACGTTGAGGAATCCGAAGTTCGGTTCTGGATACACCTTCAAGCTTCACCTGAATGTAGTTTAATGAAATGGAGTTGGTCACCACGAGAGTGACGGTTCCTTTGATAATATCGTAGTTGGTGAAGGTACCGCCTGTTGTTGAGCGGTCGATCTCTACAATGACGTCGGAGGAGGAACCCATTTTCGCTTCTTAGATGTTGTTTCCTTTAGACTTGTGAATGGTTTGAATAACGTGATGCTTTATAGCAACAGTAATAAACGATTGATAAGGGCCAACTAAACGAGTTCGTCTCCCAACACTCAATTTGTTCTATAGTACAGCAATCAAAAACGCTTCTTCGCTGTATAATTAGAGCCACTTTCAAATGCAAATATGGCGTTCCGTGGTGCCAAGATCTTGTCGCCAAAGATCGATGAGATTAACAGCGAATGATAAGAAAACAATGAGTTAATGCGATGGATATGGCAATGATATAGTGGTTCGGATACTGAAAAATCGCCGAATAACTCGCTGGTTCGCTGCAGAGCACTTGGTATACCGTTAATCCTCAGTAATTCCGTCTATAAATAGGATTTTGCGCCCCAGTTGATGATAAGAACCCTTATTACTCTGTCTTTCACTAGGTGAAATCAACTGCCAATAGCGAACACTACCGATGCCTTATTCTTTCTACACAAAAAATTGCAAAATATACAGTGCCAATAAAACAACAGGCCAATTCTCTTTGCCGGCAATATTCTACTTACACTATTAGCCTACTTACTTAGACTACACTAATGAAGAAAGACTAACCAATGTCATATTCCCTTCATTAAATCAAAGGCTCTGTGAATAGACGGAATTAAAGACTGCATATGGGCAAATATCTGACTTTGCACCAGTGCCGCAGTACTATATCCCAATAATCTCAAAGGGCTGTTCCTCAAGATGGTATTCCCTTTGAAGTAAGATAGGTTGTTTTGGGAGTGACTACGGGCTGTAGACAGGTATTGCCCGATGGAGCAAAGAGCGGGAGCAGGGTGTGTTCTGGAAGGGTTTGTTGTCTGTCTGTGGGGGGAGATTGCGGTTGTGGCTGAGAGAAAATGGGAGCCCCAGCTGGCTGTGCCGTGGGAGCGAAGAAGGGTGAGAAGAAGGGAGAGAAGATGTTTCAATGACAGTTTAGTTTCAACGATAGCCCGATGTCGTGGGTGACATCGGATCAAGATGAAAATACGGCAATTTACTGGAATACGGTGTCAATTGGGTGTGGTTCACGGTAATGGCTATTATTATGCGGTGCAAATTTTTCAACATTGATTGTTCATTGGGAGTTTTAATCGATATTGGGTCCCTTTGCTTAGGTCTACCGGTTCTCGGATTTTCCAGGTCAGCGCTCGTCTTATCAGCGTATCCACACTTAACCAACAGGCTTTTATCCTTCTGTGATCTTTCACCTCCATCCGTATATTAAGCCTAATACAGGATAGGTCCGATATCTGCAGCAAGGCTATTTGCGGCCACAGCCTTGGAGGGCACAGTCATGGAACGGTAGGTGAAGAGCTATGGGGATGCACGAAAACCACGAATAGCTGGTCTTACAGCACTAGGGGGGGGTTTATTCCCTGTGATAGTTGATTTTCGTGGCTGTCAATGTTGGTGTATGGCTAATCCTGGGGTAGTAGCAAGTGTCTATTTGGAGATTCGGAGGTTCCAGAGTGTCTATATTGTGCTATATTGTGCTTTATTAGTCGCTACGTCATTGTGCATGCGATGGTAGGAAAGTTGGCTTCCGGCAGGTAAACAGGGGGAAGTTATTCTTTAGGGAGGCACAATCTCTCGCTAAGGAGTAGGGAGCTGTTAAGGAAAGGGCTTTGTTTAGTGAAAATGGTGGTTGATCGTAGTGGAGTTGACTGGCTGGCTGTGTATTTGAGTGTATATGACTGGTAATGTGTGTTTATGTTTGGTTCCATTTATGACTGGTAATGTGCATTTATGTCTTGTTATGTGGTTATGTGGTTATGTGGTTATGTGGTTATGTGGTTATGTGCTTTTCACTGGCTACGTACTTTTCACTCACTAGAGTTTTTCTCTCGTTATTTTGTTTCTCTCGCTACGGCTAAGATTGTTAGTGGAGAACGCATTATTCGATGAGATAGAAGCCCCAGAGCTATGCAATAAGCAGTTAAAATCGGGCCCAGTTCCGATAACCAATTTATCTCTCCCGTTAAAGGCCCTCCTCCCCTAAATGCCAAGATATGTTTCTATTGTCCCCAGAAAACCGAACTGTCTCTCAACTCTCGCTACATTTCTCCCTAAAGCAATCTCACTCTTCTCCCTAAAACTAAACCCATGCCGCAATACAAGATCTAAAATCCTCACTAATTGACCTCACTAATCACCCTAAATTGTGACATTTTTTTACATCTTTTCATCATTTTCATCGTTTTCTCCCACTAAATCGCTGGTACACAGTTTTTCTCTCGGTATTTCAATTTTTCACCGCTAGCACAAGGTTTATATATCAACCAATAACTACACCATTTTCGCCCAATTTCTCCCATTTTCTCCCAGTTTTCTTCTCATACTACTTCTCCACACACACATCCCACTCTCCCACTCCACCGCCACCCCTAAAAGAACCCCAACTGCCCCATATCTCCCTCTCCATCTCCCTCCACCCACCACTCCATTCCTGCACAATTCACTCCTCTCATCACGTTCCCTCCTGCATACACCACATCACCACCGTCGTTCAGCAAATTTCCATTCGTTCCAAAGAAAGACCAACCACTCTTCTTTCTCCAAGAATGTTGGCCAGTTCAATGTTAAGATCGCAAGCCAAGAATCTCCATTCCATCGGAAAGTACTCTCGTGTGTCTTGCATTCCAAATTTCGGCCAAAACCCCCGTTTCAACCGCTTTTTCTCCAATACTATAGCCATGTCTGCTCCAGCTACTACCCAGATCGAGGTCTTGCAAGAAGGTGACGGAAAGACGTTCCCAAAGATCGGTGACTTGGTCACCATCCACTACACCGGAACCTTGGAAAACGGTAAGAAGTTCGACTCTTCGCGTGACAGAGGTAAGCCATTCCAATGCACCATTGGTGTTGGTCAAGTGATCAAGGGTTGGGACACCGGTATCCCAAAGTTGTCTTTGGGCTCTAGAAGCAAGTTGACCATTCCAGGCCACGAGGCTTACGGTGACAGAGGCTTCCCAGGTTTGATCCCTCCACAAGCCACCTTGATTTTCGATGTCGAGTTGATTGGTATCAACTAAATTGATGGTTCACGAATCTAAAGAAGGCGGAGAGAGCATCGGAAATCGAGATTGCGATGAATGTATTTCAATATTACTCAATGGCATGTAAAACAGGTCAATTGGGTGTTTAGATGTCTGCCACATGTTTAATCTCGACATTGCTCAAGTTATCTGCTTTCTTTTTGATGTTTGATGTCGGTTTGTTTTATATAATATGCCAGTTAATAAAGAATCACCATGATTATTAATGGTGAATGTTAGCCAAGAGGAACTATGTAAGATGATTGGAGCCATTGGGAAATGGACACGATGTAGAACAATTCTAGTAAGAAGGTTATTTATAGATTTGATTATGCTGAAGAATCAACTTCAATGGCTACAAAATAAGCTTTTACATAAAATTCGATAATCATTTATCATCTCTATTTGCTATATGACTGAGAGTATATTTATGCATACCATTTCTCTACTCTTCTCTGTTCCAATAAAGCTTCGAGTCCTTCACTACTATCTTGTCAGAAACAGATAAAGTAGGCAATGCGATTTTGTATTGGATATCAAATACTTTGAACGAAGGAAGCTGAACCTTGTCTCCTGCCTGTATCGATCTACCATAAAACTCCATGAAATGACGACCAAATGGAAGAACTGGGAACGGAGCTTGCTTCAATGGAACTACATTCCTAACGTCCAGGAAGTCCCATTGTTTGTCTTCATCTTCAGATGTCATAGTGGTCGTGAAAGTGAAGATACGTGGCGTAGGATTTTCCAATATATAAGTCAACTTTACAGCATCCTTGTCTTGTTCATTCTGTTCCACTGTCAAAAGCACTCTTGGGTCCGAGAGAGGAAGTGTGATTTCCCATTCGTCGCTTTTATATTCGTTCACATTACCGTCTTGACGTTTCCAATTGATAGAGACTGAAGTGAGAATTGGTGCATTTCTATGCGTCAAACCATTCTTACTACTGATGGTAAACAATTGGTTAATCTTTCCGTCATCAGAATGGTTAACGTCACCCACCAGTTCAACGTTCAATTCGGCGTTTTTAGATTTAATACTAAACACCGCATCAATTATTTCAAGCTTACTATGAGCAACGTCCAATTGCTGATAAAGATCAACTACCGAGAGGCTGCCTAACCATAATCTGGATGCAATTGGCAATGAAGAACCACTTGCAACAGCGGTGGGGGATAAGATGAACGGTGAAGGCATGTCGATGGAATCAGTTCTGTAACGAGGACTTATTATATAACTGCATAGGAATGGTGTATTAATAACTGGCAAAGAATGATTAGCAGTTTCATATAGAGCTACATCGTCTTCTGTTTCTTCTCCTTCTTCCTCTTCTCCATCCGATTCTTCAGTAACTAAGGTCTTTAGGTCGATTAGGATGGTGCTCTTGCTGTTAGCATTACGAGAATTGATCCAAGCAGGCGGGCAATGAACGTAAACGTTCAAATGATGAATTTCGATGCCTTCTGTCTCGGATTCTACAAGAGGTTGTAAATCCAAAGACTCGTCATCCTTCAAGCCGTCCCAACTAACCTGAGTACTGATCCTAGATGCAAATTGTTGATCGTTCTGGTCAGGTAGGACTGTTACCTTGGGTGAAAGCAATATCTTCTTATATCTCACTCTCTGGCTCTTTGGATGCTTGAAGTTTATGCTAAATGGAAGAGATACCTTTTCACCTAATATTAAACAACTTATTCTCGATGAATCCAAGGTAACTTTAACGTCTGGTTTTAGAGGGAGGAAGCGAATCGAATGAGGTACTCTCCCGTTCAATCTAACTAGCTGTTTGGTCAACTGGCCATTGACCAAGCGATAAAAGGTCGCATGGTGAGAAGTAGAACCTTGAAGCCTATCTTCATAAGTATGGTCTTCGACTGTCTTTAGAGTTATACTCTTTTTACCATTCAGTATTTCCATCAGCAGATGAATCTTGACTGACGCTACTTGGAACGGACCTGATGCTTGAGAAAGTTGATCCAATTGGACCACTTTCATGAAATGCCCCTTGCAAACAGTAGCATTCAAATTACCATTTCCTGTGAGTACATTCTTCTTGTCTGATCCTTGCAATTCAAAAGTAGTAATAACGTCTGCAGATTCTTTATGGTCTTCGTTATGAGATAGGCTCACATTCTTATATCCCACTCCGTTCTTCTTACCATCGAGACGCTTATAGGTAATTTCCAACTTGTTTATCACAATTTTTGCATCTACATCCTCCGGTAGAATTTTCTTTAGTGAAGCGTAGTCTACTTTGGACTTCAAGACGACTTGCGTAATGCAATTATCATACAAATGGGCCTCTTCCTGGAAGTTCTGGTTCACCATCAAAGTATCCACGTTGAAGAACTCACTGTTAGAATCTTGAGACTCTATGTCAATTTCCGAAGCAGAGTCAAGTACCTCATTTATTGAAAACGGCTTAATGTGCTTGAGTAATGGCGTACAAGTCGAAAGCTTGAGAATGGTGAAGAGCTCATTCTTTGCATCTTTGGACGAAGCATAGCAATGTGCTAATTTCTGTAGTATCACACTAGCTATTCCTGGCCATTCAACGGACGTTGATATGATCTTGTAGGACCTTTCGTAGTAGCTGATGGCATCTTCCAAGTCATTAATGTTGAAGTATTCTTCTGCTATTAACCAGTTCAAATACAGTAACATGGGATCGAAAGTTTCACCAAGAGTCGATTGCTGGCTTGGAGTAAGAGATGCTATAGACGAATTCAACAATTCGATCTTGTGTTGAACCACTTCTTTTGAGTCTTTATATTTGTACAAGTAATTGAAACGGGTTGTAGGTATTTCGCCTGGACGATGTATGTTTTCACTGGCCTTCAAGAAGACCAAGCCTGGATTGGTTATTACATCAAAGCTGTAGGCTTCGTTGAACTTGACTCCACCAAAGAATCCTATTATGTTCGAGTTGTTCTTCGACTTCTTCTTGAGTACTGTGGCATGAGTACTTGTTACAATTGACTGGGGGATTAATTTCATCAATTCCGCCAACCATTGGTACTGGATCGATACCCAGTTACTGTTTATGATATCGAACTTGTCTTCCAGGACACTTAACACGTTGGCAATGTGTGCTCTGTGTTTCTTTAAGGATGAGAGTGGTTCTTCTGTGGAGAAGTATCCACGGACGATATGGAATGCCAAAACGTCCAATAAGGTCCTGAATTGAAAATAAAGATTCAAGTCATGATCTGAGATCGTGGGTAAGTCTATGAGTTTGTTGTGGAAGGTATCTCGTACGATATCCACCAAGTTCTGGTAAGCAACTTCCAATACCTTTAGGCAAGCTTCTAAGTTATGCGGGCTGATGAATTGGTCAATAATGGCGAGTTTTATCAAGTTTCTTGTTTCAAGGAATTTCGGAGAGATTTCAATCTGAGTGTCTATCGATTTGGTTGAAGGACAACTGTAATACTTCTTGTGTCTCTGTTCGATCTTGTATTTGATCCCATTATAGTAGTCAATAGCGAGGTTCTTGACATTAGATAAAAGCGTTGAAATCAAGATCTCGGCATCACGAGCTAGCGTGATTGGTGAATCGTGCAAATATAACAATCCCGTGAGCCTTGGAAGTGTAGTCAATTGACGGAGTTTATTGATCCTTTCGTCATCGTCATTGGGGTCGGCTGAACTCGATACAATGATCGCTACGAATTTGATATTCTGCTTTAAACAGTGCTGCTTCAAGGCATTGATCTGAGCTGCCAATGTCACGTCTTCTACGAGATCTGAGGGCAATGGGAATGTCGAAACGTATGCAAATGGAAGCTTGGTGATGTACTTACCAAACCATTGTACTGTAAGAATCCCATTGGGGAAGATATCTGATTTCTGGTTGAACGGAGAGAACGCCGAGTGTTCGTTGGATCCACTGCTTTCACGAAGAGGAATCTTCTCGTCTCCCTCGACCACTTCTACTATATATTTGGTGCTCAGCAACCGGTTCTTGATGATGGAGTTATCCCATATCTTGTTCGCTATATCGTACTGGTGGAGGAAGCGACGGAGGTTCTTGGCGACATCTGAATCCGCAACAGAGGACGGTAAATGGAATTTGATGTACGGGGCCAACTGTTGAAGAAACAATTGGTCGTAATTGTCCATTTTTGCCTTGTTTTGCTGAAGAAGAACAGGAAGAAGAAAGATGATTAGCCGTTGATTAGGCGTTTATTAGGTGTGGGAGGGTGTATTACTGCGGTGTGGGTGTTATAGAGTGGTAGGTGGTGTATATTGGGATTTATAGTAAGACGTATAGTTAAGGAGAGGGTAAGAAGTTGGATGTTTTCGTGGAAGTAAAGAATGAGTGCGCTGGGAAAGAGTGTTTGGGGGAGGGCGATGGATTATAATACAGATTGGAATGCATTTGCTTTTCTTTTGGATAAATATTGCTATAACTGGCAGCACTAAACCGTCTGGTTGTTGTTAGTAGAGCCGTATTCCAGATAATCACGTGACCACAAAAAAAATCTGAAAATTGGGATTACATAATCAGTATATTTTAAATTATGTATTATTTCTTTTTGCTTACTAAGCCAATGTACTGCTAACAAAGCTTGTCTTAGATACTGATGTGTGGGTCTTTGAATATGCAGGAGGGCAACTTTCTTCACTTGTGCTACTTGGCTAGCTTACAACTGGATGTGACTACGTATGCTTTACTCTAAATTGAATACCAACTCCAGTACTCATATAGCCCTCTCTCAGATTCTTGCGCTATATGCCTCTAACTAGTTTTTCAGCGTTTTTTTGGCTGGTTCTACGTCAATCCATTTCACCGTGGGCCACCCAGAAACCTTTCCTTTCCAAACTTCAAACCTTCAAATCCGAGATCCTGTATACTACCCACCCTCCCTTACCAATTGTTACTCGTAGCGATGGTAGCAAATGGAGGTTTTGGTGATTTGTGGTTTTATTGTTTTATTTGTTTGTTTTAGTTGTTTTAGTTGTTTTAGTTGTTTTGTAGAGATAGTGGTTTATTGCTGTGGAATAGGAACAGGAATAAGGATAGAAACCGCGGCAGCAGCAAAACTGGTAAAAACGGTAAAATTACAGGTGATAGTTCTACGTTGTCGTCGTCGTTGAAATTAGTGTTAAGGTCGTATTAATAAGAGAAATAGTGATCTTCTGCTGAAGTATTACTATTACCATTACTATTACCATTACTGCTTCCAATAGTCTCATAAAAACACCGTCCAATAGGGTAGAAAGTACTGAACTGAGAATAATATTGATTAGATCAGCTTTCAGCTTTCAAGCACTTATTTTTCACTGGAACTAGATAAAGCAAAGTCTTTACTCATCGTTTGTTTGAACGTACACTTGTTGCTTCTATCAGATAAGATCATCATCTAAGTTCATCCGCTATTTACTTTTAAAGTGCAATAGTCGAAAAGGATATCATTATAGGCTTTCCAGTTACGACTGATCTTCTACACACCCAAACGACAGCAGATCCAACACAACCACAATAACAATGTCGGACCCGATAAACGCAAACCCAACCATCATCGATGTGGCCAACCTCCCCACTAGAATAGGCAGCAATGCCGCCAGCTCGTCTGATGGGTATAATACAAAGACCAAACAAGACGAGTTATACGAAAGAGTGCTATCGCTTTCACTTTTGACACCAGAATTCTCCAGAACGGTATCAGTTCCAGACTCTTCAAAAGTGCCAGACTTTGTCTCTGATGTCGAAATGGAATCGAGCACAGATGACGAGCTTGTGGATGAAATAGACGAGGAATCATTATTACAACAGGCTGTAGAAGCAGAGGAAGAAGACTTGATTGATGAGCAAGAAATATTCGATCTTATTGCCACGATCTCGGATCCAGAGCATCCTTTAACTTTGGCCCAGTTGGCTGTGGTGAATCTTCCTGATATCAAAGTGACACATGGTGCAAACAAGTATACCGATATCTCAGAGGTGTTGATTAGAATAACACCTACAATCACACACTGCTCGTTGGCTACGCTTATCGGCTTGGGAATAAGAGTCAGATTGGAAAGAAGTTTACCACCAAGATTTAGAATCAGGATTTTGATCAAAGAGGGAACTCACCAGTCAGAAAATCAAGTAAACAAGCAGTTGAACGATAAGGAGAGAGTGGCTGCAGCCTGTGAGAACGACCAGTTATTGAGTGTTATTCTGCAGATGTTGAGCACATGTAAGTGATAGACATACATTATTCATGGCAATGGAGATAATTTAGACATTCTCGTTTCCTTCGTCTAGTCAGAGATGATTTCATAGTCAGAGATGATTTCATAGATGTATATATCAAAGTAACCACTTTGAATGAAAGAAAGCATGCATTTTAACGCTTCTGTATGATTGAAGATGCCTCGTCTGCACGAAGAACTGTCACCTTCAAAGGAAGACTAGCTCCATCTACTCTATCACGTAACTTCCATTCTTCCTCATATTCTCAAGGGGTATTACGATATATTAAACTTTAAACTATAAACTATTAACGAACCAACGGGATATACATAATCACCATACTTGAAGTGAACGGGTACTAATACAAAAAGACAATAATAGATATATCTATCTGTCTACAAGCGAAGGCGTAGGACCAAATGAAAGAACTGAAGTAGCACGAGAGGCTTTTATCAACTGCTGACGGTTATAGAAGTGACTGGCAGTGGACTGGGTGGTTTTTGATGGCTAGAAAGTAGGTAACCTTTTGAACTGACGGTGGAATTGAAGTGGTGGTGATATCGTTCATCCTACGATGCTGATGGGAATTGAATGAGGAAAATGAAAACGGTGGTACAATCGGTAGTGGAGCTAGAATTCAATAATGTGAATTTCTTGTATTAACAATAGTATATCGACATAGATAGAAAGTAGGTGAACCCAAAGTAATAAACTAGGGCACTAGGATCCAGAACGTCGTAGTATCGTCTAAACCAGTATTCCAGAACTCATGCTATTATAAATGTCTCTTTTTCGAAGTTCATGTTCATTGAATTCTCTCCTAAATTATCCCTATCCATCCGTTTCTACTTCCTTCCTCATCGTATTTCATGCTTTCATCTAGTAGCTGCTACTGTCAGACACAAGGGCTTCACCTTGGCATAGTCCATGATCATCTGTGTAGTGTCAATAATGATAAACTTCAAGATTCTCTTCTTGATGAAATCGAGGTATTTGACCCACTTGTCGTTGTAACCACTCTTATTGTTGTCATTCACCACTATGGTGAGCAATCTTTCTGTTATAACCAATAACCTGATTAAATGAACGTAGTAATCGTACTTATCCTTCTGGTTGTCGAGTCTCTGTTGGGCACTCAATGCTGGCAAAGCTGCCAATGTTGGCGAGCCAGGATGTCCTGTTGGGCCGAAACGATGCTCGTTGACCTCAGGAGACCAAGTAGCACTTGATCTTCTTCTTGAACCTACTGACGAATTCGTAGTGAGAGTGGTAGAAACACTGTTTCTGTTGTTATTATTGTTGTTGGTTGAGTAGGACGAATCACGAGAAACATTCAGACTAAGCAGACCAGCGGATTCACGGTGCTTCTTGATCTTGTTGTAGATTCTAGATTTGCCCAAGATGCTGTTCAAAGCTTGGTCATTACCTCCTGAACCGTTGTTGTGAGCTAACGAGCCATTAGCGTGAGTGATGTTTCCGTGAGAATTGGCGGCTCCATTGGGGTTATTAGCGGCATTATTGGCATCCTCCGAGTTGTTGTGTCCCATAAGAACCAGGAAACGCTTTCTTGGGACCAAGAAATCACGAGTGTTGGCAGTGAAACGTTTAGAGTTGGTCATTGTAGGAGAAGGGGAGGAGTATGAAGGTGTACCATTAGCACTGAAAGCCTTTTGAGATGCAATCGAAGACTGGTTCGATGTTATTCTGTTGAGGTTGCCGTGTCCATGGCCACCATTTGGAATGTTTTCTTCGTCTTCCTCTCTTAAAGAGGCGGAATGCGCTGAGAAGCCCAGGTTGGATAACATGGACGGACTTGCACCGTTGCTTGAACCTCTTCTAGCGGTTGGGAATTCATAGACTTTGTATGCTGCTAAAAGCTTTTCGTAGTAGCTCAAAGTGGTTTCCACGTTGATTGGTTGGTCTGCGTTTGCTGTGAGGTCCTGTTCGATCATATTATTGATTTCCTGGAGCATTGTGGTCTTGATTTTAATGTCTTTGATGGTCACATCACCCTTAATCCACACGTCGTAGGGGAACACTACGTTTGGGATGATTTCAATGATCTTCTCTGGGGGCTCGAGCCTGAGTGGTGGGTCCTGGGGAAGCACAAGCTTGGGATCATCGAGGTTAAGAATGTGTGTAAGGAAGAGGCATATGATGTTGTACTTTTTTGCATCCACTGGGATTGAAAGCAGGAGCCTTTGGAAGGGTTGTGCCACATCGTTTGGGTGCTTTTGGTGAGGGTGAGTGTGGGTTTGAACTGTGGTATCGACTGCGTTGACTGACATGGCTGCGGAAAGTGTTATTTAGGCTGGAATGTGGTCTAATAAATACAATAGAACGACTAATAAAGACGTCTTCTGGTGGTTATTGGTATGGTTTGGTTGCAATGTCTGAAAAATAAATGTCTTTGAGATGACTGTCTGAGACGCACGCAGGTAGACAAGGTTGGTGACTGCTTGATTGATTGATTGGAGGTGAGAAACCAGGATCTGATATCGGAGGTGTTGCCGGATGTTGGCAGACGATGAAAAACGGTGATTTCTGGTTATTTCACGAGCTGAAACAAGACTGGTGGAGTTGTGGTTCTATGCTTTTCAGGTGCGATCGTGTATCAACAGGATAAGGATTAGGCGTACAAAACACTAGGATCGAGAACGAACGTTGGATGCTGTGTTAATGTTTACACTAGAACACCTTGGAATGGGGATACTTGTGCTGTTATATAGTTTCAGACACTGGATCGGGCCTTTCTGTTTTGTTCAAGTCGGATGTGATTTCTGTTTCTGTCTTGTCCCTGTCTGACTGAAACGAACGCAGAAAATATTGAAGTGCACGGGATTTTAAGGTTGCTAGCGTGTCTGCGTCGGGGTTGCAATCGGACACGAAACGGCTGGTTTGAGGCTAGCTGGTAAGGGTCACTGGCAGTAAATACAAAAGAACAGAAGTAGCAAACAAATACTCAAAATCTGTAGAATAACCCTGCTTCGTGGCGAAACAGCATATGTGCACAAATAAATAGTATTCCCAGATTTATATATAATCTATCGCCCTGCAAACTCAAGTCGGTATACGAATCCTCTGTTGTTTATTTGGCTTGTCAATGTTTTGTCAGTAAAACGCCTAATCCGGTGGCAGGTGCAGGTCCGACCAACTATAATATTGCAGTAATTGAGGGTGAGGCTGTTCACTGTGTGAACCTCTAACCGAAAATGGATATGGATTTGAGCCGTTGTTGGCTTGGTTAGGGGTTACGAGGAGGTCCAGATGCTGGACGATAGTTGGGTGTGCTCGTAGGACCCCGCTGGTTGGTGTTCTGGCAAATTGAGCGTACTACACAGCGGCTCTACGTGTACTTCTGTAGAGAACCGGGCCACGATATTCAAAGGTGTACCAATGTTATTTATTGATTCAATGATTTTGTTTATTATGATTAAGACTAGGTCTATTATTATTACAGTGCTAATCAATTCGAGTCTCATTCTCGCAGCTATTTTCTTTCTTTGCAAGTAACCAACTAGTACCTACCGTCCAAATCTGTTCGAAAGGAGGCGTTCCAAGGAGCCCCTAACGCTCAACATGGCGCCAAAGATTTGCAGTTGTGCCCAAACTAGCAGGGACTATTGCTACACCCGAACTTTAGCCATGTACCTATCATGTAGTGTTTGTGCACAGACCTTATCACAAGAAACTCTTGCAAGGCCGATCTGCCAGACCCTTTACCCTTTTGGAGAACACCATTACCAATTTAGGGCATTTTTCGCCAGCACGCTTATGCATGCTAGCGTGTCCGCTGACATTTAGCGCCTCGAAAATCATGCAGACAGGGTCCTTTGGTCACGTGAGACGCGGGTCGGAAGTGGCCTGTATAACTGTGCTTGATTGCAGTCAAATCGAGGACTGAAACCGAGGGTAATGGGTAACACCATGGTATGTGAGAACCCTTAGATTTGAAGGTTGACGAAGGGTCGTGATGGTGTGAGAGTAGGGGAAGGAAGTTTACAAATCAACGCGTAGAATAGTGTGTTCTGTGACTTGACGTCGCTGCTATCAGGGGAGAATTACTGGGAGAATTACTGTTTTCAGTAACAAGTTCAACCAACCAAACTCTATTAATATTCGCTTGCACAGGAATGGTGCGTTCAGCACGGGGGTGGATGTTGGGGAACAATGTTATGTATAAGCATGATTGCCAGTTGGAGCTAAGGTGACTCTTCATATGAAACAGGGGCTCACTTGTGATACCTCAAATCAAACAACTCCAGTGTAAATGGAGAGTATCGACCCGATGCCCTGGGGTTGAGACGCCCTCACTAACAACTGAAACTTGTTTCGTGGCTGCAATTTGTAATCGAACCACTAGCATGTTCGCCTATGGGCCTATCATCACAATGGCCCATTGTTGGCGCCGTAAGTGCACATACTGTCGGGTTTCATGACGTTGTTTCGATTCGTCTTCACCTATGGTGCCACCACTACCATATACAGAAATTAAGGTCTTTCTTCGAGTTTACTGCAGACAAAGTATCGACCTACTTGGTATTTGTTTTATTTGAAACAGAAACTCAGACCCCATTCCGTGTTGCTGTCGTTTCTTGGTTTAGTGTTTTAGTTTGATCCGGAATGTGTCTCTTGTGCCATTGTCGTTGTTTCGGTTGCCTTGCCCGTAAACCGCAGATGGGCGTACCTGTTGGCAAACACCGCGTCTTTGCGTTGGATTGTGGTTTAAGCTTTGTGGTGCCTGTGTCGTATTGCTTGTCCTTGACTTGTTAGAGTTTACTTGCTCCCATAGAGGTTGCATGAATGAACAGTATTGGTCAACCAGGGTCTTGTCATTGTTATATGTGACTATTACATAAGCGCATTAGGCTATTATATAAGCGCATTAAGGTTATCGTTAAGAAAGTGAATGCTTAGTGTGATTGTGCTGTTTTTTTTGTATCAATAGGAAGAGGATTACGGGATGTAGAATGGCCATTTAGAGAGATCTTTCTTCTAAGGTCTCTTTTGTGGCCATTGTGGATATTTATAGATCTGATATCAGGAATTGGTTGGTATGGTTCCGGGTCACGTGACATGTGTTGATAAGGCATGAAGGTGATGGTGAAGAGTTTTTGGTATAATGGATGGGTTAATGCTGAATTTCCTTTGGGTTGCTTCTTGGTTGGGTCAATGTGTGGATGAAGTAATCGTGTGAATTTCTTAGAAATTTCAACGAAAGCGAAATGAACATTAAAAATTAACATGAATGGAATTTAATCTCTGTCTCTCTCATTTATAAAAACTCTTAACTATGAGAGCAAATGGCTGCGATTTCTCTCTCGCTAAGCTGGTTTGATTTTTTTTTTCCAGTGCCCATTTCTCGCTAATTGTTTACTTTTCATTGCTTCGTTCGCGCTATTTCTTCCCCGACTTTTGTCATTAGAGAAGCATTTTTTGTCTTCTTTGTTGAGGATTCTTCAGTATTTCTCGCTATTTGCCGCTATTTGTCGCTATTTTCAGTTCTCTGTTCTCTGTTCTCTGTGTGTGTCTATTTCATCCGTAATCTTTTCTCTTTATGTCTTCTGTTTCTGTTTGTATCTCTATTTGTATTTGCATTTCTACTACTTCATATCTCTCTTCTCTCCACCACGCCCTATCCATCTCCCGCTCTATACTAAACTCTTGCTGTCTCTCCATCAATACTTCATCTCTTTGTCTCTCTATCTCTCTATCTCTCTATCTCTCTATCTCCCCACACTCTGCAGTTCTCGCGAACTCGCACTCTCTTCTCACTAACTCTCTTCTCACTAACTCTCTTCTCACTAACTCTCTGCCTCACTCACCCTCTCACTCTCTCCACACTCACCCACCCGAACTTCCCGCTAAACTCTCACTGAGCTCCGAAATCTACTGACCGCCTGCTCTCGCTATCAGCAAACAAATAGCGACGATTGCTGGCGAGAGATGAACAGTAAATATTTACTGTTATGGTACTTTTACTCTTCTTGTAGATGTACGTTAAAACCCATTAAATCGTATTATCGTTGATAGTTTAATTGTCATTGGAGACGTCGTACTAGTGTGCAATAGCAGTCGACTCACTTCCAACAAGAAATCCTCACCATCCATCATATATCACACAGCAACGTACTCATCGTACTCATCGTACTCACCGTCTTATCGTTCTTATCGCTCCATCTATAGCATTAGAATCTCCACTCTTTCTCATTATACATAGACAACACAGCACAACACAACTCGTCGACATCCATCACATCCATCACATCCATCACATCCATCACATCCATCACATCCATCACATCCACAATGTTCTCCGGCAAAAGACCAAAGTTCGCCTTTGATCTCTCCATTAACGAACTCTCCAACATCCCTCAAGTCAGTGGCTCATCCTACATCGATCTCCAGATAAGAGACACCAAGAAGAAGATCCCTGCTATCAAGGCGCCCCGTCTCGGGACCGGACTCTTCCTGAAAGATGATGTAAACACAGACAAGTTAGGCCAAGACTCCACCGGTCGGACTTCAACCGATATGTCCAAGAGTGACTCCACAGCCTCAACATCGACATCCCCTTCGGGTCATGTTTCCACCACAACATCTAGGAGGAAGATCCACAACTTCAAGTGTGCTTATAACTACAAGCTCAGCTGCAACTTGAAGTTCCCATTGAAGCGGAAAGACAACTTAATTGGTAATAAATGGCTCATTATAAGAGCATTCTACGTTAGTGAGGTCCACAAGTCCCATTCGGGTGAACATTCACATGGTAACGATACACGCAATCACGACGAAGGAGGTACCCACACCCAGACGGTTGAGATGGGCAAAGTAGAGATCAATTTGGCAGAATATTTGAACTTTAAAGAGCCCGTAACGTCCAAGTATTTGCTTAGAGATGCAAAGATCAATGCTATCTTGAGCTTGACCATTTCCTTGAAAGAATTGCCCAGTAACTATGACTTCCACACTCAGCTCCAGATTCTGGATACTCCAAACCTTTCCAATGCTTCTTCTGCGGCTACAATTGGTAAACTCAGTAAGACAAAGACTAGAACTCTAAACAGCGGGCTGAACACATTCACGGTACCAGAATTCGAGAGAAAGAACGTCTTTGGTGGAATCCATACTGTTTTTTCTGAAAGCGGGACGCCACCACCTTCTTCTCCCTCCACTCCACCTCCAATACCGCTGGAACTGTCGACCTCTTCGGCTTCTAGCGAAGATTCTGGCGATAGGAGAGCAGGTCATAAGTTCTTGCATGCTAAGGCGGAGGGTAACAAGACCAAAACTCTGAATTCTACGCTAGGTCGCCATCCCTCTTTTCTAGGCAGAAACAAACCTGGTTCTGACACCATTCTGAATATTACGGCACACACTGGCGTGAACAAATCCGGCGTTATCATGGACCCTATAGTTAGTGCTTTGTATAGTAAGATCCTTGAGAGCACTTGGGACCCAGAGTTACAGCCTCTTCTCGACTACTATCCAGAGAAGTGTATTAAGGACATTTTTGATAACCCAGATAATCCTTTGGGACGTAACCCGAACCTTGCAACGAAACTTGATCATTGGTCAAGTGAACTTGGTGATACCGACGATAATGTCAGAGAAGTGAATGGCTTAATTAACGAAGTCAATGTTAGAGATGACCTTAGAAGCTGGACAGTTGATGTCAGCAGACTCAATGCAATATAAAATAGAACTTTGGGATTTTACTATAGAGGAGTGGTAATAGCGATCACATCCGCTACTGAATATACTTACATTCTATATCATTTATTTGGTTATACATGGAAGAGAATTGTGGAGTGTTTCACTAATTCGGAGACACTTTCTGCTTGTAGTGCCTTGACTTGGATGCCCTTGATAGCACCACATTAGTATGACGGGATGAAGACCCTTCACCTTTGTCGCCGCTATGAAACCGTCTCTTGAGCTTCCTGCCACTCTGTTCAATATGGTCTAAGAGATCACAGATTAACGTGCTTAGCTGGAAGTCCAAGTCTGGAGGATGGACAGTCGACTCTTCATCGCTGATGCTGAAATCGATATTTGTATCCAGTTCGTAGTTCTCAGCTGAGAAAGAAGAGTGTGACGATAGCGAGACTGAGGCAGAGGATAGCGCTACGGCGGTTCCTTGTGGAGGATGAGGAGTCTTCGGCTTGCTTGTTGACGGCTTTTTTGGCATGGTGAAGAGATGTGACTTCAATGGCAGAGACACATAGGGCAAATGGTTATGATAATCACATTTTAAGTGTTCACTGAAAGCATTGCGACAGTCTTCTTTATAGCAGCGGAATCGCCTGGTGTCATAGCATCCCTTGAACATGCCCCATTTGAACACTCCTAGCTGGTTGATATTAGCAGCCTCTTCCGTGAATGTCTCTTTGAATGTGGATAGAGGATGGACAGGTTGAAGCGGGAATTGGCTGCAACTATCTGGAGAGTTTTCATTACCAACTTGTTCACTGAAGTGTTCACTGAAGAGAACTTCTGGCGGAGAGTCCATTTGGATGGAACAAGGCTAATTAGCAGTGAACTACTAGCAACGATATAGCAATCGGGACTCTGCTTCGTCTCCAGTCCTTAGTTGCAAGAAAAAGAGTATAGTCAATAGTTGTTAACTATGGGCGTTTAAATAGAAGTGACTGCGAAAAGTTGGCTCTATTGAATGATATATATAACCAATGGAAAGATAAGAGAAGGTTATTGAATAGATATCACCGCTTGTCCCAAGTGGCTACGGTAACGAAAGCGTTTAACTATAATACAGGTATATAATATCATAATATATAATACATATACATAATAGTCGAGAGACTACAAGAAACCGTTGAATCTCTTCGGGCGTGAAGTTATGATATACCCACTAGTTAGAAAAAAATGACGATATTATACGAACCATGGACGGGGTGAAATAAATGAAAAATGGACATAATCATGACATTAACTTGGGATTTCCATTGGCAATGGTATCGAATCTACGATTGTGCTTGTTGAGGTTGTTGTTGGTTGTGGCCTTGGTTTTGGTTTTGGTTGTGGTTCTGGTTGTAATTGCTGTTGTTATTGTTATTATTGTTGTTGTTGAAGCGGCGGCCGGAGTTGTTATAGTTGTTTCCTCCGTTTCTGTTGCCTCCTCTTCTGTTATTATTATTATTGTTATTGTAATTGTTGTAGTTGTTGCCGCCGCCTCTTCTCTTCTGGTACTTGTTTCTCTGTTCCATGTTCAAGATATTCTGCTCCTTGGCGTAATCCATGATCTAAAGGTGATGTTAGTATACCCGCTGGCGCTACTCAAATGCTGTGTTATACGTACTTCTTCTGGTAATCTCAAGTATTTGATGTGGTTACCTCTGATATAGATTTCTGGGAGCTTGACGAAGTTCTCACCGTCGGCTGACGTCTGAATGACGTTTTTCAACGTCAAATTCATCCACGAGTCACAGTTGACCAAGTCTCCGTTCAAGGTTTCTCCATTCTTCAATTCTATCAAGATCTGCTTTGTCTTGGCTGAAGTTAACAAGTATAAAGGCAACTAAAAGTTGGTTAGTATTCCGGTTTTCTGCCGTCGCTGCTACCCTGCTACAATTGCATCCTTTCTCACATACCATTTTGGCGTTTCTCTATATCAACATCAACTACTATCCACCTTATCAACCACCTCTTTACCATGAACGGTTCCGTTCAGAGTTTTCTTCGGTGCTTAGGGGAGTTGAGCGCGCGCACGACCGGTGTTACTTATGGTGGTGTATATAAGAGGGTATATGCTGCACTGATAAGTTTGCAGCTATAGAGAGATAAGGAGTGGTGGGTGGTGGATGGAGGATGGGGAGTTGCTTGGAAGAGGTGTGGTGGAAGAGGTGTGGTGGAAGTAAGTTGAGAGAGAGAAAGAAGGAGAGGGAAAAAAGGGGGAAAATTGGTGGATATTTCTTGGATGTTCTTTGTTGGTTTGTCTACTACATTGGGTGGAAATCTAACCTTTGAAGTGAGATCTCTATCATATCATATTTCAAGATGGAATTTTGATAGAAGTGCCATAAACGAACGGGTTATTCTACATACCACCTTTTATTCCGTTTATCAGTTTCAATTTACATTTGCCTGTATCGTCTTCCTACTCTAAACTATATATTTCTGCTTTACCACAAAAAACTGTCAATTACTGCGAATATTGCGCCACTTACGAAACATCTATGTATCCCCTAACATATATATACACATATATAACCATATAACTCCAAGACAATAATGAAATACCGTACTTAAAATCAAACCAACAAACCACCCCATAACCCATGAATTCTTGTCGTCATTGAAATCCTTCACTCTTGGCAACAAACCAAAAAATCCACACGCCGTCCCCCGATTATGCGATCAAATAGATAAAGCCCCGAGTGCGGCCACATACTATATAATCTATCAAACCAACATTTGACACATACTTATGCATTTGCACATTAATAATAAATAATAACAATACCTAAATAATAATAATAACCTCAGGCTGAATATAGTTAAACCTAAGATTTGTGTCATTCTGATCAACAGCTCCCCAGTTTCGTTCTTCATATACGGAAATCAGAGAAATCATTTGTAATCTGACAATCGATCCACGTCTCATAACAGTGCCGAATAACAAACGTGGAAGAAGATAGTCAATACTTACACATTGGCAGACATATACCACAAGCAGATGCCAGTAACAATAGCAGATTTGCCGGATGAAGTCCTCTCGTTGGTGTTCATGTATCTCAATACTGCCGAGTTAAAGTCGCTACTAGTCTTTCCTCAACTTCGTTCTATTGTCAATCACTTTCTATACAATAACAGCAAGTATGTTATATACTTCGATGACCGTCTGTTGGAGGATAAAAGGGCTGTAGATGATGGCTTGAAAAAGGATCTGGAAAGCGAAATGCTACGCAGTTTCCATGAACATATAGAAGAGAATGAAGGATTCGATGAAGGGTACGCCAGCGATTTCGAAATCGTGATGGAAGACGACGATGGCTACTCAACGCCAGTCGAAGAGAACATAACGGATACCGATAAAGACTTTCCAGGATTGCGGATCTCGCATATACTGAAGTTCGACAAAGTAGTAGCACATATATCGAAGTTCAGGAACTTCCAGGTGAATATATCCATAAGCCATTTCAACGAGATCATTGATCGTTTGGAATATTACAAGGACTTGATTCTAAGTATATTTGAAAGTGAATTAGATGACGGCACATGTCAACAGAAGAATATCAAATTGTTGATAAGGTTAAATTACTCGTTGAATTCATTTAATGATGTCAAGGATTGTTTGATGAACATAGATAGAATCACAGAGTATTTTAACCGAAAGGGAGGGAACCTTGTTCAAATAGATTTGGATTTGAATAAGGAGTAATCAATGGGAGAATATTAAAGGAGACAGTCTGTTGCTTATTCGGAAACTACTGGATTTGACTATATACGAAGCAACCGGAGCATTCGGCTATTGCCTTAAGCTAGATATGATCAGAATATAACGACAGCCATTCAGGTCTCTTTGGACGGTTTCTCGACGACGAAAGCCATGAGAGATGCATTTACGATTATTTTAATAGCATAACTAATACCTAATACCTAATATAAATAGATTATGAATTGAACTATAATAGAGTCCACGAATTAACTAATACTAATACGTTGACTCTTTCTTCGGGCTTCTACCGAAAACAAATTTCTACGAATTTTCACTCATAAATTATACAATAAAATGTCATTCAAGTTGAACGAAGTACCATATAGTTACTTTAATATACCTACCACCTACTCTAGATATACAAATGCCAAAGATACAAGGCTAATTTATCGTATGACCAATCGTCTTCTATGCACTTTTTACCCCGGATTTTCTCACTTCAGCGAGATGATGCGGTGAACTTGAGAACTTCACGAGATAAGATAACGACTGACGAGGATAGCAAAGGTTATAGAGGAACTATTACAGTACAAGATAATGATGGCGGGATCAATAGCAGACTTACCTGATGATATCATACTAAAGATTCTTACTTTCCTTGACTTGGACGGCTTGAAAGGCATGCTCATTGTGCCGGGCTTTGACAAGTTGGTGTATCCAATATTATTCAACGGAAGCCAATTTGTGCTCCACATAGACGACAGGATACCACAAGCAAACAAGAAGAGACGCATCGGTGCCGTTGTGAAAGGAAATGCAGACAACCTACTGATTAAAGACTTGGAAAGGTACATTGAAGAACACAATTTCTTCCGGTTTGATTCCCGCAGTAACGGTCACTACGACTTGCTCGAAGAGGGCCTTTCAGGAGGTGATAACATACCGCTACTATATCAAATAGTTGATGATCAGACGGGTTTGAAAGGACTACATGTATCGACATTATCAGGCCAAGAGGAATTGGTGAAACATATTGCCCAGTTCGAACATTTTTGCATTAGCATGAACAACAATAAGCGTACGAGTGATGACATTATCGAGAGACTAGAATATTTCAACGACGTTTTGTCAGAGGTATTATGCCAAAGTGATAGAATTGGAAAGGTAAAGCACATTAAACTTGTGATCCGAGTTCCAGATTTGCGTGAACCATTTAGTGAAAGAGTCGAGCTTTTGCGGAAGATGTGTAGGCATTTCTCTAAGGATACAGCGAAGCAGCAGATCGATATATTAGTCGAAGTTGAACGATCTGGAGTATTAAGATTATAAGAAATGGCTATAAATTCAGGTGGAAAGAAGAAGGACGAGCTGTTAACGAAATACAAGAAATGTTCTCAAGGGAGAATCAACTACAACTATACCCCATATGTAATTAGTTAATACTTACTACAAAGACAATATAGATAAAAGAAAATAGAACATATTCATTCTTTAAATACCCATTATTACTCTTTCAAAAACAGATCTCCTTGTAAAGCACTATGTCCCAAATTCACACTCTTATAACCCATCAACAAATATACCCAGCCGATAACTTGGCATAAGCTCCCAGAACCCCGTGTTACAAAGAGAAATGTAAAATGGGCTACAATAACTCTTAGATGTGCCGATATTTCGGCTAATATGAACAATAGGTCTAGTATATAAATTCAATAGAGTACCACAATATAAAGGAAATTAATCCACTGACGGAAAGCCTACTATAGATAATAGGACATCTAGAAGTGGAACTGCCATTGCTTTCAAAGCCAGTTTCGATGTTTCTATTTATAGCTCACCGCGGAAATGTGCTGTCACAGTCCGAGGAGAGGTTACCAACAGGAGGTTGTTTAAGAGATAGGAGATGAAGACCAGGATTAGTACCATGAGACCAGAGGTTATAGAAAGTGAAGAATCTTGGTCTCGGCGAAGAAAGCAAGTCTAAGTGTTGTAACTTCCCATGATTTTTCCCTTTTGTGTCTACGGCACCATTCAACGGCCTTGCATGTATATTAAAGATAAAAAAAAAACTACTTATACGTCTGTATATTAATGGAGGAGAGGCATGAAAAGAGACAAAAAGAGGGATAAGATCTGCAACTACCGGGTTAGATGTGTGAAGTGGCAATAGAACTTCGCCGACCATTCGGAATTAGGTATCCGTTTCTATAGTTTGGCCGTTACCAAATGCACCATCTTGTTTTTTGTGCTCTTCGCTTTTAACTGCGATGTATATAAAACCAGAACGGTTTGACTCTTGGCCATCTAAATATCGAAGCCCGAGACGAAGACAACATACCCCTATTAACGAACCAATTCTATTCTAAACTCTCATGGATTCTCATTGATATCCCTCTGTATCCTTTATCTATCCCTCGTCGTTACTGCTACAGCACATCCACTTACTCCTCTCCCGTAAACGTCTCCATTTAGTGTATGCCCACCCCTATCACCCTATGACGTAGTACGTCAAAACGGTTCCCATCGCTTCCTGTATGTCCAACTACGACATCAATAGACGAGACGAGACAATGGCAGTGGTTGACCACAATTACGTGTGATATTCTATTATTATTGGAGGACTGGTGGTAGTGTTACATTGGGCGAAGGTTCTGTTGTGGTACGGACTATCGGTGGCTATGATTGTTTATTATGGTTATGATTATGGTTATGGTTATGGTTATTATTATTTGAGTTTAGATGCGTTTATGGACGATTATGGACATATTTTTACTACGATAGGGGTGTTAACTCTGTAGTGACTTTGTTTTCAATGGTTGTTTCCTCATTCGCTTTGTTACTGGATAATCCTTTCTCCTTTCTCCTTGTCACTTGGCTCTCTGGCTGTTCACTATTTGCTGTATTGGTTGTGGGTTGTCTCTTTACGTCTTTTTGGCGGTTCATTTTGGCTCTCTTCTCTGTTGCATGTCCCATTCATTGTCTCTCGTTTACTGCGTTTATACTGCGTTTCTTCGTCCTCTGTCCTTTGTCTTTTGTCTCTGTCTCACTTCCTCATTCGCTTCATTATTTCGTAGCCTCACTCTTTATTAATCTCGTTGTGTCGTAGTCTCTCCCTCTCATTGTCTCATTGTCCCATTCTCTCACACTCTCACACTCTCACACTCTCATTGTCTCCCCGCCTCGTAGTCTCGTAGTTCGCTTGTCACTTTTGTTTTGTCTTCCTGTATCGTCTTTAGTCTCTTAGTCTGTCTTTGTCTAGTCTTTGTCTTGTCTTGTCTTGTCTTGTCTGTCTTGTCTTGACTAGTTTTTTGTCACATTTGTCTCTTCTCTTTCCTGTCTTTCACGTCTCTTCTGCTCTTCTGCTCTTCTGCTCTTCGTCTCTTCTCTTCACCTGCGATCCGATCCGTCTACCGGTTCAGTTTCTCTTTTTGGGTACCACCTTCCATTACGCTTGGTATATATAGCCGTGGTGCTTCGTACTTTTCGTCCTTTTCGTGTTGATATATTATATTATATTCCATTCTATTATATATTAGCCTCACCTTCTATCCTGTCTCGTTGACAACCCAGGTGTATTTATAGCATCCATCATCCACCATTCGGCATCAGTATCCCGCTAGTTCGTTCTACTTCTAGCATTTATCAGCATCTCGTCCGTCGTCTCTCGGACCCATAAGAAGACCTCGGCTTCGCCTCCATCCAGATCAAGACTACCCCGAAAGGCTGTCACTTCACCAGCAAAGCCTTCTTGAACTCCGTTCATACCAGAATACAGTCTTCTTCCTTGTCTTCCTTGTCTTCTCGCCACTCTAGCATTCATCCTCCGACCACTAGTCCAGCATTCACATCAAACGGCATCACCAACACTTACACCATCGTACCGACCTTCACCCAACAGCATCGTTAAACTATTAAGTTGAGAGACTAACTAAACTAATATCATCCATTCATCTGCTCATCCATATCTTGCATCACTACACAATGATTCCTCCGAAACATTTCACGTTTCTACTTCTCCTAGTAGCTTCCATCAGCGCCGTCACAGCTGCTGAAACCCAGACTACTACCCTCAACACCGACGACAACAACGCCAGTCTTCTCGTGGAGACAGCGACTAAACGAACCACCACAGATACCACTTCTACCACAGACGGCAACATCGTCAAGCTCACGTTGGCCAAACCTACCATCACTACCAACGATGCACCAAATAAAACCACAGGCGTAAGCGATGGCGATCCATCGAACAAAACCGCTACTGGAAAAAGTACCAGAGCGGCAGCGTCGCCAGTAACCAGCAGCTCGGCAGCAATAACGGAAAACGACATAGACAAGCTGTTGTTGAAGCTCTTGCTCACCATGCCACCAGACGATTCTTACTACAACGTGCAGTTGGAGATAGGAGGAACCCGAGGAAAGAGCGGCAATGTAGTCGACCTAAGACTCGACCTTATCCAGCCAGAAGTATGGGCCATGAATGGAGACGCCTTCTACGACTGTGACCACATAAATCAGTGGTGGAGCTCCGAGGAGAAGATATATTCGTCTTCTGACCTTCCAGACGCTCTCACCACAGACGGAGAGTACTTGGCAACCGTATGTGGTCAAGGAGGGCTTGTAAGTACCACTACAGGATCGTCTTCATATCCTACTGCGACAGTAAACGGTGTAGCCAACGGGGACCCATATATGATTCCATATATGAACGTAATAGATGCTTCGGGCGAGTTCGCAACCGATAACATCAGATTCAACATCACAAGAGGCGAAGAGGTCCAGCTCTACAACGTGACCTACCTTCTTGTGAATGACACCAACATGTACTACGGTGGGCTTGGAATGGCCGGAAACCCTCGTGGAACCGGATTCTTGAACGCTCTTACTAATCAGGGTCTCATCAAGTCTCCTGGATATTCACTTTGGTTTAATAATGGTAACCAGACCTCTAACTCCTTAGGACAACTCATGCCAGGTGTAGTAGATAGCACCTACTACACTGGTGATTTGTATGCATTTGACATGATTCCTCACACGGGAATCAGATATCCAAGCACAGAGCAGTGGGTCGACCAGGCCTTGGAGGGATTAAAACTCCCAACATTACAATTAGACGATGTCCGTGTAGAGGCTCCACTGTCTGGACAGTCCATTTCGTTGAAGTCCAAAGACGCAGGCATTCCAGTGCTCTTAGATTCCAGATCAGCATATAACTATCTTCCATTAGACGTTATTGTCAACTTGGCCATTCAGACCAATGCTTATTACAGTATCGAGGCCGGTAGATGGCTTGTAGAATGTGACACTATTGCTAATTCAGGAGGCTTGCTTGATTTCGTTCTTGGAGGATTAACTATTAAAATTCCTCTCTCTCAATTCGTCATAAATGCATTCTACCAAGGCAAGGTCTTGAAGTTTGCAACTGGAGAGAAAGCATGTTTCTTGACATTACTACCAACCAGCCAGAATGGCTTCAACCTGCTAGGTTTGCCTTTCATCACCAACATCTTCTTAGCCGTTGACAACGAGGGATCCACTATTGCGCTAGCAAATTCCAATAAGAATTTGGTTGTAGATCTGAATGACATCGAAGAAGCCACCGAGGCATTCTCCCAATCAACAACTCTCAGACCAGGCGGTAACACTACCACTATTTCAGGTCAAGTGGGGTACATCGAATCTGGTTATATTCCTTTCGCAACCAAAGTGAACTTCACCAACTCCGACGAGTTGACCTTATCATACTCATCGGTGGCTTCAAGCGATGCAGATGCTGCAAATTTGGACATCCCGGCAAGGTTCTCAGGAGCCATTATCAGAAGTGGTGAGGTTATCATCACCGGTTTAGCACAGAGTGAGTTCACCACCACAACTCTTCTTCCAGGAATGGCTAGTGCAGCCAGTGAAAATGCTACGAGCAAGACCAATGGAGCCAACGGAAGGAAAATCCCCTTTGTGAATAATGATCCTAGCATGGAGTTGTCAACGATAAAGTCCGTATGTGTTCTTGTGGCATTAATCTTTAGTATTTGCATCATGTAATCGTCATGACGTATTAGATACACGATAGGTTTAACGGATCGCTCGTCACTCTCTTAAATGGCCGAAGCCAGAAAGATGACATTGTCTCTATAAAAGTAGCAGATTCTTTTCCATATTGTGTATTCAAAGTGTATTATAAATTTTATCGAGGTATAATTAGTGTATTATACATTGCCGTTAAATGTAACCATCAGAAATATGTCTCGGTATCTGTACATACGTGGAGGTATATCTCACTTCTCTCTCAAGCTTAACCCATAGCCAGTTTAAATAAGAATATATAACTACGATCACTCTCATCCGATGTCATAATGTCTCTATGATTAGGAATAGGGCTGTCTATGATTTCAGTCCAAGATAATACAAACCTGACTAATACACTAGTTTTAATAATAAATATCGTAGCTGAAAATTCGGCTAGCACCCGATTCAAATATCTACTCTTTCAACTTCGTCGAATCAGCTTGAAGTTTACGCAACTCAATAGTGTCTTCTCCTATACTGGCCAGCTCATTGATTTCCACGTCGTTATACTTGGATCGCACACTGCTGTAACCTTCTGGGCCTGTATTCTCGAAGAAACGGTAATAGTTGTACCACAAGATGTCAGCGAACGTAAAGACCAAACCCAAGACATTGATAAAACCCAACTTGTCCCCGAAGATCATAGAACTGAGAACAATAGTGAGGAGCTCTTTGAAGATACCTGCTATAGACAAAGTGGTCACTTGGGCCACGGTGAGTAGCTTGAACTCACAGACAGTCATCATGAATGCCAAGAATCCGGGGATCACTAAAAGAAGCAGAGTCTCTATAATTCCACGAGCTTCCCAGACAGGCGAGGCCATGAAGTTGGACCAGCCCTCGAAGATAAGACCCATGAGGAAGAGGGTAAGGCACATCGATGGCGAAATGTAGAAGATGGTGGAGATGGAATTGTTGGTGTACGGATTGTGTTTAAGCAATAACTGGGTGAAAGACCATCTGAGACCAGACATCATACAAGCTCCGATAACTAGAATGATACCAACGCTGCTGTGGTCGTCTTCGGCAACTTCCAGTTCTGGTTTCTTAACCATCATGAGAACCGAGGCTGTCATGACGAGGACAATGACGATAAGACGCCAGTTAAACCTTTCCAAGCGGAAGAGAAGTCCGAACAAAAGCACAAACATAAGCGATGATGTCTTCAACATGGTGTAGAGACTCAACGAGATGAACTTGAACGACACGTTGGACAAGCCGATGTCTCCAGCTGAGGCCAAACTACATGGATAAATCTGCTGGATGTAGGTGCTGATGTCCATACGAAAGGACATGAGGAACTCAAAGAATCCCACTTTGGACGAATCTTTGAAGTCGTTGTTGTTGATGCTGTTGATGCTGTTGATGCTGTTGATGCTATTAGTGCTGTTCACGCTGCTAAAGACGCTATTACTGTTATTCTTATTACTATTTTTATTGTTGTTGATGGTATTGTTACTGATCGCTGGTCGTAACTCGGGACGGAAGTACAACACAAGACTGCTCAACACCATGAGACAGAACTGATGGAACGATGTGATGAGAATGGGGAACTTGAAGTCCAAACCGGTACCAAACATCCACTTGTTGTAGATGGAGATGGACAACGAGAAGAAATACCAGCCCAGGATGTAGATGATGGCTTCTATAGTCTTGTTTTGACGAGATTTGAGCTGGGCCAGCTGGGAGACCGAGCGCTTGTGGGCCAGTCTTGACGGGGACAGTTCGTGGATCATGGTAGATGATATGCTAGAGTTGATTTGTGGACGAGGGAATGCGATGATATGAGAGTTCCAGACGTATTTAGTGTTGGTGGTGACTGGTAGGATTCAATGGCATTTACGACATAGGCAGTAGGGCGGGCAACAGGGTGTGCTTTGTGAATGAAGTTTATGAACGAGTGGGTTTACAGTTCGGGGCCAGAGTTGATTGGAGAGCCAATTGGGACTGGAAGTTTCGTTGGATTCTTGGATTCTTGGGGTCTTGGAGAAGTCGTTGTTGTATACGACTATGGATTGAAATATTCACGGGTAAGGACAGGCGAGTGTAGTGAAACGAGGAGGTAGCGACAGCGACAAAGGGTACGACACGGTCAGCGACAACAACACTAAATGAGACGTCAAGTGTAGGATCCGAAACAACGACACAAGACACAAGACACAAGAGACAAGACGCAAGAGACAAGAGTCAAGAGACAAGAGACAAGAGTCAAGAGACAAGAGACAAGAAACAGGAAGTGTAGGAAAAGGAAAAGGAAAGGGAACAAAGACACAGATTAAGAAATGTAAAATAAGAAATACGAAATAAGATTTAACAAATCAGAGTTAACAAACAGGAAACAGGAAACGGGAACAAGAAATCACAGTTAGACAGGAAGACAGGAAGACAGGAAGACAGGAAGAGAGGAAGTAGGAAATAGGAAATAGGCCAATTACGACACTGAGGCAACAGCCAGGAATAGGATAGTTAGTGAGTTAGTGAGTTAGTGAGTACGTGAGTATGTGAGTGAGTATGTGAGTGAGTATGTGAGTAGTAGGCACAAATGGTAAGAGGAAGAAGCGGTCTAGAGAGAGTGATGCAGATGTGGATGAGATGTAGAGATGAAGGGAGGTAGAAATGAAGAGATGTCGATACGAATAGACTTAATTGTCGTATTCAGTTGTGTGGAGGTAGAGAGTAATAATATTATTGAAAGCGTAGTAGAGACATAGGCATAGGCATAGGCACAGGTAAAGAGAGACACATAGAGAAAGACTTAGGAAAGAAATAGACATGAAATGGACATCTACAATAGACATACTAACAGTGAAAGAAATGGACAGTTGTCATAGACAATCGACAGAGACAATTGACAGAGACAATTGACATTGACATACACAGTTGACAATTAACATTGACACTTAGACATACTAAGGATGATATAGGAGTAGAAACAGAGAAACATAGAAATGGAGAAATTAGAGACATTGAGAGACATTGAGACACAGACTCTCATAAAAGCACACATGTAGAGGTAGATCCATTGAAAAGATACCCAATTAAAGGAATCTCGACAGAGCGAGACACGAGACACAGCGACACAAGTGAGACACACAGAATTACAACGAAACACAGCGAAACACAGCGGGACAAAGTAACTCTCCCCCAGTAATCCCACTCCCAGTAGTCCCAGTCCCAGTAGTCTAGAACGTTTCCACAGATCAAAAGCTCTGTGGACAGGAAACAAGGCAAAGCCGCGTCGATTTATACGCTGAAGTTAGCGAAAAGCATATCCGTCAGTAATCAGTCGCTGGTGGAACAGGGGGATTATGGCTGAAAGTTGTATGAAAACATCCATACAGCAGTAATGTATCATCCATTATGTGATATAAAGACAGTAGAAGAATGTTAACGGAGCGGTGGTTCCAGTTTAAAAGTACAAGGAAAGGCGTATCGACGAGTGAGGGCAGTGATTTAATAGTGGTTATAGTGCTAAACATACTGCTGCAATGGAGTTTTTCAGATCTGCACTATTTCAAAGACTGAATGGGTTTCCACTGAGCTCTACATTGCTCTACATTTACATTGACAATTCAGGTACAGATCATAAGCTACAAAAAACTTCACTAAACCGAATATCTGCTAGTAGCACCTTCCAAAACGAAAAAGACTAGCGTATGACCTTAACCGAACAATAGAATATTTTGCAACATACGATATTCAAACAGGTCCGAAAGAACACACACCGTTTTTTCTTCTATCACCACTTCCGTCTAAAGCTCACTACCGTAGAAACAAATAACGGTTAACTTCTTCAATACCAGTGTTTCACTGCCACTTTAACTATGGCTAATAAAACACACCTTTAACATCAAAATTGCCTTCTCTTTCATCACCATCACACTATCTCCACCATCACCATCACACTATCTCCAACCACCTCCACTACACTATACTTCTATTCTTAGCAATTCTCGTCGGCGCTCTCCCCCATTAACTTGCCTCTTTCGGTACAATTTATCTCACCAACTGCATCTGATCTTCCCTAATTTTCACGTCGCACCCCAATTTCTTCCCTATTCACTCTTTTTTATGCGTTCGCACCCGAAAAAACATTTCCCCAATTTCAGTCGTCCCTACGATTTCTTCTCTCCGTGCCAAACTCGTTCCATTGTTACCAGGAAGACCACAGGAAAAGACCAAGTTATGGCATTGTCTCGCTGTGTTGCTGAAGTATGACAATACATTGTTGGTGTTATTTATCGTACCAATTGAACACTTTAAGACACTGTAGCCCTGTAGACCACTATAATGTGCCCATTGTTGTTTATATCAGTTTACTCTGATATACCCATACCCATTCTCCCACACTCTGTTGCTGCGTTGCTTTCGATTTTCCACCGTGTACCTCTCTCTATCTCTCTAGCTAACCTCACTGTAGACACTTTCTCACTGTGAACTCAACGGCTCACTGATTCCACTGACTCCACTGGCTCACTGTACCTTGAATCTTTGTTTCCTTCATTGCTTCTTAGTTCATTGATTCATTGGTTCTGATCATTGCTTCGTCTCACCTCGTTTTTCCTCGTTTGTCCTCATTCGTCCTCGTTCGTCCTCGTTCTTTCTTGCTTTCCCTTGTCTCGTTTCGCTCGGGCTCGTGTCAAACCTTCGCCTGTCTCGGTGTCGCCGTGAACTTTCCACTTTCCTCTTCCCTCTTTCCTCTTTCTACTCTCTCGCTACCGTCCCCATTTCCTCGCTGTTCGGTGTCGCCTTTGTCTGTCCATTGCTCCATTGTCAACTGCTCATTTCTGCTCTGTCAGATTCAATTTTCACGTCAGTGCTTTCTATAGCCATTAGTCTATAGTTTAATTCCACCATTCGTCGCTGCCACCATCATCTCGCCCTCCAGCACCCACAATGGCTAAGAATAAAGACCCCGCTTCCTTGATCAACCTACAGCATGAGTACATCCTCAATCAGATCAAGGCCGTACAATCGCCCGGAACGCTCTACACTTTGATCATCGACGACAGAACCGAGCCCGTCATCAATCAGGTCATCACCAAGGAATCACTCCTTCGTATCGTCACCGCCGTCGAGAAAATCGACACCAATAGGCGCCAGAACCTGTTCTTGAAAGCAATCTACTTCGTGGATAGCACCATCTACAACTACAAATGTATCATCGCCGACGTCCAGACCCAGCGATACAAAGGAGGAATTGGGCTCTTTCTACCAGCACTTCCCAACGACGCTAGGGTATTGGGATTCTACGACAACAAATTCATCAACAACCCCAAAGTGTCGGCATACTTTGACCATGGAAACGACATTAACTATATCCAAGCAAACTTCTTCCCCATGGAAAGCCGTGTCTTCTTGACAGACAACAGTACGCCCAATTCTATGGCCATCTACTATAATGAAAACTGTACCGACTTCGTGATCCCACAGATCCGGTTGGCAGCAAGCTCTTTGGTTAATCTCATGGTGCTAACTGGAGAGTATCCATTAGTGAGGTTCTACTGTCCGCAAGATTCAACCCATGCAGCTTCTCGTTTACCAGAGTTGATAGCTGACGAGTTCCAAAGACAGATCGACGACTACGCCCGACTCAACCACGACTATCCTCCACCATCGTCCCCAGATAAACCAAGATCCATTCTCTTGATCACAGACCGTACGTTGGACCTTTACGCGCCTTTGTTGCACGAATTCACCTACCAGGCAATGGCAATGGATATCGTATCCAGCTTGGAAAGGACAGGAAAGTACAGTTACAGCTCAGAAAATGAAAAAGGAGAAATACAGGAGGTTGAAGCCGAGTTAGAGGATGAAGATGACGAAGACTGGATCAATTTGAGACATTTACACATCATAGAAAGCTCAGAATTGATCTACAACAAGATCCAAGACATGATAAAAAACAATCCACTTATGATAGATCGTAGCAAAGCGCAAACTTCTGCCGATTTGATGTACGTCGTGGCTCACTTGAAAGGCTTTGACGATGAAAGACGTCATATGACTTTGCACAAAACACTTATAGATGAGTGTTTAGACATTAATGCCAAAAGAAAACTAGCAGAATTCGCTGCCGACTTCGAACAGACTTGTGCAGCCGGTGGTACCAGTTTCGAAGGAGAAAGAAACAAAAACTTACATGATGATTTAATTGTATTATTGGCCAGAGACGATTTGCATATCAATGACAAAATGAGATTGGTCTTGATTTATGGATTGTACAGAGGTGGGTTAATTGAGTCTGACTTCAAAAAACTAGGAAAATTCATTGGTGTGAACGACCGTCAGATCATCTCCTTGATTTCACGGTGTTTTACCAACTTGCATAAATTGGACTTCCCAATTGTCAAACAAAACGTTAAGGACAAAAAGATCGAAAAGGAGATGTTCCATACTATCAACAACGAAGGTACCTACAACACGTCCCGTTTTTCTCCAGGAATCAAGCGTGTCATGCAAAATGCAGCAAAATATCAATTGGATGAAGAGTGGTTTCCTTACTTCAGAGATAAGCCATTGGAAGAAGATATACCCACTAGCGAAAACAGAAATTCTCCTGCAAATGGGTTGAGCACAAACGGCTCTCTCAGAAATACTAGAATTAAAGCATCATGGGCACAATCTTCCAATAGGGTCGCTCAGATTGGAAGACCGAAGCAAAGGATTTTCTGCTATGTTGCCGGTGGTATAACCTACTCAGAAATGAGATCCATCTATGAGTTGTCAGCATCACTCAACAAGGAATTCTATATTGGGTCAGAATCGATCTTGAAGCCTAGAGACTTTTTAATCGGCTTGCAGAGTATTGACAGAGCCAAGACGTTAGAAGACCTCGATTTACAGATTGCGAGACCCAAGCCATCCGATCCACCAATGTACTTATTTGAAGACAATCGCCCTAAGGCAATACCACAAAAGCAAGGCTTGGCACCACATCAACTCCCACCACAGGTTCAGCAACAACAACAAGATTCGAGTGCTGCTCATCCTAGTCAGGGACCGCTTCCTAGTCACTACCAAAAACGGATGTCCACACAAACCAACCTTGATCCAGATCATGGCAAAAAGGAAAAGAAGGTATCCAAATTGAAAAAGTTCTTTAAGTAGTAGTTTAAAAGTAGCATCAATGATTAACGGGACTTTGTGAAGTCTCAGCATATCAATAAACGATAGACATGATATGAGTCAAGAGACTATGTAAATATACTATCAATAAACGATAGACATGATATGAGTCTAAGAGACTAGATAAATAGAGTAAGCAATGAGTACAATATGGAAAATAAGAATGGGTGCAAAAAATTGATTTCAGATTTTGGTGAGTGAATTCTCTAGAACTTGCTACAATAAAGAGAATGAAACAGGCTATTACAATGCTTTATTGCTTCTGAAAACCACATAGTCATGGAAACCCGCATATAGTATATACTATGGAGATGGTAGTTATACTAAGTCTTCGTCAAATATGACATACAAAATTGACATAAGACATATTTCGACACTGGAAAATAAAAGGTCGCTGGAGATAAGGGTTTTTCATGCCTGTCAGATTGCGTACCTTTCTATCCACTTAATGCCCTTTTCCCATTTGGCTTCGTTCCAATTTCCCAACGCAGTATCTTGATCCACGCTTACTAAGGACATTTGCCACAGAGCCGCTTCGATTATATTTCCATATCTCTGCCATTGTCTCGTCTCGTCACAAAGCGAAGTGCATAATATACGCGGCACCAGAGTGCTGGCGTAGTGAGGATTTAGTGAGCATGTAGTGATAAATTTTTCGTGGGCGGAAGACGAATGGCTGTGAAAAAATGGTGAGTGCAATCGAGGTACGTTAGTGAAAAGTCTTTGGGGTAACTGTTCCAGGAAGAGGTGGAGGATGTACCTGAAGGTAGACGTGATATGAAGAGAAATGTAGGGAAGAAATGGACGAGGAGATATGAAGGAGATACAGCGAGATATAGAGCGAGATGATAATTGTAGCTGTATCCCCCCCTCCAGTTATACACATTCCCCTGCTCTTTTATCATCGTCCATGGCCGATTTTGACACAACTTCTATGTCACCATTATGGGGGAGTCAAAGGAGTTACTCTGATTGGGGTTCGGCCGATTAGCAGAATTGGGTCTACAATGCTATTTCAGGATTGTCACCTTATGAACCGATTATTTCAATATGTCGTCATATTTCCAGATTGTCACCAAATCGGAACCGATATCACCGAGAGCATTTGTACAATTTCTAACTAGCACTGTCTTTTCAGTAGTACAACTATTACGATGCTGATAAGATAGAGCAATGAACCGATAGAGCAATGAACCGTAACCCAGCAGCATTGATCAAGTACATATTCCTATTTTTATCACAATTATCGTTCATATACTACACCCTCCATCTACATTCTTCATTCTCCAAGACTTCGGCTTGGATTCCGCTTTGGGATTCCATCTTTCGGCTCTTGTCACCACCATCTCCTATAAACCATCTCCATACACTCTTTACAGCAGTTAAGCCCTTTCTTTATTGATGCTCTCAATGAACTTCCTACACGGATACAGTGAGTAGATCTACACTCGTAGTGGGGGGTTTATAGTGGAAGCTCGTAGTGGAAACAGTGGAGGCTCGTCGTGTAGAGTTTTGCATATTTTTCATTTCTCTCGTAAGCATTGTCTCTTGTTGCTTATTCATAGGGTTAAATGTTATTATGATATCTACTCGTATTGTAATTGTAAGAAGACTTCTTATTCTCTCGTTTCTTTCATTTTCCATCATGTTCTCTCCCTCCTCCAAATCCTAACATCCATTGCTCTCATCTTTTTGCATATCTTTGTTAAATAGTATTAATTCTATCACCTTGAATCACTTCTACTTGCCATCATTCTATTGACTCTTCCTCTTACAATAAATGTACTCCCTCTACTTACTCTTCCTCTCACACTCACACTCACACTCACACTCACACTCACTCTACCCTCACTCTACCCTCACTCTACCCTCCCTCTACCCTACTTCTCAGCCTCTCTATTATTCTCTATTATTATATCCTCACCCTCCACCCACCATCCCATTTGTAATCATGACTGCACCCAACACTCCATCATACGCCATATCCCAAAAACGGATTCTTTACTACATTTCTAAGCGTCGTTGTTGGTTATCTTTTTTTGTTTCCAGAGAAATGCTAGCCGCCGTTGAAGTTTTATTTCTTTGATATCATTTGTTCTTCTTCTTCTTGCTTCTGCTTGTTTCGTTGTTTCTCTCTCTGTTCTCTAGTAGAAGTCGCTGAAATATACAACTAGACTCCTACGAGATTTATCACTACTAGCAAACTAACAGGAACCCCAGTTGGTCTCATTTCCCGTATCTCTTTATTCGAAATCGCGTCTTACCAAGCTCCCATCTGTTCTCCTAGTAGCTGCTTTCTTCACAATGGAGCAAATTGACTTCACGGCCCTCGACGCCGTCCATGCTCCAAGTGGCTGGAATCTTTTTAGCCACTTGCCCTTGATCTATCTAGCTGGAAATTCAAATTCCACAGCTGCCGTCTTGAACGCTGCTGCCCATAAGAACGTAACCAAAGTCCCAACTTCATGGTTGACCTGTGCGTCCTCTGACGGTTGGGGTCCTTTGTCAGAAACATACAACGATTTGACCCCTTGTTTCCTCCAAGGCTCTCTTATCGGTGGCTCTGCTGCCTTGATGTTGGTGGTAGGAAGTTACCAAGTGTACAGTCTAAGACAAAGAAAACCGTCTATTTCAAACCGTTTCGCTTGGCCGTTCTTTGCCAAGTTGCTCTTGACGGTGTTGCAAATCGTGTTCCAAGTGGTGTTAATCACGGCTTCTAGCCAAGTTGGCGCCACCGGTATCATCCATACATCTCTTGTGCTCAATGCGTTGGCAACAGTAGTGGCTCTCGCTATTCACTACATCGAACAGTACAAGGCTTCAATTTCAAATGGTGTCCTTTTGTTCTTCTGGCTCTTCCAAGTGATTCTCGACTTGGGCCGTATAGTTAACCTCCAATTGAGAGACTTGATTCATACCCAATTCAGTACTGTGGTGATATTGTCCACCGTGAATGCTCTTTTGATCCTTGTGTTGGAAACGGCATGGCCAATGCAGCCTTCAGGCTCTGGCTACGTTAAGCTCTACAAGAAATCTCCTTATGATACTGCTAACGTATTTTCTCGTATCACTTTCGATTGGATGGGAGGCTTAATGAAGAAGGGTTATGAAAAGTTCCTCACAGAGGAAGACTTGCCAGCTTTACCCGCAGAATTACGTGCTCAGTCTACCTCAGAAGAGTTTTACGAGTACTGGAAAGGGCAACAAGCTACTGGCTCATCCCTTTTTTGGGCTATTTCTAAGGCTTTTGGTGCCAAATTCATGTTGGGTGGTGTATTCAAAGGGTTACAGGATTCCTTGGCTTTTGTTCAACCACAATTGTTGAGACTTTTGATTCGTTTTGTCAACGAGTATTCCGAGTCCGTAAAAAGAGGAGAACCTATCCCACTTACTAAGGGTCTCTTGATTGCAGTTTCTATGTTTATCGTCTCAGTTGTCCAGACAGCTTGCTTGCATCAATACTTCCAGAGAGCTTTTGATCTTGGAATGAAGATCAAGTCGTCTCTTACGTCCGTTATCTACAACAAAGCTTTGGTCCTCTCCAATGAGACAAAGCAAGAATCCAGTACCGGTGACATTGTCAACTTGATGTCCGTAGATGTTCAAAGATTACAAGACTTGGTTCAGAACTTGCAAATTATCTGGTCTGGTC
This sequence comes from Scheffersomyces cryptocercus, assembly GCA_030555905.1. NCBI lineage: Eukaryota > Fungi > Ascomycota > Pichiomycetes > Serinales > Debaryomycetaceae > Scheffersomyces > Scheffersomyces cryptocercus. The sequence goes on along the minus strand of JANIVO010000007.1, from coordinate 291,808 downwards.
CTTTCCAAATTTTCTTGTGTTTGTACTCCCTTTACGGTCTTATTGGTAACTCCATGTGGGCCGGTGTCGCCATCATGATCATTATGATCCCATTGAATGCTGTTATTGCTAGAGTTCAAAAGAGACTTCAAAAGACACAAATGAAGAATAAGGATGAACGTTCGAGACTTATTTCGGAGATCTTGAACAATATCAAGTCCTTGAAATTATATGGCTGGGAACAACCTTACTTGCAACGTTTGAACCATGTCAGAAACGATAAGGAGTTGAAGAACTTGCGTAAAATGGGTATTTTCAGTGCTTTCACAAATTTTACCTGGACGCTAGCTCCATTCTTGGTTTCTTGCTCTACTTTTGCTGTCTTTGTTTTGACCCAAAAAGATAAGTCCTTGAGTACTGACATCGTCTTTCCTGCCCTTTCGTTGTTCAACCTTTTGTCATTCCCACTTGCGGTTGTACCTATGGTTATTACCAACGTAGTTGAAGCTCAAGTTGCCATTGCAAGACTTACTAAGTTCTTGACTGGAACTGAGCTTCAAAGTGATGCTGTCGTGAAAGCTCCAAGAGTGACAAAAGTAGGCGACATTGCAGTTTCCATCACTAACGGTACATTCTTATGGTCGAAGGCCAAGGGTGATCAGAACTACAAGGTTGCACTTTCGAACATCAACTTGAACGCCAAGAAGGGACATTTGGATTGTATTGTAGGAAAGGTCGGTTCAGGTAAATCATCCATTATTCAAGCCATTTTAGGAGATTTGTACAAATTGAACGGTGAAGTTACTATTCATGGTAAAATTGCTTACGTATCGCAAGTTCCTTGGATAATGAACGGTTCTGTAAGAGACAACATTCTTTTTGGACACAAGTACGATGCTGAGTTCTATCAACACGTGTTAAAGGCATGTGCTTTGACAGTTGATCTTAAAATCTTGCCTAAGGGTGATCAGACAGAAGTTGGAGAAAAGGGAATTTCTCTATCTGGTGGTCAAAAAGCTAGATTATCGCTTGCCAGAGCTGTTTACGCCAGAGCAGATGTTTATTTGTTGGACGACCCACTTAGTGCTGTCGATGAACATGTTGGCAAGCACTTGACTGACCATGTTTTGGGGCCAAATGGTCTCTTGAAGACTAAATGTAAGATTTTGGCCACTAATTCGATTAAGGTTTTAAGTATTGCTGACACATTAAATTTAGTTAGCGATGGAAGACTCATTGAACAAGGTACTTACGACGATATTATTAAGCAGGAAAATTCTAAGATTAGACAATTGATTGAAGAGTTCGGAAAGAAAAAGGAGTCCTCGCCATCCAGCGAAGAAAGTTCCAAAAAGAACGACAAGTCTGAAACTGGTGAAGATGAGCTTAAGGACGACGTGGATTTGGCTAATTTGGAGTCTGATTCCGACTTTGAATGTGGTTCTCTTAGAAGAGCTTCTGATGCCTCCCTTATTCCCGATGAAGAGCGTGATGTCGAAGAAGAGCCTGTTGAATTAGATGAGGAAACTAAGGCCAGAAAGGAACATCTCGAGCAAGGTCAAGTCAAGTGGGAAGTTTACAAGGAATATGCTAATGCTTGTAATCCACTTAATGTTGTTGTCTTCTTATTAACTGCTGTACTCTCTTTGACTATGAATGTTGCTTCCAGCGTTTGGTTGAAGCACTGGTCTGAGGTGAATACAAGATACGGTTACAACCCTGATATTGTTAAGTACTTGGGTATCTATTTTCTTTTGGGAATAGGTTTCTCTGCTGCTACTTTGGTTCAAAACTGTTTCTTATGGATTTTGTGTACCATCCAGGGATCCAAGAAGCTTCACAACCAGATGGCCGTTAGTGTGTTGAGAGCTCCGATGTCATTTTTTGAAACTACTCCTATCGGTAGAATTCTTAACAGGTTCTCTAATGATGTCTACAAGGTAGATGAAGTCTTGGGTAGAGTGTTCAGCATGTTTTTCGCTAACTCCATTAAGGTGATGATGACTATTGGTGTTATCTGTTTCTCGACATGGCAATTCATTTTCATTATTTTCCCACTTCTCGTTTTGTATGTTTACTATCAACAATACTACTTGAGGACATCTAGAGAACTCAGAAGATTGGACTCTGTATCCAGATCTCCAATTTTCGCTAATTTCCAGGAGTCATTGACTGGTGTCTCTGTCATCAGAGCATACGGCCAAGAAGAGAGATTCAAATTTTTAAACGAAAGTAGAGTCGACAGAAACATGAGCGCCTATCATCCTGCTATCAACGCAAACAGATGGTTGGCTGTCAGATTGGAGTTCTTAGGTTCAATTATTATTCTTGGTGCTGCTGGTTTATCCATTTTGACATTGAAATCTGGGCATTTGACCGCTGGTTTAGTTGGTTTATCTGTTTCTTATGCTTTACAAATTACCCAGTCATTGAATTGGATTGTTAGAATGACTGTTGAAGTGGAGACCAATATTGTCTCTGTTGAAAGAATCATGGAATACTCAAGATTGACCCCAGAAGCCCCAGAAGTTATCGAGGATCACAGACCTTCTAAGGAATGGCCAGCACAAGGTGAGATCAAATTTAACAATTTCTCTGCCAAGTACAGACCAGAATTGGACCTTGTTTTAAAGAACATAAACTTGAATATCAAACCACGCGAGAAGATTGGAATTGTAGGAAGAACTGGTGCCGGTAAATCCTCCATCACTTTATCCTTGTTTAGAATTATCGAGGCATTCGACGGACAAATTGACATAGACGATCTTGATACCAGTTCGATTGGATTGGCTGACTTAAGACATAAGTTATCCATCATTCCACAAGACTCGCAAGTATTTGAGGGAACAATCAGATCAAATTTGGACCCTACTGGCGAATACAATGATGAGCAGATTTGGAATGCTTTGGAATTGTCTCACTTGAAGGATCACGTTTTGAAGATGTATGCTGACAGAGATACTGAAAGTGAAATTCCTACAGCTTTAGATGTCAAATTAAGTGAAGGAGGTTCTAACTTATCTATCGGACAAAGACAATTGATGTGTTTGGGTAGAGTCCTTTTGAAGATGACTACTTCTAACATTTTGGTATTGGATGAAGCAACTGCTGCCGTGGATGTAGAGACCGACCAAATCTTGCAACAGACTATCAGAAGTGAGTTCAAAGATAAGACTATCATCACTATTGCCCATAGGTTGAATACCATCTTGGACTCAGACAGAATTATTGTGTTGGAGAAGGGTGAGGTAGCGGAGTTCGATACTCCAGCTAATTTGTTGAAAAAGAAGGATTCCTTGTTCTACTCCTTATGTGAACAAGGTGGTTTTGTTGACAACATATAAGCGCTGGTGTTGGCATATTTATAGACGTTTGTATTCTGGCTTTCATTCTCACAAGTAGCCATAAAAACAAGCAACAAAATAAAATAAATAATATATAATATATAATAAAAAAAAAGTAAGTAAAATGAGATGGTATAAATTATGCGATATTGTGTTTTCCATGATACTACTGCCATTTACTTCAAACTGTTACCAAGATAGTTTACCTCTTTCTGCTAAGAATCAAACTTGTTATGAGTTAGTCTATAAATATACATGTGAACAATTTTTTTCTATAATTTCGCAGCCATTATGGAAAATACCCCTTATTGTAATAAACCCTAATAGTTCTTAACAGTCACAATTTGTGGATTTACGTCTAATATAATTTCAAAACTCCTCTGGAGTCTTTCAACGACAATGATATACATTTAGGGCACGTTATGCCTTTCACAAATTGCAATTAATTGTTTTATATTAATACTTACAGAATCTAATGCTCACTTCTCTTTCTCAAAGTGTTGATATAGTACAAGGGATAGAATTCGTCTCTCTTTTCTACATCACATTCGTTGGCAGAAGTGATGGTTTTTATCAACTCTTTCTTTTCCTCCAAGGCGACGAGCTCGTCATCCTCATTGAACTGGTAGAAAGCCAAAAGGTCTTCCGACGTTTCGTGGTCAATGGCAGCCACGACAGTACCGTTGCTCTCATTCAAACAAATATCAATCAATGGATATTCTGTTGCAAACGACTGCTTGTGAGTTACAGAATAATCATCGTTGAGCTCGAAAGTTAAAAGACTTTTAGTATTCTCCACTAAGATGATAATGTACTTCTTGTTGGATTTGGAGACGTAAGTCAATATTTTAGAAACAGAGATTTCCTTAGGAGACTCAGGAGTCAAGAAACGTTCAGGTGGAAAATGTGCTTCTGTCAAGAATGGTTCAACCAATTCACGTAACTCAACTTTGCCCAAGAGTTTATCGTCATACCATTTCCATAAACAGAGGTAGTCATCTCCTCCTCCACTTATCAACAAGGATGGATCAAACTCTGGAATATGCAAGTCCGAAACGAATTCGTGGTGACCAAAGAGCCAGTTCTTAATAACATATGCTTTTGGGTAGTTTGATACTCTGATATGCTCATCTCTGTCTCCTGTCAATATGAATTTTTTATCGTTGTACAGAGCAACTAATACATCACTCAACATGGAAACGTGTCCCAAAATTGGCGAGATGGACTTCTCGTCAACCGGAGCTTCGCTATCAATGCCAATTGTGTATACATCACCGAACTTGTCAGCAACAATGAGTTGTGACTCGTCAATAGAAACGGCACAAGGTCTCTTTGGGAACACTTGACGTTTGATTAACTTCAAGCAGTTTTCAGTATTCTCAAGATCGATTTCAAAAATAATCGCAGCCTTGTCGCTGTCTGTGGTACCAACCAAGTGCTTTTCGTCCTTGGATAAAGCCAATGATCTTATGTAGTTGTAAATTGGTGGAGCTCCTGGTCCAGGAACGGGTATTTTTGGGATTTTTATAGGCTTAGAATCGTTATTTTTCAATTTCTTTTCAGCAGAACCGTCATTGGAATCGCTGGCACTGTCCTCATTTTGGGAAGCCGCCTTCAAAGCTTTAATTTTGTCTTCTTGCTGCTTCTTTAATGGGGCGAAGATGTCTACAGTATCGATCCATGATCCGATAACTTGTCCGTCAGCGATTCTGAAAACTTGAAGATGATTTTTGACAGACGCAAATAAGAGAGTGGACTCCTTGTTCGTGAGAACAATCTGGAATGGGTGCTTCATATTGTCTTTGCTAAACCAATGAAGCTATTCAATGGCCCTTAAACATCGGTTTCTTCATAAATGAAAAATCGAAAATTGAAAAATGTCAAGATGAGGTCACGTGCTTTTCTCGAATTCGATATATAGGTTTATGGTTGATGGTTGATGGTTTATATTTTACTGATATAGAGTACTTTTATGTCTGGATATGGTGATTTACAAGATAAGAAAGCAATATGAATTATTCTTGATTAGTCGTATGTGCGTTATAAAAGTTTGGCGTTGATTCGTTTATTGTAGACCTTGTTACTTTGTTTAAATTCCTCTGTGAATCTACTGGTCTTATTTTAGGTTGTTTCTATAGTACATGGATATGTTATCTGGTATATGAGTCTATCTATAGTTTCTAGTTCTTCTTGAAACCCCATCCAGCTGTCCAGCTGGAAACCTTCTTCGCCACCGGCTCGCTTTCCGAGGAGCTTTCTACATGTTCGAACTCTTCGTTTTCTGGCGTCTTAGGAGGTTCTTCCGTCTTGTCATTTGCAATGAATTTCTGCGGTTTTGGATCATTCGCCGTCGTCTGTTCTGGAGCAGTCGCTTTGAACTTGAATCCACTGAAAAAGGACGAGATATTGTAATTTCCTTGTTCCCCAGGAAACTCCACAGCTAAATGCTTAGGGTCCATGAAATTGAAAATAAACTCATCGGCCATAGAATTCCAAATACGATAGTTGTATGACAACTTCCAGCTATCTATAAATTTGCTGTTGAATAATGACAAGTCTCCGAGATTAGAATCTCCGTTTCCGAAGCCTGGTGGAGGTTGCATGAACTTCTCTTCGTATTGAGCATACCTCATGGTGGAAATGAGAGAATTCAAGTAGTCCTCAAACTGGTATCTAATGTAATCGTCATTGCCAAGGTATTCTTCCTCGCGCTCGTTGTCGATATTATGGATTAAATTGTTTATAAACTTCTTATCATCTCTGCTCAAGTTCAAGTCGTCACTCTTGCCGACCGGGAAACTAATTTCATTGGTGTCCAAGTTAATCAATAAGTCGATTTCAAAATTAGCCGCTTGATTAACAAAAATAAGATTAGAGCATCCAACCATAAAGCTCTCTACTGACAACTCATCCAATTGTTGCAATGGCAAATATGGATTCCAGAACGAATTTTTAGTATTGAAAATTTGCAATGGTAACCCAAAGAAACGAAGCATCGACTTACGGCTGGTGGTATTGAGCGAGTTTGGTTTTGTTAAAGGTCCATTAGTTTCAACATAGTCAATCAATGGACACCCAGAGTTATCTAGATTGTTAATGAGGTTTGGAATAAGACTGATAAGGTTATTTTGGAACTGCGTAAGCATTTCTAGACCATTATTCGAAAAGATGAGGATTTTCTTATCAAGTAATAAACTCTTGAATATGGTTAAGAAGTTAGCTTTGAATTTGAGAATGGTGTTTTTCAAGTTCAAATTGACGAAGTATTCTTCCTCCTTAGCTACAAATTTCTGTTGCTCGCTAACTTCATAGCTGAGCTTCGTTGTCTCTTCCAACTCATTCCCAACTAACTTATAACTGCTATTAAGGTTGTCGAACAAGTTTTCGAGAATTTCGACATTATTAAAACTATCCTGTTGGAAATAACTCTTCGTCACTATCGACAATTTCTCCTTGATCTTTGTGAAGATAGGTTGTTTCCGTACAATGATTACAATTGCTTTCTGCACAATGGATCTTGTAATATCCTTATTTCTGTCTCTCTCTTCTTGTGATAAGTCACTGGTCTTTACTTGTCGGACACATGAACACCCAAAAAGCGTCTTCAAGTGCCTTGGGTCTCCTTGGTACTCGTTTAGATCTTGTAATGAGTCGATAGACAGTCTCAGCTCAAAGTCGTAGACCAAATTGAAGTTTGAAAAGGTCTCTTCAAATAAATGAGATCCATCTGGGAGTGCTTGAAATGGGAGGTTTTTGAAGAGCTCTTGGGAATAATCTGCGTGGTAATTTGACTTCCACCATTGTATTTCTGGGCCTCTTTGGTGATGAAAGTCGACCACACAGATGGCAAAGATCATATCGTCGATTTGGCGTCCTGACGATGTAGCTGCCAATGTGTAGTTGTTTTTGAGCGGCGACGTTGCGATAGGCAAATTTTTGATCTGAATAGATTTACGTTTATTTGCTTTTGGAGGAGACGCTATAGCCGAAGGAGCAGCTGAAGCAAGTGTTGAAGAAGATATAGAAGCGTCAGTAGAAGTTGTGGATGGCGTCCGTTGATGAGACTGTGCAATACTATGGTTCGAATTGACAGTAGTAGAACTTGCAGTACTTGATACAGATCCCGTTTGTTGGTTATGACTATGTTCTTCTGGTTTTACAAGCGTGTTGAATGAGTGGAACGAAGCTCTATTGGAGTCTCGGGTCCGAGTAGTCGTAGTAGCTGGCAGATGTGTGCTGCTTCCTAATCTTATAGGACGGCACTGGAACTCATCAGTAGAGGATCTTGAGGCTGAAGTCGATGAAGCCCTAGAATGAGTAGATGAGGTATTAGAGGATGTCGAAGAACGGTTCTCGTGACGTTTGGCTAAACGAATCGGACGTATTCCGTTCTCATCTGGGGGAGGAAGTGACAGCGACTGAGTCCCAGCCTGATGCAGCCACGAATTGGTGCGTTCGGGTGAATTGACAGGAGACCTTGGGTCTTCGTCCATGGAGATATGATGTGGTGAATGCTGTTTTCGTCTACGAGAAGACGGAGAAGGGAAATGGAATAAGCTATTTGATCCAAGTTGATGTGACGGTAACAATAAAAACGGCGGTTACACCGTGCTGGTTGAGATGCTACTAATTGTGGCCACCGAGTCCCAACTCAATGAGTATGGAATAAAGCAAGTGACTGGTACAAAAGATACACCGAAGAATTACACAAGGTATTAAATCACAAGTGTGATAGATGAGATCGAATCAGAAACCACTCCGAGATAGTACAAGGAAGCGGAAAACACAGAACTTTTGTGACGATAGAATCGACGATCTGGTTGTGTTGGATGTGATAATGATGCCCCGAGTAGTATTGATTGTGAAGGGGGTTATTATAAAGAGATAGAAAGAAAGAGCTGAACAATTGGAGATTGGTAATTCCTTGGCTGAAGAGGTGTTCTTTGCGCCGTTTAGCGAGAGATCGAGGTCGCACCGCGAGCGTTTAGACGAAATAGCGAGCTTGTGGAGGGAGAATTGTGGGTTTAATGAGGGTGTGCGGTGAGAGTGTGGTGAGAGTGTGGTGAGAGAATGAGAGATTTAGTGGAGATTTAGCGAGAGACAATCAGAGCTTGGAGGAAAAATAGTGCGTATGAGAAGCTAAAGTGGGGGATTGGTTCCAGTGGTTAGAGCAGTGCATTTTGAGTAGTATTAGACATGAGACATCAGACATGAGACATGAGAAGAAGTATAGGTTATCATAGAGAACCGGAAATGGAGATGTCATAAAAGGAGTTGGTTGTGGCTAGTGCTGATTCAGAGCTTCATTTCAATCCTAAATTATTAAAATAGAGAGAACCTCCAACAAATACTATGGTGATACACAGTGTGAAATATTTCATTCAGTACAATGCTCATAGACACTAAATAGAGATTTAGACGGATTTACTTCAGATTACGACTATCTCTACCATTTGTGTTATTGTTTACCTACGCTGTTGACTCGTGTTGTTTACGCCCCCGCAAGCGAGTACCTGCTACGCTCCGACTATATATAACCCATATAATATCGAGGTACCGTGTATGTTGAACCTCCTATTGTGTCGCATTGTTCTCTTCACGGTAAGTGGTTGCTCCTGCTACCGAGATCATCGCGACACTCTGTCGCTAAAATTGTCTCCACCGCGAACGTCACAAAGAACAACGAAAATTGCAATCGTCAGATCTTACCGATTTTGCTGGGAGAGGAAAGAGTATGGGCAAGAATAAGATTCGGTATAACTTCTGAAATGAAGGGAAGCAATTACATCCACAATTTGGTTCAATGTGCACTTTTGACCATGAGAGATGTTCATGGTATTTTGGCATTATTAATAGCATTTCAAGTATCTTTGAATCGGACCCTTCATCGTAGCAAAAGCCCTCGCTATTACTCTTCGGCCATTTGCTCACTCTAAATATTCATGCACGCACTAAAATGTGCTACTTAAAGTTCTTGTTAGAGACACCTTTACTATGTAATATGTAGTGGAAGAACAGTATTTTTATAGAAGTTTAGATCACTAAAATAGCAAAGAATCACTATTTCAGAGTGATTGCTATCCAGGATTTGGGACTCGTTTCGATATTTCCAGTTAGTTAATCTTTCGTGTTTCTGGTATTCACCATAGATCTCTTCCATATTGCGACATTATACTAATTAATGAAAAATGGTATGTACGACATCAATGTCGCACCATTAGAATCTCCATTACATCATTCTATAGCAACATACAGGAACCTTCTTCCTCCACTGTGGATGGGAAATATCACGTGAATATACCCAAATCAACACGGAATATCCGAAGATTCACTTTGAATGAGATCATGGGTGTGGGAACAGCATTGGGAACGATATAAATTGCATAGCTTGGGTTTAATTGTTGTACGAATCACTTTTCTTTCTATCAATTGCTGTTACCGTTGCTAAATATCATACACAATGCCTCTCGAAGTAACTGAAAAATTTCCCTCGAACGTCGAGTTCCAGTACATTCCAATTAATATCGACGAAATCAAAGACGTCAATGTTTTGAAGTGTGAAATCCCCACTCTCTTGAAGTTGGACAAATTGTTTGAGTCACTCGCCGGTACGAGTGCACCAAATGTGCTTATCGTCGCAGTTCCTGGTGCTTTCACCCCAACTTGCACTGAGAACCATATTCCTCCTTACTTGACCCACTTGGTGGATTTGAAGAAGGATAAGAAGATCGGTGCCGTTATTATCATTGCCACAAATGACGCCTTCGTCATCAATGCTTGGGGTAAATTGTTGATCAAGGATGCTCTTGCAGGCCAGCCAAACTTTAGTGCTGAAGATTCGCCAAAGATCATTTTTGCCAGTGACGTCAACGGAGCTTTCAGCAAGTCTTATGACTTGGCAAGCGACAAGGGTACCGGAATTAGAACATCCAGATACGCCACCGTTGTCAATGGTAGTGACAGAACTGTCAAGTACTTTGGAGTTGAGGTTGAGCGTGGGGTCAAGTTCAGTGGAGTAGATGCTATTTTGGGTGCTAAATTGTAATAGAATAGACAAATTAGAGACTATAAATATTTTTCATAATCTATCTACATGAGACCATATAAGAGTAGATAGTACTTCAATTGAGCTGTAATCCGTGGAATTTTGGGCCCCTTTTGACATGATTCCTGTTGTAAGCGGTACCTTAACAGAGATCTAGGTACCCCCAATTTTTACTGACCAACCGATAACATAATACTTAATAAAAGAGCTAAACTTTAATTTAGAGACCTTTCTGGCTCCAATAACCAATACGGAATTAGCTGCAAATTTGCATAGCCTTGAAATCAGGATGAACTACAACAAAACTGCAGTAGTTTAATGAAAACTGCACAGGTCTCTTTTCTCTATTCCAAAAGCCTGCTGGTGGAACACACCAACGCCTACGGCAACATTAGTAAGTCTAGAACGATCAATAAAACTAAACCCCAGATATCTTCCCACTTTTAGCATATCTCTTAACCTCCTACACCTTCAACTACATCTATACACAGCTCTATAACTATGTTGACTCTGTTATTGTCAGGGCTCAACGATTCCAGAGTCCACCAAACACCAGCGTAAGCGCATTCCACAGGTACATAATACTGAACTCTAATACTGTATTTGCTGCCACCCCTCTAGTTTTCAAAACCTCTCGTAGACAATTTTCTTCCTCATACAGATTCTGTACGTGGTGTACGTCACCCCTTCTAAGCGGTACAATCGAACATAAGACGAAGCAGGCCACTCCTCCGCACCCCTGGTAACAAGAACTGCTATATTGGCACCAGCAGTTCACGTTGAGTACCACTCCACTCCTCCCATTTCATCGGCCTGTTCAGCTTCTGCCCCTGTGGGGTTTCACGGGTCAATTTACGTCCCTATGACGCAAGTTTTACTACATCCCCAATAGCGCCCATCACATTGTTATCCCTTCGGCGTGCCCCTACCACCATCCGGCACAATGCTCCATTCACTCCACGCATTACTAAGTCTAGGTGTTCTATACCCTTCTTTTTAGGACGGACGTCAGAAAAAATGGGTTGGGTGGCGCACGACTGCTTTTTTCATTGGTTCCTTGTCCCGTTTGGACAATCCATCGATCCATCCAGATTATATAAGGATGGGTTAGTCCAATTGATGTTGGTAGTGATGAAAAATTGAGTCTGAACACTGAATTCTAGTACTAGAACCACATTCAATCAATTACCTCTAATCATGTCCAAAGTTTACTTCGATATCGCCGCCAACGGCCAAAAGTTAGGCAGAATCACCTTCAAGTTGTACAACGACGTTGTCCCAAAGACTGCTGAAAACTTCCGTGCTTTGGCCACTGGTGAGAAGGGATTCGGTTACGCCGGTTCTGCTTTCCACAGAGTCATCCCACAATTCATGTTGCAAGGTGGTGACTTTACCAGAGGTAACGGTACCGGTGGTAAGTCCATCTACGGTGAAAAGTTCGCTGACGAGAACTTCTCCAAGACCCACACCAAGCCAGGTTTATTGTCCATGGCTAACGCCGGTCCAAACACCAACGGTTCCCAATTCTTCATCACCACTGTTCCATGCCCATGGTTGGACGGTAAGCACGTCGTCTTCGGTGAGGTTGTTGAAGGTTTCGATGTTGTCAAGCAAGTCGAGTCTTACGGTTCCAACTCTGGTTCCACCTCTGCTAAGATCACCATCGAGGCTTCCGGTGAGTTGTAAGTGATTTTGTAGTCTACAACGGAGTTCGTTTCTACGGCTCCCTGTCTACAGCTTCGTTTGCTTTTATTTAAAAATTACCGTTACACGAAAATCGCCATGCAAAAACATTCTTTGGTAGTTTACTCTTCAATATAAGTGTGTCTTGAACTCAATTGAATTGGGTCCTGGATAAGGTTACTTGCTGTTAACTGTAGTAGTAGTAGTAGTAGTAGTAGTAGTAGTTAGTGAAGCGAAGAGTAGCACTGAGCATATGATGTCACGTGTTTGCCATTCTACTAATTTTAAATCTTGTCGAGATGCAGCGTGGTGTCACGTGAATGGGGTTTTTGCTATTACACTCATGCAGGAGATTTCAGTACGCCCGCTAAAAGACTTCTGCCTCAATTTATGTAAATATGTGATCACGTGATAGATAATTGTCACCTTTTGCAGAGATGCATTGAGTCCATAGTAATTTATTGGGATATATGTAAAGCGAGCAATAACTCTCCAAAAAGGTCAATTTAAATTATAACGTCGAAACATGTAAATTAGCTCATCTCTGTTTAGTATTCGATTGCATATGATGTACTGAACGAATGTCGGTCTTCTCGGACTTACATGAAGTAAAAGTAAAATAATCGATAAAAGTTCATGAGAGTCGGCTACATTTAATGAGTGATCGCTTATAAGTCCTTAGAGATAAGGGAGCTGTTTTCTTAGTTGTACTGAATCTGGAACTTGAAATTTTTTTCCAATGGAAGCATCATTTCAGGCTAGTGCTTTAGGTGTAGAGTTATTCTATTCACTTCAAAGATAGTAGGGGAGAACGATGATTCTCACAAAGCTTACTATTCTTTATCTCTCAACATGTCATTTCAACGTAACTTATAGCACTACTACTGATGCATGGGTGTAAGTATACACACTATAACAGCTATCAAGTATCAAGTGACTTCAATTGTAATTACAATCTGAACATTTATTCAAGTGCACAAGCCCGTGATCCATTCTCTACCTATTTTTTTATGGGGTACATCGTTTTATTTTCTTGCTATATCAAAAGACAGATAGAGAGAATAAGAAAGACAGTATGGCAATGATTTGTACAGATAGAAAATTAGTGTTAAAAACTCTCTGCCAAACACCATTTAGCTCATCTTATAGATGAGAGCGGAGATGATTGATTAATAAGTAATGTTGAAAAAGGATACACAGGTTTTGAATTCAAGATCGGTTAAGCGAGTGTTTACCGCCTGAGCTCGTCGCTTCGATAATTTGAGGACGGCAAGTAGGTATCTATTTATCTTTTTCAATTCTTTGAATGATAGGGCAGTGTTAGATATTAATGTGTGCCAAGTTAGTGGGAAGACTGGACCAAAAATGGACCAGAGCCGTTTATTGACTCCACAATCTTGATAAAGGTAGAAGCTATAGTGTGAGGTGACCGTTGCACGGCAGAGGTAACATTCAGAGTCCATTGGTAGCAAAAGTGAGTCCTGTGTCCTAAGTTGAAGCGGTGTAATTCGTCTAGGTCTTAGGGGAAGTGATTCCGGAACGTTTTGAGTTTCTGCCAAAAAGCTTTCCACTGTTGAGGTAAGAAATGGAGTCATTCAGTCCACCCCTTTGGGGTAAGACAGTCACGTAGTTCCAACTGTGTCGCTCGACTTCTTCCTTTAAGGGATTCTTCTGTAATCTTTTCCATATCTTGTTGCCAGTAGTCAACAGACGGTGGATGCAAAATAATTGTCTGTACTTGCCTGACGCTGAGAGCTACAGGGAGTTCAGGACACCTGGGATGAAGAGACTTGGTAAGATGAAACCATGCGTTGAAGTAACTACGTTCCGCCTTTGAGAAGAATGGATTCGTGCAAATGGCATCTTGGATGCTCCCACCTCGTTTATGCGAGATGTTTGCACCCGCCAAGGCCCGATACCAGGGAAAGGTGAGGCTTGTATCTTCGTGAAGGAGTGTTCCGGGGGGAATGGCTGCATTTCTGGTAATGTATCGTTGTACTTTATCCCTAAGAGTAATATGACTGAATTGGTTAGTGTCTGTTAGTACCGAGTGGATTAATTTCCCTACGGCACTGAAGTTGGGCCTCGAGATCCAAGACTACTACCTTGCATAGATGCATTGGCGAGAGTCCTAGATGACGTATATGCCGTATTGCAGCTTTTTTACGACACACTTATAATTACATGGTAGTAATTCAAAGAAGAGTAGGACAAATTCTTGGCACTGGGTTTCGAACATACCTTAGGGAATCAAGACCATTAGGCAGCGTCCAGTCAATGCATCACGAGTAATATCCAGAGATCGTTCCTAAAACTTAATCGTAATTCCAAAGAGTAAATGTAAAGACCATCTCAAAAGAATCTACAAACCATCTACATGATAGGGTTGGTGCTGGATTCCTCCTCTTGCAAACGTCACACCGCCCGACAACGGACTCAGTAGTAAGATCTTTACGGCTTAATAATAATATAGGAGTAGCATCTATGTACATATGTATGCAAAATGTATGTAGGCGTGAGATGACCCAACCCAATGCTGCATTTTATTTTGAAGCTCGGTCCTTATGTCATTTTCGAGTGCTAACAACGCACTACTGTGTTACCTCAGGCCAGTTCACAATGAGACTTCCTCGCACCAGTAGCAACAATCGAATACCCATACAACACTACTGTAAACCATACAATAACTACCTTGCCAACGTGCTTATATTTGCCATCTCTTGACCGCAAAATTTTTCCTTCTTGCTACACCCCCAACACAGCATGTATTGGGGTTGCATCCACGTTTGCACGTTTGCAAAAACTGGAATTTTGCGCTGTGACTACCAAACCTAATTTGTTTTTGTGCCATCACCCACGTTTTTTCGGCTGCGACCGAAGCTTGGCAGCGAACAACCTGATAATAATACAGATACCCACGAGACACCAATTAGAAGAATTGCGGTGAAATGATGGTGACAATAAACAAGAAAGGGTGAAAAACTAACCAACAAAACAAGAACAAAAAAAGATCCTCTGACACAGACTAAAATCACCCCCGTTTCCCAGCGTCCCGAGGCGTCGGGCATAAGTGAGCAAATTCAAATTCACTCCTCGCCTGAGATCCTCTTTCCTCACCGACAGAACGAGGCCAAAGCCCCACCAAAACTGCTAAGCGCAGCTATTCAACTTCAGCCTCTGGAACATCTGTACGATGAAATCATGAAGCAATAGGTCCGTAAAACGGCCGCATTTTCCACAGCCCAATTGTACCAATGCTACCAAAATAATCCCGCCTGTTCCTATAACTCGAAACAATGGCCCGTCCCCATCGGGCAAATCCATTCATATATATGCATCTCATGCAAATGCAGCACGGCTAGTTTACGATAGACAGTATAGCGACTAATATAGTGAGTTCCTCAGTGTGCCATTAAATTGGCGGATTTCATCTGTGTGAATAAATATATAAATGCAAGCCAGTTTTCTTTTCATTTGACAAGTTCATATAATCGTAATAATAGTACTAGAAATACCATTTGATACCTGGCGTCTGTGCTTGTCATAGCTCTGCACTGTTTATCATACCCCCCAAGAACCCATTAACAGAAAAGCGCTACCTACCACGTTTCGTATCAACTATCTTAGAATCTCCACCAATATAATCCACAATGTCCCAAATATCACCAGCAGTCAATAATAACCCCTACATCAAGTTCATCGATCGGTACATGTGCCGAATCGTGCACAACCCCATCATCTCAAGCTCGTTACTCATAATAGCCATTTGCGCAATACAATGTAACCAACTATACTACTTGTTTACCGCCAAGTACAACCAACCAGACTTCATTTTCATGGAGGACTACATGTTCGACATCGTATCTAATGCCTTGAATATCTTGTTTGTTCTCCGTTTCCAGGCGAAATCAAGCGCCGCAATCAACGTCACATGGGAAGTCGTCTTGTTCATCCTCCAAAATTTCGGTTGTTACAACCTCCTTTTCAATTACGAATACAGCATCCTTTTCAACTACGAGATAAAAACATCCTTGAAGGTTTGTCTCATCACACAGATCGTGTTTCCATACCTCATTCTTATGATCAACTTGTTTGACTACAAGAATTTGACGCCTTCAGTGTTCTTACTGGACTGCAACAGCAACTACTTGCCCATTTTCATTAGCCATTCATTCCTCTACATAAATTGCAATTTCCCATACTTTGACTCAGCCCCTTATGAAGCCATCTTATCGAACGTTCCTTTCATCTACAAGGTGTGTTCGTTCTCCGTCAAGTTTTACTGTATATACGGGTTCATATTGCACGAGATCGCTTTGATCTTGTACGACGTATCTGACATCGCCAATTATGACATATTCTACGACCAGAAAGAGGACTGCTACAACAGCGAAAAAGGTGACAACTCCACCAAAAAAGACGGTTTGATTGGCTCTGCTACAACCTTCCCTTCATCCTTGTTGAGCAAGGTCTACAACAATTGGAAGAACCAGCTTTTGATTGTAGCATGTTCCACGGTAATAGTATTCGATATCGTGTTTATTTACATAGCTAACTAGAATTAGTGGGCATACAACATGTGACAATACCACTTATCACCAATAATAATAAAACCAATAGCATTCACCCCATTTAACACTCCGTACATCGCTTCTAAGCCCCATATAAGCCTGAAACTGACGAGACTTCTGTTCGGGACGCTTAATTTTACAAAGTGGACCATTCACATGGAAAACATTTCGAGTTATGCTTCGAATTATAGTACAATACGCTAATCGTAGATATTTTATAACTTGAACTGATCATACTGGATTCTAGGGCGTCATTTTTCAGCCTTGTCCCCCTATAATTATACTCAGTTGACCACCAACCAATCCAAAGCCTCTTCGCAAATTAAACTCACACGAGCAAAACCTTAATGAAAACTGTGCATTACAGTTATACTGCAATAGGGTCGCCAGCAACATGGTTTCCGCATCACGAAGCATGGGATTGTCTATCACTCCAAGTAAGTCAAAAGCCGCATGAACTATATGTATTTATAGCCGTTGCCAAGGAAACAAGCTTTTCTTTATACAACATAAGATTCTGCCATGGGATGATACGGCTTTGCAGATGAAATCTCTAGTACCTAGCAAAGTGATACTTGTAGTTCTCCACAATGTTGTCAGTTAACTCTATGGCCTCTAAGTCGGAATCTTCAAGGTATTCATCATCGGTATTGTCGCTATCATCAGAGGTCACATATTCAGTCTCAGATTGGGATGGTGGTTCTGAAGGGTCTTCTTCATTACCTTGTGATAATGGAGTTTCACTCAGCCTGCTTTCAACTTCATTTACTTCTTCTCCTTTCCCCACCTCTTGATCGACCTCTTGTTGCTCTTCCTCATGTACGGCAGCTAATTCTGCTTCTTCAAGCTCAACATCCCACATCTGGACTACCAACTGCGCCTCTTCTTCATTGTAGATTTTGGTTTTGACAGTTCCTTCGTCGTTTGTCATGAAGTACGTGAGTAATGCAGTCTCATATACAAGTGAATCATTCTTGTCAGCCACTTCAAGGGCTCTGTCTTGAACGATTTGCAATTTTTGTTCTATCTTTTCGTGTATGCTGTCGGTCTGTGGCTGTGTTTGGATCCCCGACGTGAATCTCTTCAATGATGAAATATGAGGGATCTCCAGGAAAGCTAAGCCCTGGGTTTCATCTACTGGCTCTGTACCTGCCTCTTCTTCTACCTTTACCATCAGAAATGGAGAAGCATATACTTCTCTACGACAATCATAAAAGTATCCATTCTCATCGTATGGAAAATTTCGAAGATACAGATACCCCAGTTTTGGAATGGACTCACTATCAATCTTTAGCTTCAATCGATCTGCCAAGTTTTCCCAGTATTTGTCTTTGTTGAAGTATGAATCAGGATGGTTGTAACCAAGTCTCAGTACACTACGTACTATGTCTCTCATTTTGATTACCACCTCATCAAGGGCATCCCTGGAAGCTGCTATCAGAGTTCCTAGTGATCTTAACATCGTCTGTTCGCTGATACAATGGGCCACAATCTTTCTGGTAATTTTCTGGACGAGCTCTTCCATCAAAAGAAGAGATCCGTAGCCAAAGGAGAGGGTGAACTTGGCACTCTGATGGTAGCTATCATTGTCGACTATGTTGTTACAAATATAGAATTTCTTCGTTAACTCAGATAAAGACTCCAAATTGAACAATGTTTGGTGTTCTGATAAAGGTTCATCTGAGTCATAAGTTGTTTTTATTCGCTTTGGAGTATATTTATGTGGACGAACACGCTTTCTCTTCATGCCAGTTGAAGTCTGTTCTGTTGATGCTTGGCTCGAGGTGTTATTAGTACCTTCTTCAATATTTGCAGCGCCGCCATTATGTGTTTCTTGATCGTGGTGACTATCGTGGTCACTATCAACGTCGTCATCGTCGTCATTCATTTTATTTATTTTATTCCCTGTGGACTTTCTGGCTATCGTAGTGTACTTCGTAAACTGTTTCTTGTATTTGATATTGTAGTCGTTTTCTTTACGCCTCTCTTTCAAGGAAATCAAATCACTTTGGACATCTTCAAACTTAATGAAGTATTCGCTCATTTCATGGGCAATAGGCATCTCGTCGTATCTGATCAAACGTCTTGTGTGTTGAGGCATGTTGATCTTATGGGTTGTACCGCTCCGTTTATATCGGTATTGACGTACGTTATCTTGCCTTATTTCTTCCAAACCACGCTTCAATACCTCGTAGTATACCATTATTTCCAACTCTGACTTCTCTGGTAGCTTGAGTCGGATGAGATCAAGTCGATGGATGGAGTATTTCGAAAGCGCATCAAAGAATATTTCTTTCTCAGTGCTTGTCCACAATGTCCCCGGCGACTCATCCAAGAGCGGCAACGGTCTAGATGGATCAACTTCATCTTTATGGGTGTCAATTTCCTCTATTCCATTATACTGCTTTCTCAACGCCGTGGAGTAATATACCTCTCCGACATGAGTTATTCTAGACTGATGAAAGCGATGACTTGGGATGGGCTCGAAGGTCTCTCGTACGAACCGGTTATAGAAATCCACGTAATTGAGATTTCCTCGGAACACACGAGTGGACTTGTACTTTGCTGCTGCTTGGTCTCTTCCGCCGTCGCTGCCGGTCATTGTAGCCCGTCTACGGAAGGAATACTGTTGCACATAGCTCTGTTTGACGTCGGCATTATTTTTTTAGATAGCGCATTTTTCAGGCCTCGTAAATTAATACCGTTAGGGAAGGAAAGGAAGGATGTTATAAGAGATTGTGAATATAGAAGGTATAGAATGTATAGAAGGTATAGAAAGGGTTAATATTATAGTTTATTGATATGATGTGGCTATAAGTGAGATTGGTTAAAATATAACAGAATAAGAGTTGTTCATGAAGATTTTGGTGGTAATATTAAGCGTAGAATAGTATGGAAGAGAATGAGAATATGGAGTATGCTCGTTTGCCTTTAATGAGTCAAATGAGGAAACAGCAATGATTATTTACTTCATAGTTCTATGTTAATTACGCAATATAAACTCCAAGATCAATTTTGTCAATGCGTAGTATCTCAGTACATTCAAGTAGTAGATTTACATATAAATATATAAGGATTGGCTATGGACACCGGAGCGAACTTGTCATGACGATAATTTCACTTCTTTCAATTGCTCTGAAATGTCTGCTTCGTCATCTTCTTCTTCTTCTTCTTCTTCTTCTTCTTCTTCGTCGTCGCCATCATCGTCATCGTCTGCATCCTCATCCTCGTCGTAGTCAGTATCAACCCAATCGTCGTCACTCTTGTCGTCCTCTTCCGTGAAACTTTGGAGTAAACCAGGTAAAAACCGCTTCGGGACGTCATCCTCTACAATTTTCTCGTCGTCTTCATAGAATATCTCCACATACTCTTCGGGAACAAGTCCGTTTTCACCTGTCGTTGGATCTTCTGCAACTAACCATCCTTGGCCGTGTCGGTACGATATCCAGATGATCTGGCCTTCTGTTAACGCAACTTCATTATCGTTTTCTGGTTGGAAATCAAATAAAGCCCGTGCTTTACGATTTATTTCGTCATTGGATCGCTCATCGAAATCGTTATCATTATATTCGTGATTTCCGTTTCCCTCGCCTGCATCCTCGATATCTATATCCCCATCTCCATATTCATGATGTCCTTGAATGCTACGGAAATGCTGGTTACTTGGTGATGTAATGAATGGATAGTTGTCGTCATCAAGATCTTGTATGCTGTCATCGTCGTCGTCGTATAAATGGGCAACTTCGGCGAAATCTCCACTACGTAACGGGTGTGATTCAGGATATCCAAAGTCTTTAATTGACGTGTCCGAAGGAAAGTAGCTGGATAACTTGCTTCGCGGTTCTATATCGTAATCAGCCATTATCAAATTGTTAGATATGTTTGTTTGTGTCTTCTTTGTTAACTATGCTGTTGTAGGGACGTTTTTGACGGATTCGATGAAACGGTGTTGTTTATCAATGCCTTAACTATGGCAAACGCCTTGAATGTGCTGTACAGCTTATAAGTAAATGAGGTTTCGCTCGTATTATACAGAATTTGGAAATCTGAAGGTGTCTAGTTGTCCTGGAATTGGTGATATTCCTGATCTTCTTATAACTTTTCTATAACCTTCGGCGAATACTGAATTCCTTCTGAATCGTAAGATAGTGGTTCTTTGCTGGTTAACTCTCTACTGATTTAGACACTTTTCGTTTCCAATTCGCGGAATAAGTACTGTAAATGGATATTCTTGTTGCACCGTCTGCTTCTACCACACTCTTTGCGTGGTTCAGTGCTACTCAATGTAATTTCTACCTTGAAACAAACTCCATAACAGGTCACAATACTACCAGTAACCGTACAGCACACAAAATAGTAATTGATAGATGTCGCACGAGCCACCTTCCCCTGACGCGACATTATGTGATGTTGGAGCCAAATCGGTTGATGATATGACGACATTTTCCCTTGCCAGGATTTTTCAGTCAAGGGCTCATCTGGTGGAGTCAAAAAGACGTTTAACGGCAGAAGAAAGGATAGTTTTTGGTGGAACAAGTCACTTATATTAGCTGTAAACCGTAGAATTCACATAGAACCACTGGTATGAGCGCTGAAGACGAACAGAGAGAGGAGTTGGAGGTGTTACAGTCCATCTATCCTGATGAGCTCAAGGTATTAACCGACACTCATTTCCAAATCAGAATAAAATTGGACACGCCCAGCACTCGTGAGCACACATTGCTTCTCGATGTAAGGTACCCTGCGGAGTACCCCGAAGTAATACCACAACTAGATGTTGAAATAGCAGAAGATCTTCCGGATGAGGACGAAGAAGAGGACTACGACGACGATGACTACGAATCCAACTACGCAGACTATGACGATAGCAGTGATGATGAAGACACCAAGGCCGCTAAAAAGGCTCTTAATATGTCGGAGACAGTAGAATTTTCCAAGTCAGACTTAAGAACATTGCATGAGAAATTAATAGACGAGGCCACTGTGCAGATTGGAATACCGATGGTGTTTGCCTTAGCTACACAGTTGAAAGATGACGCTGAGCAATTGTGGAAGGAAACCTTAGACAGATTGCAAGCTGAGTACGATCGCCAATTGCTCGAAAGAGAGGCACAAGAACAGAAGAAGTTTAATGGTACACCTGTCACTGTAGAGTCTTACTCCGCATGGAGAAGTAAGTTCCGTGAAGAAATGAAGTTCGATGAAAAGCTTCAACAGAAGTTTGACGCTATGCACCAGGGCAAATTGACAGGAAGAGAGATATTCGAGAAGGGATTGGCTAAGGAAGCCGATGACGAGGAGGGTTCATTGACTGAAGCTGTTAAAAAGGTAGCCATATAGAAAATAAATGGCCATGTACACAACACACTATTTTATAATACCGACACCTCAAATGGGTAATATACTTACTTTCATACTTCAACTTTCAACCCTGTGAGGCTCAATTTGCTTTCCACAGGGTATTAAAGCAAGCATCGGGCAACCAATGTTGAACCGGTCGTCGTTAACCAAACTAGGAATCATTCCCTCCCAGCATGTACGACGTAGTATAGTGTAGCTAGTAAATAAATGGATCTACCACCCGATGGTATACAAGCCCGCGCTGAGGACAGAGAAGATTATTGTCTGCCTCTGTGGTCTATATCTAGACACTTAGAACGTAAGGCAAGAGCCGACGGTGGGGTGTGCTCCTTTAGCAAACTTCGGCCTTGGCTTTATGTTAAGACTATAAGCTTACAGACATGCATCTATCGGCTGCAATATTGACAGCTAAAGTTCGATGATATAGGGTCCTCATCAATGGTGGGTTGACTTTTTAATGAACTTATGATTGAATACCAATCCAGATGGCTCAGAGTTAGCAGAGATATATTTCTAGCTGCTAAGACGCCCCCATAACTCCTGCTCCTACCTCTTGGAATACTCTGTTGTAGTTCTCGCCAGCCCAACTACAAGAAGTTCCTTCCAACAATTCCTCTATGTCATCCTAAAAGAAGTCAGTGCGGCAACAAGGTATGGAACCCACGTTGGAAGCCGAATTTAAGGTATGTAGTTGGCAGGTATACTTTTCGCCATAAAGATGACTTCTACCGGCACCGCTGGAGAATCAAATTCAGTAATTCACCTCAAAATAATTTTGGTTAATTGGTTCAGTTCTTTCCTGTCATATCGATGATGGTTGGGTGGTACAGCGGGAGATCATCACAACTTCTGATAAAGGCCCCGTATATCGATTATCTACTTCAACCAGTTCTATAAAAGCCATTTGCAACCTTATGATATTTGTAATATAAAGGAAGATGACGTCATATTCTTTAGGCAGCTCGCTTGCAGGAGACTTGTCTAATTTTAGTTCTCTCCACACTGATTTAGTTGCTTAATGGTGACTTATTGGCAGGGACGAATGGTCACTTGCGGATGAGATAAATTATAGAATGCTTGAAGAAAGGTGGAGAGAAGACTACTCATCTATATAAGGTCTTCCTCTTCCAGTGTGCTAGTTGCATGATTTATTTTTGTTGAAAGAATTGGCAACAGGTACAAATAATAATGAACAAGTACGAACTCTCCAAGTTGTAATTTTAGCTTACTTTCATACTATGTAACTTAGCACTAATTTAGGTTGCAAATTCTTCTTTGAAATGAAGAAGAATGTCGTGACTTTCTTGACAGCGAATGCAATTTACCGAGCCAAGTAAAGGTTTAGTTCTATTTGAGTAGCTTTACTCTATATCGAAAACTTTTTGATTACTCACTTGGTGAGCCATTTTACAATCTCATCTCCCCTTACAAATACTATAAATTTGGTACAGTTCACTTTCTCCAAGATATCCAGATCTAACCTTTGAAGAATTGTTTGAGCAGACTTTGAGTGTATGAACCAGAGCAAGCTGATCAGAATAGCGGAAGAGGGTTCGTGTTCACTTAGAAAGCCGATGACAAGGAGGGTAGTTTGACCGAAGCGGTAAAAGAGGTAGCCAAATATTAATAATAACCGTCTAAGGAATGCATCACAAATATTACCGACATCTGGAAAATTAGTAAAATATGTGTTTTTACCACCCCTGAGTCTAGAATGGATTCTCCCAACGTATCGGCCAAGAAATCATGGTAATTAATGTGGTCGATGGTTAAACATGCGGAACCGTTCCGGCTCCTGTTCATGTTAGGCGACATAAAGAGTATAGCTAGCATTTAAATAGCGCAACCATAGTACTAGCCGTGATTTTTCCCCATAATATTCTGGTTTGCCTGCAGAACAATAGGAAGCCCCCCTATACCCACCACATGGTTTTCATTGTAGAAGTTACAGCTCAGAATCAAATAGCATTGTTCATTTCCGGGCAAATTTCTACTAGCCGCCCTCTTGAAACTGGATATGTAATATGCTGCAGGGCGTCTTATTTAGTTTCTTCATGTAACATTTAAATAATAGATGACAGCGCTTATCGGCAGTAGAAGTGAGGGATTTACTTTGACATTAACATGGAACTATGGCACCTGCCGTTCAGTAGACGTAAGTGAAATTGTTCATCACAGGGAGGTGATAGTTTAATAAAAATGGTGGGCTTTATGGTAAAAGTTGTTGTCAAGCACTTCAGTCTCTTCTGAGACGCTTTTGCAACCTTTTTACCTTTTTTCGTTGCAGCATCGTTGTAACATAAATATGAGTTGCAAGTTTAGAGTTCAGATAGAACTGACATGTGGAACTTAGAACAGTCTATGATTATTTCTAGTATCTAAGTGGAGTATAGCTTTTACCAATATTGCACCCTTGAGTTGTAAACATTTAAAACTTCTATTCAACGTTAGTTACCTGAGCTCAAAAACATAAGCCAACCCACCAAGTAGTGATTCGAAATTATTTATTCCGCAGCTTCATTTCATAGGCAAAAAGCATTGATAATTCTTGTAAGTTTAAACCATTTTGTATCTTCACCGTGGCTATTTTGTTATGAGGTTTTGTTTGTTATTACTATAACGAACAGTCAAATGTACAGGTAACTATCCCGTCTTATAAATACGTATTATAAGAAGGAGCATCTGAGCCGTTTACTCGTGTCTTGTCACCAGCTGAGATACTTCGTCTTGAATGCTGTAAACATGTTTGCGCTTTGTAGGTAATTTGTATGCGTGAGTTTAGCGCTTTCCTCTTTGGGTCGGTGAATGTCAAATCGGAACTTTAACTATATAAGGTTATTTATCCCTATTGGGAATTATAGCCGTACACCCTGTGCCACTTTACTTCCTACGGTTAACCTAGAATGAGTCCTCTAAGACGGTCATGACCGGGCTAGTGTGAATGTGAACTAAGTCCGAACAACTCATCATTTCTTCAAAATTCAAAAATAACCGCTATCTACGTATACTTTCTGCTGGACATAATAATGTAGGAAATAAATGATTAGAGAACATATTCAACAAGGACTTAGCATGGCGTGTTTATTTGGGTCAAACTAGAACACTCCTTCTCATAGGGAAATCGATTTTGATGCTTCGTTTATTCGGCCCGAACTTGTGTCAACTAGCATTACCGATGCCACAGTCTTGACAATATAGCAGTGAAAAGGTGTAGTCTAAGAGCAGCGTACATCATTCGACGTCATATGATTGCTTCGGACTTAGTACCAGTTCTGGTATGCTCAGTTCTATGGATTAACTGCACGGCGAAGTATGGGAGTCTAAATGCATCGCAAGCATTGCTAAAAAACCGCTGAGCCCATTTCAAGACCAAGGCTTCTCTCAATAGTTTGCTATATCATGTTCAGCAGAAATGTCGTACTCATGATGTACTCAGGACACCGTCATCGAGCTAGACAGTACGTCAAACTAGGTGTTCCCTCGTTTCGGTTATAATTTGTGGAGATCGATGGCTTGGAACGAAAAAAATACCCTTTCGGTGTGTCACTTATTTACCATCGGCTAGCTTCAAAAGGGGTCTATCACCCGAAAGTAAACAGTCCCGCGCTGACGGCCGAGCAGGCGTATTATTTGTTCAAAGTGGCCAATTCAAGACTCGAAGTACATAGTGCAAGGGGAGATGGTGGTAAGGTGATGAGGTGGGGGTGGGATGTTTTAGCAAACGTCGGCCCAGGCTTATAGCAAGACTACACACTCGGGTATAGCAATCTACAGGACACCCATAGCATCGGCTGCAATTTTGACATTAAGTGCATATTCTCCGTCCCTCTAGGATTTTACAAGTCCTGCGTCGGCTGTAGTCACTCCTACAACATGGAATAAACTCAGTAGGAGATTAGTCTAAAAGCGGAACCGCCGAAAAAAGGAATTAACCACTGCAGAAATACTCGGATCGGGATGAAAACTGTATGTGTCACATAACGGTTTCCCGTATTACTTTGCGAACCTGAGTCCAGACCGCATCTGGAGTGTTTGTGGGACATGACTGTAGATTTAAGGTTTTTATAATGTGGCATGGGAAACACTGGTCAATTATTTTTATTGCTTGCAATATTATTTGGGAGTTGCTGCTCCCGTAGGCTGTACTCTGCTGGCAGTGGTTGCAATACGAAGCAGGGACAGTGTAATTGTGTACTAGTACGTGGTTAAAGTGATTGACCGCAGCAGCTATGAGTGAGAAGTGAAGTATAGAGCTTGTTGGGATATCTACAAGAATCTCGAAATTTTAAATAAATATAATGATTAATAGTCTAGTCTAAAGTTATGTACAAGAATTATATTAAATAACCATCTTTCAATTCGTAACTCATAAAATGCAGATTCATAAAGGCCTCGTAAGCTAAAACACATGGTCTAGCGAATAGATTGCATTATGCCTTTGGTGGGTATGAGCGGTATCATTGTGGGTGGGTATCTGTGTAATATCCTGTTGATCGCGGCTAGGTGTACGGAATAATGACTTTGGTTCAGACTTGGGTCTAGCCCTTTCCAACTCAGCTTCCCCAGAGTTACAGGAGCCAGTGATATAGTTCTTGGGTTGGCTTACAAGGAAAAGTCCTTGTTCTTCCTCTTCCTCTTCCTCCGACATTGATTCGCAGTGGCATAATTCTGGAATATCGGTAGGGGAAGCAGGTTCGTTGGTGTCTTCTTCGGAGTCTTGTGATAATTCATCTTCTTCTACCAAATCATCTTCATCGACTTCTTCTATACTGTTAAGCGACAAGTTGATGTATGGCATTTGCTTGTATGTAGATGGCTTTGCGCTGGCGACCATTGGAGCAGTCAACTTGGTTAATTCAGAAAGATCATGTTCTTCTTCCATTTCATCAACCTCGTCCGAGTCCGAGTAGTAATAGTAGTCGTCGGAATCGGATTCCTCTTCGTCTTCTTCTTCGTCATCATAATAGTAATCGTTGTCGTCATCGTCCGAGTCGGAATCAGAGTCCGAGTCGATTTCGTACTCTGTGATAGAAGTCTTGTAGTTAGAAGTGGAGGCTGGGCCAGTGCTGGCAGTGGAAGATTGGCTAGTGGTTCTGTCAGCCAAGTCAAACTTGACGTGGGCGACTTTCGACCTCTTTTCAGTCTCTTCGGCAATGAAGTCCATCAAGTTGTCCAACATGTTGGCCTGGACAACCAAGCTGCGTAAGCTAGACTTCGGGTTGCTTGCTTCCTTGGTGAGCTTTGATCTCACTTTGGAAGCAAGAATGTAAGTTTGGGCAAAAGATAATTGGGACATTATTATTTAAGTGAGACAGTAACTATACTGTTTTGATTTGCTAAACAGTGCTAAGTAATAATAGGCACTGATTGCTGAGGATAGATGCTAAGGCGAGTCAAGGTTGGAGTGAAGAGATTGCTGGTGAACTGATGATGATAAAAATACAATTCTTAATTCTCAATTCTCAATTCAAGAAGGATGTAGTTACATTTATATATCTTTTCAGAGGTTATGTCAGTCACAGACAATTGTAATAGTATTAGAAATCGTACATATTAATATTATTGACAAAATCCCGATCGGATATAAAATTTTGTATGTGTAAGAATACATCCTGCTCGCAAATAATATTCTTTTTTTTTTTTTTGTTAATTGGATTTGGAACATCCGAGATTTTTTATGTTCTCAGACCATGGAATTAAGGTTTTCCAATTCCCGTGTTTCTAGTGCTTTCGCAGTCTTTCCAGTCTTGCTCAGACGGCTATGAGCTCGGCCAAAGCAATAGGTGTACCGGATTTGGAGAGAAATGGTATAGCATGTTTCGGAAAGTCTTCCTTGATCTCCAGTAGAAGCAACAATTCTAGAAAGCAAACCCAGGGGTTTGCAACCTTGATCAAATTCCAGGAATCGTTATCCACTGGTATTACTAACAAGAATTAATAAATTACTCATACTAAAACCCACTAGGAATATTTTATAACGCGGTTAAACTTAGTGCACGATGTCGTTTTTGGTCCTGGAAAGGATGGTCCGAGTGCGACATTCAGCAATTGCTTTTTCTGCTGTTATACGCGATGACTAACTCCATTCCACGCTCCATTTATAAGCAAACTCCGTAACTGCTGAATTAATCAGCCGTGTACCTGCTGGAAGAAAATATAGAAGCTTAATTCGTGGAGTGTCTCACACCCATATTGAGGTTAAACCGTAGCAGTTATCTCGCGGACATTTGTAATGTTTTACTTATTAGTCAACCTATCCATAAAATCTTGGCCGAATTTGGCGATAAGCGTTACTTTGCAGTCAACAATAAAATATTTCTAGAACCATACAACGGCTGGTCGTTACATCATTTCAACTGGGGTTGGTTCCAGTTTAGGAACGAAAGTCCTGTTAATGCAATAAGATAAAACGATTAGAGGATGATAGGCACAAAATTGCATTACAACTGTACTACATGAATTGAGCGAGAACAAGAGCCATGAGAGCGATGTAGAAATTGTGCTTAGAATCTCACCAATCCCAGGAAGGACGCTTATTGACTAGTATATACAATGTAGCCAAATAGAATCAAGACAGACTATTGACGAACAATGGGAATTGTCACCTATGTCATGGACTGGTATGAACTCGTTGAAGCAGGAGATTGAGAGTATAGGAGAGTGTCGTTAAGGGGAAGGTGTTGCGAATGCATGCAGATTTTGCCACCAGCCAATAGATTTTGCCACCAACCAATAACATCAATAACCAAAATGTGGAGAAACTATCCAAGGGTAAATGAGCACAATATCCGATCCTACAATAAATACCAGTTGATGTTCGCGATATATTCTCTTCAATTCTTTGCTCGGAGTGAAGTTTAGTTGATTACCAATAGTACGGCTTCTTGCATTGGGTTGAATCACCATTCGAATTTTCTAGTAAGCTGCGAAATCTAAGACACATACCAGGCACATGTGCTTACGAGAGGATTTATGCACATAGCTCAATCCTATCTACAAACATATTAGAGAAAACCTCTATGCATAGTTTTGTACATCAATATGACTTAGTGTTGTAGTTTGAGCTCACGTTGATGACGTTCACCACATGTAGACCAAAATACTATAAGAGTACAAAAGTACAAGACTTTGATAGCCGGCGATCTTGACGTCAGAGTTTCTTGGTTTACGTTCTAGACTCCACTACTTCTATCTTAACTTCTAGCCGCATGGAAATCCCTCTTCTACTTGTATAGCCTTCTAATGAAGCTCTTAATGAGTTTTGTGTTAATAATCCACCGGATCGAGACTCTATGCAACGACATTTTATGATAGAAGTCTAATTCCCTCTACATCAAAGGATCAACCGCTACAAAATACTCACAAACTCAATAATACCAAACTGTGTAACGGTTATTCGCTCAAACCAAGGAACGGATTGGAAATTACGGATCCTTCTTATTGCCGCTCCTATTTTCTACACTGGATCCCAAAAACAGTGTTCTCCATAGTCCATATTCCATGCATGCAGTTCCTACTAGAAGGAGTTAGACATTAACCCCGAAGCTTCCATTAGGTCATCTTTCACAACCATATCCCGGTTATAGAACCCAATGAGGTAACTGTTCTGGAGTAAACGCGCGGACTTTGTTGCGTTTCAATAGGATTCTGGAGTAAGTCAGGAGTATTGTTTTCCAGCGCTACATATGATTATTGACATTATCTCTCGGATTATATTACTTGCCTGTTCAACCTTATGATATTAAGATATTATCGAGCCCATCTGACAGCAGTATACCCGCGTCGTAAAGCAGGAAAACGTTGCTGGAATCATTGCTATGTGCGGCTATATGCCCTACAACTACACAAAAGGGGAACTTCCCAAAAGCAAACACCG
Source organism: Scheffersomyces cryptocercus (assembly GCA_030555905.1). Taxonomy (NCBI): domain Eukaryota; kingdom Fungi; phylum Ascomycota; class Pichiomycetes; order Serinales; family Debaryomycetaceae; genus Scheffersomyces; species Scheffersomyces cryptocercus. The sequence goes on along the minus strand of JANIVO010000007.1, from coordinate 261,949 downwards.
TCCGGATTTTACCTCTTTTTGTTATCTTTGCGACATTTAAACTGTCAAGTTTTGTGCTGTCGCAAGTCGAGCTGCATGAGAACCAGAGATATTTTCGACAGAAAAAAAAATTAATATTATCGTTGAGTTAGAACACAGATAGGGAATAGAGTTTATTTCAGTTCCCATTCTGAATGTACTCAAAACCAATTATGAAATCGATCCGGAACCTTAATGCAACTCGCAAACTCTTGCTTATAAGCCTCGAGCCGTTCTGAAGTGGATTGCTATAATTTCGGATCGAGTGTACTTGAACGAACATGGTTCTGTGGCAAGGGGTTTGAACTTCGCGCTCCGGACCTATGTCAAACTTGTGAACTATCAACTCTTTGAAACGTGAAATATTGGAAGGAGAGTCCGGCTGTAATCTACCCAAACAATACTGGTGGTTCATGTTGATCCGCAACAGGAAAGGGGAAAGTTGTTTCTTTGCCATTGCCATTTCTTCAATTGGAAACTAGCACGCTTCGCTTAAGACTGTGATACTACGTAAATACTTTAGTAAATTGTTTGTAACAAATTAAAATCGTAAAAGAAACCGTCTAGCCAAAAATACAATTAGAGAATTTCACTGTGGCAGCTACATACAAACTATTTCATTATCTTTAGAACACAAGCGGCAACAATGAAGATGTTTCTTTTTCTGGGATGATCTACTGAATTGGATCCTTCGGTGCCATTACTTTTTGTTTGTAATGAGTGTACCGACTTCCTACAAAATAAAGATATTAATTCAGAATTAAAGTATGGACGGCTTACACCCTTCCTCGTAGGGGGTTCTACTAGGCTTGGCATCACTCCCTTTACATTGTTCACATACGGCTAAATATGTTCTTCTGCTTCTATCTAATAGAGGTGGATGGAGTTCCGATTCTATTATTGGAACGGATCATCTGGATACTACCCAGCGAACTACTTCAGCGTTCGTACATATATATGTAAAATGCGGTAACCTTCCAGGGTTTTGTGAGCCATTCCGCTAAATATCTTAAAACTCATATATGTAGTAATTATTCCTTCTATGATAGCATTGCTTTGGCATCGGGACCGACTATGAAAGCGGAAAGGAGCAATGCATCGTTTCGGTCTAGATGTTCGTCTAAAGAGGGTTGCTGCGCACATTTTTTTTTTGATAGGTTACATAATTCAGTTGATGTATCTTCTTCGTTACAACGGTCGTCTATGTTGAATCCGTCCAAGTCGGGATTGAACACGGGCTAATTTTAAAATACTAATTTACAAGCCACAAGAGCTCATGTTGTACCATCAACATCCTCTAGTTTAGGCAAATTACCCTTATTGTGACGCTTTCCCTTGGGCAATACCTTCCTCGCCAAAAGCGATCTCGTTCAAGGATCCTTCTTTAGTTAAGTACTTCTCCTATTCAGTAGTTGTTCATCTATGTACTGAGCGATAGGGGCAGCACTGCCGCCCGCATCCATTTGGTTCCTCATTTTCTTGTTGAAGAAATCGGAGAAGTGATCATCAATTCCAGTTGCAAAATCATATTTGGTAGCGCTTTCGATTTAGATATCACTACCTGCTAGTCCTATTAGCACTTACATCTTTTAGGAATAAAGGACTGTAGACTTCTGCTGGTGTTTGTTAGCTAGGAACCGTTGGATTGAACTGAGCGGTATTTAAATTGAATCCGCATCTATCCTATGTTGTCTTTTCTATTCAATATCTTCCCCGGCAACCACTAAACTAAAAAGGTAGAAGTTGATCTAGGTTTTCGACAAACAACTGCGTAGAATACATATAGTTAGAGTCTTCGTGGTAGATTGCTCGCTTTGTAGAGGTAAATCGATCGGTTGGAAATTAATGTGAATACATTTTGACCGAAGTTTCAGCCATTATTTAGTCTACATATACTACAGTAAATTAGTTGGCAAAATATAACGTATAATATGATACATGATCGTTATAATATATAAACATTATATATTAGAAGGAATTTTGGAGGAGTGATTTGAATCTCTGATAAATCCTATTATTGTGTTGGTAATCTTCATCTGATGGAGTAGGGAAATGACATTAAGGCACTAATTGCTCTATTACATTCAAATTCAAACTGTTTAATCGAATAAACCGAATCCCATGTCGTCATCGGACTCTTCCTTCTCTTCTTCAACTTCTTCTTCAGCAGCAGCAGCGTCACCAGAAGCAGCGGCAGCGGAAGCACCAGCAGCACCAGCAGCAGCTGGGGCAGAGGCAGCGAAGGAGAACAACAACTCCTTCAAGTTTCTACCCTCAAGAGCCTTGGCGTAGACATCAGCCCAGACGTTCTCGACTTGAGCACCAGCAGCCTTGGTGATGGCTAATAACTTTTCAGAAGTGATTTCAACTTCAGCGTCAGCTAAGATTAAAGCAGCGTAGGAGAAAGAAGCTTCGGAGGACATTTCTTACGTGATTTGTTGTATATGGTTTCCTTCTCGTAAATATCAAAAGCCTATCTTTAACTATGTATCTAAAGAGAGTAGGTGTTTACTGCCGATTGGTAGACTGTAACTGACAGAACGATAGTGAGAGTGGTAGTCTGGAAAATTTTTCGTGCGCTCACGAATTTTCAACGGGAGCTAGGGCATGAGCCCTATATTTGAATTCAGTGCGCGTGATTTATGCCACGTTCCTTACTGTACACCTATAAGCTACCCCATATTTTATCAAGGATCCTCCATAAACAAGATTCATTCATTTCATTTTATATATACAAGACAAAACAGTTAACTATATACCACATGTTCGTTACACGGCCTTACTACCTTAGTTCAAGAACTTGGTCAAGCTAGATAACCAGGTTCTGTACTCATTCTCTTCCTTGTATTCACTGTAGGAGATAATGAAGTCGGCCAACTCATCGTCAATGCCCTTTGCAGCCAAGTAGTTCTCAAATTCAGTTTGAACGGACTCATCCAAGTCGGAGAATCTTGGTCCTTGGTACTTGAACTTGTCGACGAATTCGCCCTTCTTCAATATCTCATCCTGTAAGAAAGATTGAACGTCGTCTTGGTGGTTGACGAAATCAATCATAAACGAGTTTTCTGTGTTTTGGAGGAACAAGTTGATGAATAAACCATCGTTGGTGGCTGGCTTCTCAATCAAGACCTTGATGTTACATAACAAGGAGTCCAATGCCTCGGCTTCACCCTCGAAGCCCTCCTCAAACTCGCTCTCTACGCCTTCCTCTGAAACCTGGGACATTGGGACGTCAGTGACCTCGTCAATGTCGAAGAAAATACGGATTGTCTCACCGTTGTCGGATTGCTTGATCAATTGAACGTTGGAAGTACCTTCTTTCTCGATGATCTCGAATCCGCTTCTGTCTACGAAGTCCTTGTAGCTGGAATCCAATTCGTTTGGAATGGCATTGGAAATCTTCAATTCAGACTTGAGAACTTCCTTCAACTTCTTTCCAGACTCTGTCATGGAGGTTCTCGAAGTGCCGAAGTTTCTGGCTCCAATAATAGTCGATGCTCTAAGCAACTGTGGTGCGACGCCACGAGCAGCGCTTTGGAACGCAGTTCTTTTGGCCAAGTTGACCGATTGCTGGCGTATAGCCGATACCAATAATCTAGAAGAGTACATTGTGTGTGATGAAGGTCTAAAAACTAAGAATGCTGTCAAAAGTACAGTGTACTGTAGCGGTATATCCGATATATCTACCCTTTATGTGGTGCCTGTTAAATTTTTCAGTGTGATGAAGGGATGGTATGTGCAGGAAAGGGGTTGCAAAATCAGAATCCGGAAATAGAAGGTGATGGAAGGGTTAGGTTGATTTGTGGTATATTGTAAGCTTGAGAGTATCGAATTGGTGCTCTGGAAAGTATGGTGTTCGCTATGGGTTTATGATCTATGTTGGGACCGAAAATTGGATTTTGAGCTGTTATCTGGAGGTATTCTCTACTTGTGTATAAGCTGGGGTTTAGTATCCATCAAATTTCGCAGTCAACGTGGATAGTAAACCAATGTAAGAATCCTAGTTGGTTGAAAGTAGGATAAAATTGGTAAGCGATTGTCTTTGAAATTGTTTTATCTTACAGTAATCTACAAATACTAAGATGTAAAATACTAATACTTATGTCGATTGAATAATAGGCCATTCTTCTGAACCATCTGGGACCAGGAATGTTCGTGTACATACTTCTATATATACGAAAGAAACGAAAACGAAGGAAACAACGGGCAATGCAAATGAATTAGTGGGACAGCCACAGATGCAGCTGTACGGATGCAAAAATTTTAGAAAACGCTAATGTACAATGGTAAGGAAAGATAAATGCAAATGGGTATAATGGTTCTTACTGCTCAACAGTCTCGAAGTACTCCTGGACAAACGCAGAACTTCTTCTGTACCTTCTTTCTTGGTACTTCTCAAAGATAGCCTTGTGGTTAGACTCTGCATGTCTACAGTTCTCCAAGAGAACTTCAGCTAACGGACGTAACTGGGCCTCGATATATCCACTGTAGAACACATGTAACTCGGTCCATCCGCCACGATTTAAGAGTTTACGTGACAAGTAGTGAGCTCCAGCAGCTAACCAACTTGGGGGTGATGCGACGAATTTAGAGTCCATGACGGTGATTTCCAAAAAGTACTTGGCTAATGTTCTAGTCTCATAGTCGTAATCATCAGCCTTCGAAGTTCTTCTCAAGAAAGACATTGGACCTGGCCAGCCCATATCGAATTCAAGAACATCGATCATAAACCTTTCGGCCTTCAAAAAGTCATCTATGGAGTAGGCGTTGTCAGCCATGTATGCAACTTCTTGGACAGTTGGGCAGTTGATTTCTTCGTACTTGGCAGCTATGAATAATGCCACGGCTCCAACGAGCTGAAAACGAGACAACGATACCTTTCTTTTTGAAAGGAAACGATCTATGTAGTTTACTGTAAGGTAGAGTGTCTCTGGCAAAAGGTTAAAACGACTGTGAACCTGGACAACCCAATCGATGAGAACACTTCTCATCTCCCATTTGAGTTCGTCTTGATTGTCCATATAATTAGGATCTGGAACTAATCTATTCTCAAGCTCTCTCATATAGTTAAAGATCTCAGGAGCATATTCAGCTACCATAGTTACGTCAAATGTGTCTTCGTCATTTTCGTCTAAAGTAGATCTGGAGTATTTTTGTACCACGTAGTGGAGCTCTTGAGCAACTTTCTTGGTCCAAATCGGTTCCATGGCATAGTGGGATCCTCTTTCATTCACTTCATCTTTTGGAGATCCTACCTCGTCCAATTGTTCGTCCAGAGACTCCTCTACATTTAAATCGCTTTCTACAACCAATTCATCTTCTGTCACTCGCGATTTCGTCATCATCTCATGCTCTTTGCGCGCCCAGTTCTCAAAACGGACTCTTGTAGATGGATCCAATGATTCAACAGCAGTGTACTCTCCGTCATGGAGGATTTTCTCGAAATGCTCTCTAAGCACGTCGTCGGAGTTCTCGTGTGAGTGATGAATTTTAGTGGAAGGAGCACTATAGTCCTTCTTTTGATGAAGTATATCGGTGTTAATATTTTCCTTGTCCTCATCGATGTTCTCGTATTCTTCTCCGATTTCGTCTTCTTCATCCAATGGATCTTTGAACTCTTCGTCAGTCAATTCCTCATCTTCTGGAGTATGCTTTAAGATTCTTTCCAAGCGAGGTTTCTTGAACTGGTAGTGATATTGCTGTTGTTGTTTGTAGATCTGAATCTTAGAACTGGCACCGGCACTGACAGCAGCGGGATTGGTGCTGTTATTGCTGGTCGCAGTTGTTGATCCAGAACCGGTTGCATTTGCAACACCGCTGTTAACACCACTGAGGTTGGTGGATAACGATGACTTGGACAACAATTTCTTGCTCTGGTTGTCGGTCTTCAATTCTCCTAAAACCTCTCTCTTGTCCAATCCCGATGCGGAGCCATGTCGACCATGGGACTTAGTCTTGATCCGAGATGATGTTCTGGTGGTGTTTTCATCGGTCACTGGTGTTGACACCAGTTTAGACGCGGAGCCAGTGCTGATTGAGTGTTTGAAAGACCTCATTTTTGGGGGCACCGTATTGAGGGCTTGTTTCTGTATGTTGGAGACACACGAAAGATCCACACTAAAACTTCTGTCCTTGTTTCTCTGGTGAAAAGCTGAGACTCTGGTTGCTGGCTTCTTCTACAAAGAACAATCCTGACCGTTTGGTGTTGTTTGGATTTGTGGTTGTAAAAAAAAGGGTGAGTGTAAACTGCAAGTTCTGGTGTTGTTTGAGGGCACGCCAGAAAAAATGCGAAGTTGCAGGTTTGGTACTTACTGGTGGACGCTAGTAGTGATGCGGTGTAGATGTGGTGGTTGTAGTGGTGGTAGTGGTGGTAGCTGAAACTGTTGTCTTGAAGGAAAGTGGCAGTTGATGGTCGTTGGCTAAGGAAATGTCAAGCGAATGAAGTAGCGAAGGTCGAGTTCTTGTATGGGCGCTCGATGGTTGTTTATTTTAGGCTATGAAAAATATCGCAGTTGGAAGATCGCAGCGAAGAGGTAAACTGTACGGTGAAAGCTCGAGAGAAATGGAATTTAAGCGAATGTGGTATCTCTAGCAATCGACCGATGGTACAAGTGAGTGTTCAGAGTAGCAAGAATGCTGGTGACAAGAAGAGGGCCATATAGGTGGTAAAGAACGAACAGGTTGAAAAGAAGAAAAGTATAGATGAATAAACAATTCTATTATTAATATTATCATCAAGATCAAGAACAAGATTAAGAAGTAGTAGATCCACGACGCTCACAGAATAAACTACAGTGCAATCCACACAGCTGCACCATTGTTTTTCCAAACAAATTCCAGGTCCAGCTCTGGAGCTTTTGGTGGTGTATGAAATAATTTGGCGTGCTAACATACTAGCATAGAAGTAAACACGCTAAAGGCAAGCCTCCACCGCAATCCGCGTCCCAAGAAAACCGAGACCCCGAAAACTGCTTCCTTTGCTAATAATAGAATGCCTGTTTGAGACTAGGGACCGCTTAGGGCCTTCGAGATTTGCTGCTTGCAATGGCTTCTGGTGCATCCCGTGCTGATTGCTGCTGCGTACTTGAAACAATTGCAAATTCTGTCATGGGAACGAAAATTGCAAACGCGCGTTGCAGCAACAACACTACAGACACTCATAAACAAATAAACAAACACCAATGTAACTTGCAAACATGGGGGAGACAAATATGTATTTGTTCCTGTAGATAATACAGATCTTTGCATTTTAGGTAAGAAGAGTGAGTCTTCTCACGTGTCAGTGCAGGAAAAAGGGCAGCTTTCCTGCGTTTCTGTGATTGTGCGATTCACGTTTTACATTGCGATGCGAGTTTTGACTTCGATGGATTTTGGAGGATGCGGCAGTTGATTTCACGTGGTTTTGGCGTGTAGCACGGTACCCACACGCCAAATTCCGATTATGTACACTTTCTTCCATTGTTAACAGTTCACTGTGAATCTGTTATCTGTTTATCAATGGATCCGTTGATCTGACTGTGTGTACATATCAGATTTGTGTTTATCTATGTGTTTCGCTGTACTGTTGTATTATGAATCCTTCTTTTTGCCCCTTGGAAGTTAGATAGACAATGGCTTAGCTTAATGCATTACTTTCCTCTAATAGCATTGTTCAGTTTATCTATTATCGCTCTCATATTTACTCTACCTTAAGTACTACACCCCATAGCCAATGCTTGTTGGTTAAAATTCTTCGATTTAGATGAATGCCAGACGAGTATCGGATATCGGCACCTTAGATGGAAATCCGTGCAACGCCCTTGTCTGAGTTTGATCGAGTGTGTAAAAAACTTCAGGAGAAGTTGCATAAAAAGAAAAGTCCAATCAACCAATTACCCGAAAAAGCCTACGATACGGTTGGTGCCCCCAACCAGGAATTCGGAAACAATGCATCCCTCTACAACTAAAATCCTCAGTATCGCATTGGAGAACGATTTTGTAATCTACCTCTAGACAATGCGTATGAAGTATTATTTGTGTTACTAATCTGCACTAGTCACAGTAGTTCAATGGGGACAGGGGTATCAGTTAACTATTTCGGTGATTTCGGGCAAATGTACCCTGATCACCAAATTTCTTAAACCCATACGCTCGTATGTCGGAGAGTGAACTGTGCGAATAGGTGGTGGAGCAGCAGCCAACTCTAAATCTAACTCAAACTCTAAGCAACTCCAATCTTATTGTCCTCTCAGGGCCCCGTGAACCGACTAACAATGAATATCACTGCCTATGTATATGAGCCTCAAACTTAAGCACCAATGTCTCAATTCACATAAGCTCTACAAGAAGCTCCGGATGGCCAATGACTCTAATAATTGAAAGGACTCCATCCGTTGAGGTAATTAACAAAAAAAGAAAGCTAAAGCTAAAGTCAAAGGAGTGATTTCAAGGAGACCATGTGGTGTCAGATGGAGAGGCAATACGCAACAAGGGAGCCTTCAGACAATTTGCCCAAGTATACTGACTGTACCAGTGCTCAGTCCTGGATACACCTCAAAAGATATGATAAACCCGTTGTCAGTAGTTCATGACAAATGGCGACCAGGGCAAGAGGAATACGAAAATAAATGCATTGACGGATACTTATCTATGATGTAGCTGCCGCTGCGTCAAAAGTACATATGTTCTGTGGTTCTAACAGACGCCGCTGCAACAAGAATGCATGATACGCACCTGATGTACTCCATTAACACCTCATTTCTCGATTAGGGAGCAGATCAGAAATCTCAAACAATTACATGTCCACATTCGATTTAATGCGACCAGGCCTGTCTACACTCAAGGGAATAATTCCAATGACGCCCCTTATCTCAATATACAACATTGACACATGTAAATGTGCGCAAAGGCGGTGAGAATTCAAGTAGCACTCAGCTCCGCTTGTCGGGTTCACGTAGTGAAGTGATATTGTCAACTCGTTCACGCTTAATCAGAAGCGAGGATAAGCTACAAAAAGAAAAATCGTGTACAATGGCTTTGTATCTAATACATACTATATTTATTCCGAAGAAAAGAGGGTATAATGGCATAAACAGCCCAGTAATCAATACATCGAAATAAAATAAATTTAAATAGAAAACCAAGGATATCTCTAACAGCCCATAAAAACCCCCCTGAATTTGCGAAGTCGAAGAAAAAAAGCGTATCAAAACTAATAATGCATAGGTGTAATTTTAACCATCCAAAAAAAGCAACGAAAAGTTTAACTAGCAAGGCTAGAAGAAATGAAAGATCACCCATAGTAAAAACCAACCTCTAAGTATTCTACCTGAAGTAGAACATGTAAAAATTCCCAAAAGAACGTAACCAAACAAAAACAAATGAAATGAAAATCTATTACTCTAATTCAAAATTGATTTCGAATAGTTGCTGCTCATTAGTTTGGTTATCGTAGTTGAAGAAATTGACATTACTCTCCTCAAAATCGACATCGTCTGGAGAGTTGAGAAAGAAGGTTTCCATTCCACTTTGCTGAATTAGCTCAGGAGAGTTTTGCCTCGTAGGTATTATTGTAGTTTCATTAAAGTTGTGTTCGTTATGTATTATTTTGTTTACTGGGGTTTGATAAGGCTGGTAGTTGCTTGGGGGAGGTGTCTGGTATTCGGTAATATTAGGAAGTCTTGGAGTAGAATAATGGCTTAAGTCTTCTTCATTGAAGGTGCATTTTCTCAATGATGCGGTATACTTATGTCCCACATTGTTTAAATTGCTATTGTTAACTATCAATTGGTATGATTCTTCGATTAGTTGTTTTAATTCACTGATTAAGTTGGAGCTATGGTCTAACTTATTCAATTTCAATTTCATTATCAGTAACTTATTTAATACAGCATCAGACATGGCGGTGTTATTGGTAGAGCTCCTGTTGAAATTCTGGCCAGCAGCATCGTTCTCCCCAGTACCGTCGTTACCGGATTGAGGTGGGGATGGGAAGCTAAAGGAGAAAGGTGATTGAAGGGAAGCCATTGTTCTACTTCTTGTTCGTATGGTTGTAGTTACTTGTTCCTATGCTTGTTTGTTGTCGCTATTGGAGTCGCTATTGGTATTGGTGTTCCTGTTTTGAAAGAAATACTGAAACCTTTGTCCATTAGATTGTCCTTGGGTCCTTCCAAATAGCTGCAGCTACAACTACTTCTTACTTTGTCTCTTCAATCTTCAAGAGATATTTCCTGCTTTAAATATTCATTGCTCCGATTAAGACTCGATGAGATTATAGCTGCATAATTAATATCCTGCATGTTTGCATATTTCGATACTGCGTGCTATATAGGCTGCATATGCTCTCTGATAAAAATATTTTAAAACTGCAGGTGGACTTATGTGCGTCCTGAGATACATTACCACATTTCACACACACACTCTTCGACACACACTTCTGGATTACTGATAAAAACTATAGCATTTCGAAGATGCTGTCTTTTTGAAACCTCTTTTTTGTTGCATTTGTCTTAGTTTCCGATTTCCTTGCCGAACTGCGGAGTGATTTTAACCCATGATAAAATAAAGATCGATTTCTCCTTTTAGCTTCCTAGTTCATTCCGTATCCCTCCTTTTTTACTGATATTTTTAGGGGTTGTCGTAATCAGAAAATGTCGATAGTGACAAGCATTTGACAAGCATAAACATATCCTGAAGTGGGTTTAATGAATCCACCTTTGGACCCCTCCCTCGTTATAATTAAGCCACTTGCCTGCTAGAGGGTACATAGGTTCTAGGTTGGCAATCGTCTCTTGTGGCCGATTCAGTTCGCGAGACTATTTACATGGCCAAAAGATCTGATATCCCCTATTCCTCCTTATATAAAGCTTCTGCTTTGGCTTTAGTCCTCCATTCCCCCAACACACGATCTCGATTGTACACGTAGATATCTTATTTTCTTAGGTAATTGGTGGTTATTCGTATTTGAAACCTTACCAAATATTCACAAAGGGTGGGGTATTGATGGGACATATCTTCCCATTGAACTGTGGAGTATATCTGCTACCTTTGGACAATCGTAGCAAATCTTAAAACCTAGACCAGTGAAGGCTTCAGATTCTGTACTACTTTGTGTTGGTAGATGCTAAATAATTTTGTGTCTCTCTTACATAGGCACTTATTTTTTTACACATCTTGACGCTTTTGGTTAAATGGTATTCAAGTCTTTGATAATTATTGGTCTCAAAAGGAAAGATTCGTGGGGAAATCATTAGAGATATGGACTTCGTGTAATTGTCTCGTCAGTTAGTCGCTTCACTGCTTATAATGTGGTACCGAAACAAAGAATGAACCCCGAACAATAAGATCCCTTAGCGGTACCAGACAACTAGGGAACTCGTTGCTCATGGTGATCTAATAAAGCTTTTTGATGGACGGGGTATCAGTTCTATGTTTGCAAACCGCTATTCCTGGCTTACCATTGCCAGGCACAACAATACGTGGGCTGTCAGCTTTCCAGAGTGCTTGGTGCATGTCAGGATTGTCGCTCCCCTTACAAAACAACCTACAATGGCTATATCTGCTGAGTTTTTTTAAGATGACGCACGGCAAGCACCTCCACCCTCTACAAGCAAAATAATAATATATGTTTGAATTAAAAGCGTACAAGTATGTAAATATGCTGGCATTATGGGTTATATCCCCGCACATTTTGGCCTCTGAAGTTATATTTTCTAATGAGAACAAAGGAAAAATCTTAGTTGTACCACAAATCTTGATAATATTTTCGTATGCTGCAATTCTATTCGAATTGGGAGAAATTCCTTTAAAATATCAGTACCCAACAGTTAAAGTTCTACTAGAGAATGTGCGAATAGTGTTATAGGGTTAAGCCATAGGTTTGTTCTGCTTAGGAAGGAATGTGGCCAATGCAGGGAAAGTGAGGACAAACATCGAGAGAAGAAGTATGGGAATCTTCGCATGACCAGGACCTGAATGGAACATTCGGGCTAGTACCCCTATAAAACTTACGGCCGGGACCCCGTTGTTCCAGTTTGGGCAAGGTGATGGAAGTCTTAGTGCCAAAAGGTCTGCTGATAGCGATTTCCCTATCCCTAGCCCGTTTCTTTTTTGCCTACTTTGGCCAGTGGGGCGGCTCTACTAACACAAGTAGGTATCTTACTGGTCTCTGACATAGGAAGTCATTGAGTAGAAAATCCGCAGAAATTGGTTGGTTTGGCCGAGCTGCTAAAATAATGGTTATTTTCTAATGCACTCTCTATAGGTCAATCGGTGAGTCTATCTTCATGGGAATGCTGATATACAGGCTCTACATATCTGGTAGTAGGACGGCTCGGATATGCGCACTGTCTAATTGCAAGATCCAGATTTATATAATTGAGCATACGCCTATTTTTTTCCTTTATAACCGCCGATTATTCATTGTATAGTGATAATATTTTATAGTAAGGGCATTATTATTTGATAATAAAGGAGTGCTTGATCTGACAAGAACGAGGCATAAGTGTTAATATTTGCAACATTCTCTAGCGGAAGGTCCGAAGGGGTTGGTTAAGAGTCACCTAATCGCGTACGACAATACCATGAGTATACAATCTACAGCTCAACAAATCAGTCCTGGGGTAGAACTACGGGGTAAACTAGTAGACTCGGCCACCCGATGCGTCCACTATCATACCAAGCTAGATATCATAGCTATCAAATTTCGATGTTGCGAAATATACTACCCGTGCTACAAGTGCCATGAGGAACTCGCAGATCATAAAATAGAACGCTGGACGCGTGAAGAATTGGATACGGAAAATCAATGGGTTATTCTTTGTGGAGATTGTCACAAGCAGCTCACTTTTGACCAGTATAGTTCTCTGGATACATACAAGTCCGCATCGCAGATAGATCTGACGATGCAGTGCATTCACTGTCATTCACAATTCAATCCGAAGTGTTCATTGCATTACGATCTTTACTTCAATTTATAGACTTTGAAGACGGATATTATTGGTTTAAGGACATATATATTAATGAACATTACATAAGTTTAAGATTGGTCTGTAAGTAGTTTGACAAGGTACCATACTTCACCCCGGGAGTTCTACCGACTTTTAACAAGGACTAAGCTTTCGTAGGTATCCAGGTGGCCGTTCTTTTCATTTTCCTTCTCTAATATGGTAACCAATTTACGCTAACTACTCATTGCCAACAACCCATGACATAAGGAATAGTTCATGAAGATCAGTGCGATTATTTAATCAACTTGGCATTTATTGCTGCTAATGGGCTCCATAGGACCCACTTTCTGCGAAGGCTGAGCTTTAAGTCAGTTTTCAACTTTCTAGGCTAGTCAATGTACAACTACAAATGAAAGTCATTTAAGTGATGGTGTGACTGTTACCACCAACTCCGGGGATCTCTCCTATCACGATCACAGGACCTGATACTACCCTCGCCACCACTACAACCTTTAAAGATGTTGCTATGTAGCTACCCATCTCGTTTCGACCATGTACTACTCTTCACTCTATACTATTGCTAATACCATTTCACCTGCTTAACTCCAGCCCAGAAGTTAATCTCAGCCCGCTTTTGCACCTCTTCTGCTACTGCAACCCACCTGATTTACCCCCGGACGTCATCATAATTATCCCCGTCGGTCGTCACTCAGCTCCTGTACAAGCTAATCACCCGTCATCTGCTGGTTCTGCTGAGCCCACCACACTCGCACGACTTTCCTCTTGCGTACTGCAGCATGGTAGCATGCTGCGCCAGTACTGTAAACCGTCCTAGCGTGGTTCCATTGGAAGCGGGTAAATGCTGCTTACTTTGGAAGCACGGTTTCGTCGCTAGCTTCGTTATTCATATTATTACCGTATCGTTAATCTTCCTTTCCTTCTCGTCCTACAGTAGCATTCGTACTGCGAACAGAAGTCACTTTTCTTTGCTATTCTTACCCATTGCTTTTGCATCTACCCAAGCTTCGCTTTCTGGATCATCTCGGACAGTGGAGGCAACTATAAAAATATCATTGCTGTGAAAGTGTGGATATATATATATACATAAATATCACTGGATAATTTTGATAACCTCTTCTATATTATTATTTCTAGGGAGACGAATTGATATAAAATCTTGAATTTTGGATCCAATTTCACGCTAAGAGTTCTTGGTATTTACTTACATTTATACAACCATCTATTTATTTTCACACTGTTAGAGGTATATAACCCTTAGCTTCCTACTTATCTTTCCCAACAGTATCAAAAAAACGAACTCCTCAACACACCAGCTACCAAAATGTCAGACCCCTCATTGAACTCAACCCCCCACAGATCGTCGGTCTCCTCCACAGCACTGTTGTCCTCCAATGCAACCTTACCAAAGACCACTATCATTATAAATAACCTCCACAAGAACGACTTCATAGTGAACTCAGAGCCAGGCCATGTCGACTTCTCACCAAACTTCAAAAAACTCTCTCTTGCCGACCAAATCAAAATCACAGTATTGAACCTTGAACCTGAGCATGAACAACCCATCGATACCGATGACCCAGCCGACTACTTCCTAAACCACATCGAGCACTGGTCAAACCTTGCCTTCTTAAACAGAATCATCATTATTTTGAAGGACGAATACTCAGCACTCAATATATATAAATACTTGACATCTGACGCAGACACGTCGCTCACGTCGCTCTTCCCATACATCAAAGTATCATTACAAGAGAATCTACTTTCTCGCTCCAAGTCCGTGGATGCCCTCGTCAAGGGAAACAATGACAACTTAAATGTCTCCAAGACCTTGGCCAATTTCAAAGAGCAATGTAATAACACAGATGGAAGTAAAGACTATGACTACAATGAACCTGCGCCCCAACAGTTTGATGTAATTAAAGACTTGTCGAAATTAGGGATTGACCTTACTGATTACAATAACGATGCACAGATAAACGAGCTCAAGCAGCCAAGCCCAACTCCCACTCCAGTTGGAGGTATTCTGAGGTCGAGATCGTTGACTAAGACACTTTTCAAGCCTGAATTGAAGTTGAACTTGGAGGATATCAAGAAACTGGACGTTGCTCCGGTTTACCCTGCCAGTCCTACTATAACTTTGGATGAGACCTTCTAACCCGTGAACAGACAAAACACAGGGTAAGTAGAGCTCCTAAGAACAGAATACAAAACCAATATGTGAGGTTATAGCACGACATTTTGATGTCTAACCTCTACTCTAAGTCTAAACTATCTAGAATACTACATCCGACCGAGTCCGGTTCAATAAAGGTGACTATATTGACTATAAATTGTAGGCAGTGACGCAATATACTGTAGACCCAAACAAACGCCAAGACAAGTTAGATGATCGAATAATATCCCAGACATCATTTGCTTCGAAAATACCCCCAAATTTTCCCCCCCACAATTTCAAGCCATAATACTTGCTCAGCCAGCTTCCTATCTACTCCCTTTATGCTGTGCTGCCACCATTGCAACTGATAAAGCCTGCTTATTTCCTCTCCTGCAGTTAACATGTAGATCTATCGCACCAATTTTCTGTTCTGTTATCTGGTAGTCTCTCAGTGTATTGTATGTATGGTACATAATGAGGCTACATTATGGGACTCTTTTCAGTACCGAGAGCAGACAAAATGCAGTCAATGTTTCTCGCTATCATTTATAGTCTTCGTTGTTTTCAAGCCACCATCTGCTAGAATGAGCTCTAGTGGCAGAAATGAATAAGAAGGGAAAGATGTTTAAACCAAGAGGCAAATTAGTTTATTACATATAATATATTTTGCGGGCATCAATGTAGTAGTCTGTCATTTACTAACTCTCCTAAAATACGTACCTACATACATATTTACTTACCTACTTACTTATTATAATTGGTACACAACGGTTACAGTGATGCACTTTTGTCTCACTCCCGCTATCTCACCCAATACTCACTCTTTCTCACCACAAAACTCCCACTATCTCTGCTCTCACTACTCTCGCTATTTTCTCTCCTCCTTCTCACACACTCACACTCTTTAATTTCACGCTGCCACTATATACACAACCCGTCGTTGTCTCCCTTCAACAGAAAAATTGGCAGCAGTAACAGTTAATTAACCGCTACCAGTGACAGTCGCCAGTTGTAGATAGCCCTATTCACTACATCCATCGCCCATCCAGCATGAGAATCGCATCTTTGCTCTCGGTCGCAGCATCCGCCTTGGGTGCGAGCTCAGTAGTTTCGGCTCACAACCACAATTCACACCACGGCAGCAAGCACGCCCAGCAGGAGTTCGAAGATGTATCGGTTTACGAATTGAACTCAGTGGACTCTCCCAAAACCCCAATCGTAAGCGACAAGGACGCCATGCTGTACTTATCCACTCGTTTCGGTGTCTCGGACAACTATAAGCTCGGAAAAGATGCTTCCGAAGTAATTGCTTTCATCGAGTCTCAGTACGAGTCCAGACAAGTAGCCGACGCCGATGACAAGCCTAGAGTAGTCGTATCTATCAAGGGTGTTGACGACCCAGACCAATTTTTCAAGGCCGGTCCCTCATACAAAGTGGCCGACAAGAACCATAAATTGGACCACTTAATCTTCAACAAGTTGCCTAAGCAAATGCTTGAAGCTTTCGAGGATTACAAATTGGTTGAGTTGACTCCAGAATTGGAAATCTTGACAACTGAGCCAGAATCGACCAGTGTTCACCATTTCAAGTACTTCAACGAACAGTTGTACAAGATCTGGGATTCGTTCAAGTCTAGTTTCGGAAAGAGATCACAAATTGTCTTAAACGGCCAAGTGGACGAGACCAGCAGCTTTGGAAATGATACTGTCAACTTGATTAACGATAAGTTGTTTATCAACGAGTTGTCGCAATTGATTCACTTGAGTAACACTAAAGTTAACAACAAAGACGTCGTTTTTATCAAATTGGACTCCCTCTTATCCTTGGGAAGAAAGATTGGTCAAGGTTCTTCTACTTATCAATTCTCGAAGAGGGTTTTGGGAGACTATCTCTTGAGTTTGAGCGACAGATTTGATTTGACTGTTGCTGTCACGAATGAGGAGAACTCTAAATACCAAGCTAGATTAAACAAGAGGGAACAGCAATTGAAGGAAGTCTTCCAAGTTAACCACTTTGGTAAGAGAGACAATGCCGTAGCATCTTCCTCTAATTTCGCAACTGAAGAGGCCTGCAAGCAAGGAACCTCTGACTGTTCTTCCCATGGCGCTTGTTCAGAAGTGAAGTCTGGTTCATGGTCGTGTGTATGTAAGGCATCTTTTGACAAACAAAAGTCTAAGACTACCCACTGGGTAGGCTACGACTGTAGCAAAAAGGACATTTCTGCACAAGCCAACCTTTTGTTGTGGTCTGGATTACTCTTGATTGTCTTCTTAGTAGGGGGTGTTCAGTTCCTCTTTGCTATTGGTAATGACCCATTACCAGGAGTGTTGGACGTTGCTACTCTCTCGAAGAAGAACGCTTAGTCACATCACACCCTTTCTTCCATACATTATACAATTCATTTCTTGTCTTCATCATTAAAACGTTAATGTGCGTCAGCACGATCAAATCAATAGAAATCACATATTTATTAGTATCAAGTAGACTGCTTGTAGATATCAGCAAAGAATAATGCTTAGAAAGGTTACTATGCTACGCTTATGGAACGCAAAGGGTTCCTAATTTTGCACGAAAGTGTTAAAGTTACTATTTCTACTAGTAAGGAGATGCGATAGTTGCACAGAATAAGGCTCACCTTACATCATTCAGGTAATAACAACTGAACTACAACCCATTTAGTACTATCTTCTTATAACCACTGTAGTATGTTTCGAAGCAGTCAAGTTTGCTTCTTGCGCTTGGTTTGGCTAACCATAGCGATGCCCTGGATACTGACTTCACTAAGCCCTCACTAGTACCTCTCTTAGTATGACTCTAAAGACTATTCTTTCGGCTCGTATAACTTGCAGGTTTGGATCTCGTACATTAAATGCAAGTACGAAGTGCTGTGCGGTACACCGACACACATGTACATGTACATACACATATACTAGAATAACTAGAATAATAAACTAAATGCACATTAAACACGCTCATGCGAAAGTGTCAAAAGATCGTAATTTTGAAATCTAAAATAATATTTGACTCCACTGTCTTCAAAAGGAATGGATTTTCTCCACATTAATGCGCCAGCTTTCTCCTCCGTGAATAGATACGAGTTCTGTCCTTGTTTTTGCCCAAGATACAATAACAATTGAACATGAACTTGATGGTGAAATTCATGTCTACGTGTGAAGCACTTTACTGAAGAATCGTATCGGTAAGTTTAGGTCGTTCTGCTGCAATGCCAAGCGGGCTTCAGATTCAAATCGAAATCCGTTCCATCTGATAATTATCCGCTCATATGAAATCTCAATATCCACTTTCATTCCATATCCATCATCCCCCAACACTCGTTTCAATCAACAACCCCCATATTTCTGCTACCCCATCTCTTGGATTACATCCATTGCTAAGTAATGTCTCTGTGTCTCATTTCTGTGTCTCACCCGCTCCTCATTCCCAATGCAGTAATGTCCTTGTCACTATTTTTCCCCCACCGCACTGCTCTGGTCCACAGCGCTCACAGCTGCGAACGCGCTGGAATTTGGGAAGAGTATACCGCTACTACCGCCACACACACAAAAATATCTCCTTACCTGTCCATATTTGGCTATATTCACTTAACCTGGTCCTAGATCCATCAACCACTAAGACCACGTAGATAGGGGTAGTCTTCTATGCTGCATTAATCTGTGTTTATTGCATACCAGAATATCACCGTAGCAAGCAGCTGTATCAGCATATGAGCATACCAGTCCAACATCTGTAGTCTCTCTCCTCAGTGCGTGTGAGTGTGCAAATCATACTTCATGTCTTGTCATAATGTCATTTTCATTGTCATCTGACAGCTGTCACTCGTCGAGGTCTTCACTAGTTCTCTATGGTTAGTTCCTTTCTGACTTTCTTCACTATTTTCTCCCTCTAGGTGTAGGACGATAACCCTTAAATAGTTAGCAGACTTTCTTTGGGAGAGATCATCGCTATATGAGCACACAATCTACTTGAAAATTAGTTGGGCTCCTTGTATCTTATTTCTCATTGCTAACCTTTGTTCCTATTGCTCCTTTAATAGCTAGTCTTTTGTATAGCTCGAGAAACTCTGTCATCCTCACACGACAAATAAGACAATCCTAGAAGCCTCCAAAGCCGTTTGAGCTATTTACTCTTCTGTTTATTGGCACCCCCACTTTACACCTATCACATCTCCGTTACGACCAGCTTCTCATTGTACAATGAAGTTCCTTCGCAAGCCTCTTGTCACCACGTTCACCCTCGTGGTGATTATTTCAGTCGTCTACTTCATGACTTCTTCCGGAGACAGATCACTTGGTAATGTCTCCCCCATTTCGCTCACTAAGGATAGCACCCCTGAAACACAACAACAGACCTTGAACTTACATGAAAAGATCAACCAACCTCCGGTGAAGTCCGATGATGAAGAGAAACCAGCAGATGATTCCATCGCTGCTTTAACCCACGACCAAGGTGAACAACAAGAAGAACCAGAAGACAAGAATTCTATCAAAGCCTTGTCCCAAGACCACGTTAAATCAGGCAAGGATACCAACAAGGACGAGCAAGAACCACTCTCTGTCGATGATAACGAGTTCACCGAGACCCCATTCATGCCTAAGATGGCTAATGCTACATTAAAGGCAGAATTGGGTAATGCTGCCTGGAAGTTGTTCCATACCATTCTCGCTAGATACCCAGATAAACCATCTAAGCAGGAACAGGCTACGTTGTCTCAGTATATCGAGTTGTTCTCCCAAGTGTATCCTTGTGGAGACTGTGCTAGACACTTTCAGAAGTTATTGAAGAAGTATCCCCCACAAACTGGTTCGAGAAAGACGGCTGCTTTGTGGGGTTGTGACATCCACAACAAGGTTAATGATAGATTGAAGAAAGATATCTACGACTGCACCACTATATTGGAGGATTACGACTGTGGTTGTGGATCAGACGAAAAGGCAGAGGACTTCACCTTGGGAAACAAGAGTATAGAGACGTTGAACAAGGAAAAAGCAGCCGAAGCAGAGGCTGAACCTGCAGCTGAACCGGTAGTAGATCCAAGTAAAGACGATACGGTTACTGCTGAAGAGCAGATTGCAGAGCAAGAAGTAGAGAAACAACCAGTGCCAAAGAAGAAGTTTGGTAACAGGTTCCAGCTGAACAGAGAACACTTGAGAAAAATCAAGATCGAAGAGAAGGAAGATGAACCTCAGTTAGGAGGTTAGATCAGTGATTATAATCCAGAGACATTATACTTGGCAAAGTATACTTTAAACTATAGTTCTAATGTAATTTATTTTGACTAATTTAGGGGTCAAGTACTGGTATACTTTTACGAATTCCTCTACATGGATATTACACCCCATATTCTATCCCAATATTACTTATGTATTGATGTGTAGAAGTATTTGAAGACTTCGTATGGGATAACTTTTAATTTAATAAACGTTCTCGTGAACATCGCTAATTGCTAAAAGTGCTTATCGTAATTTACTTGCCATGTGTCTGCTCAGCAAGTACATATCCACTCCTCCGCTCCTCGGATTCCTTGTGATAAGAAATCTCTTCAACTACTACTCTCTTCTATACCAATTAACTTTAAATTTAAGACGTCAACCAATAGACCGCACGCTACCCTACAACAAGCTTGCGGAGAAAAGTCTAATCAACTCCATGGGACAATGCGTCACATTATGCTACAACACCCAGCACCAGTGCCTGGGCTGGTTTTAGTCGTCCTCAGTTGGTAGCGGGCAAACTTGTTCTG
The DNA here is from genome assembly GCA_030555905.1 of Scheffersomyces cryptocercus. Classification (NCBI taxonomy): domain Eukaryota; kingdom Fungi; phylum Ascomycota; class Pichiomycetes; order Serinales; family Debaryomycetaceae; genus Scheffersomyces; species Scheffersomyces cryptocercus. Next base: position 241,067 of record JANIVO010000007.1, on the reverse strand, counting down.
TTCCGGAGGAAGAGACCATAAGTAGGGAATCAAGTAATCGGGGGTGTCTTCAATGTGGTTCACTAGTCTATTGTTAAAAGTCAATGTTAGTATCGCCTGAACAAACATTCTCAAACGAGACAAAAATTCCAGATTAAACATACAGTAGACAAGCGTTGGAAGCTGGAATCCTCTCACGTTTGAGAGTTTCTCGGATTCGAGTGTTGAGCTCTTGAATCCGCTTCAACTTAATGAGAGCTATCCTCTTAGCTATCTCTTGCTGTCTCTCGGCCATTGCTAGTAGCAGGACTGGTCCGACTTTTCAGAAGGTTGTACCCAAAAAAACAAGGGCAGAAGCCCTTCGAGGAACTGATCTCTATTTCAATCAATGCCTCTAGTGTCAGAACGGTTCAGGGTCAACCAAAGTTTCAGTCCTGATCTAATCTTAGGTGAAAAATAACCCACATTTGCAAGCAGATAATACTCAGACCCTGATAGCCCTGTACATAAAAGAAAGCCATTCGTATACTGTTCAAGACGAAGAGTATAATGGTGTATAGGGGCAGTAGGGTTCGTGTGATGGGTCTCGTGGCACGGTGTGATGTTTATGTGGCGGTATCATGGCAGTAAGCCTTTGCTGCAAGTTGGTGGAGATATTCCAAGATACGAGATAAGGGTTGGTGGTATAATATACTGTGTACCGTAGAAGGAGTAAATATTTGTATAGATACTGATGATAGTACCCCAGAAGGTAAAGTACTGAATTGAATAAATGAATGACAACGGTAGAATTTCTATGTGTTCGTTAGTCTAGTTGTAAGATGACGATAATGATGGACAATGGATGCTCCTCACAAGAAGAACAAGATAACTATACACACGGAAATCACTCCGGCCAAAATGAAGGTGTCTCTCTTTCTTCTGGTATTAATCTTGGAGATCAATACGTTTATACCAGGAATCTGCTGCAATGTGCTGAACATCTTCAGTTGGGCGTTATTCAAGTATTGACGCTGGCTCATTAATTCGTCTCTGGTGTTAAAAGCCAGCTGTAGGAGACGGTCGGCAAACGAGTTGGCGTTATCCACTCTTTGGCGTTCTTCCAAGACGTAGTCGTTAGCATTGATCTCTCCCCCTCCCACATTCGTACGTTGCTGCTTGTGAGCATCGATGTCCGATCTGATGGAGAATAGTAAGTTGTTTCTATTACGTTCGTCGGCTATGTTAGACGAGATCTTAGCAAACGACGTCTTGTGGTCACTAAGGATCTCTCGGTGACGTGTCAACTGCTGCAATTTGGAAGTCGAAAGGTTATCCATGGACTCACTGATTCGGTTGAGCTTACTCAAGATGCTGTCCCGCTTTTCAAGGGTTTCTTGGATCGACAGATGGAGCTGGGTCTCTTCGTCACTGGCTTCCACTGAGCTCTGATTCTGGAACTCAGAGTACCTGGACAAGAGGGACTCCGTCTGTTTTTCCAAGTTCAAAGCCAGTGATCTTGTCTGAGAAAACGTAGATGACGACATGGTATTTTATATCTCTTATTTATCTATCTAATATATAGGTTATCCTATCTATATATGTATATATAATTAGCCGCCTTCTCCATATTCATCATTATAACTAAACTAACAAGGCTGTCTTTTCTTTTAGTAGAAGATGCAAACCGAACTCTGGGCTGTGTGCCGGAGTCAGTTCTAGTAGGCTTGCTTGAGAATGATTAGGTCCACTAGAGTGCGTACTGCGGTACGGGCTCGTATCAGCAAGCATCTTAATTGCAGCGACAATACATCTAGAAATATGGCAAATAGAAATGGAATCATACATGCAATGTCTGTTTCTACAAGGAAGCTTGTAGTTATAAATAGAAAAGTATAGTTTTTATACGTCGGTAGATAGGTAGTAGAGAGTATAGATTTCGGAATGGCAGACTTGGCGGAATTGAAAGAAATACAGCCTGTTCCCCTTGAGGACATCGTCTTGGAAGAGAGCGGAGAATTTTCCAATTCTGTATCTTCTTCTCACCATTCGTCCTCTTCATACTTGAAGAGCATTCTCCATGGATTGGTACGGGTTCAGAAGTACAGCGCTTACGGTTTTGCTACATTTGTGGGTATTCACCTCACGTCAGTGATAATTGTCCCTGTAATTCCCTTGATTCCTTCGGAAACAAAGCAAGAGGTGTTCGAGATGGCCCGTGCCGTCTATCTTTCCATACCACAAGTTGAAAATATCCTAATTCTAGGGTCCAGCATTCTACACGTAGCCTCCGGGATAGGTCTCCGAATCATTCGCTCAATATTGTACAATCAGAGACATCTGAAGGAGCGCAGAAAGCACAAACAGGAATTTGTCATAACACAGGATTCTAGAGATGATATAGGACTAGGAGGAATAACCAATATGCTAGGATTGGGATACAGAAAGTCTTGGGTTCTGCAGTATTTGGGATTGTCTCCTCTAACGGTGGCTGGCTACTGTTTAATACCGTTACTAGTAGTGCATTACTTGAAATTTAGATATATACCATGCTCAGTTGACGGTGACAGTTCTCTAATCAATTTGGACTACATTGCATACTACCTAAAGATCAGCCCGCAGGGCAAGCTTGGTGATTTTGTCAATTTCTGGGGCTTGACTACAATGGTTTGGGTAGGGACATATCACATGGTCAATGGATGGCTAAAGTTGACACACCGTTACTCCAAGAATTGGAAGCGAATCGGATGGGTTGTAGTCAATTCCATGGGTGTACTAGGTTTTGTCAGTCTAGCACTCTATAAGCGTCTCCCTCTCGATCAGCTGGGCTTCATGGGTAAGTCCTTTGTTAAATATTTGAATGCTTTCTACTTCTGAGAATGATTGCAAAATTTTGGTAATCGGATTTTTTCTCGCTTCTATTGGACCACGCGAAGTGCTTAGATAGGGAACCATGTAAATAGAAGTGATGGCCCACAATACACGGAATTGCTTGGACTTACCACTAGAATACGACAAAAGAGTAGACAGTAGTATCTTGGAATACATACATTATCATATTTGTTTCTATAAGGAGGATTCAATCAGTATATAGTCTTGGGCTGCACATTGAGGCTATCAATTGCAGCATAAGTGAAATCATCACTCCTAGGGACCAGTTGACTTTTACACATTAATCAGATAAATTGACAATTTTATAGAAATTTTAGTTTTGACAAGAAGTAATAAATCCAGCTATTTGATGTTTGAAACCCGCTATCCTAACTCGATAGTAGAAGCCCTATCCCGTTTTGACAGCATCATTTGAATTTGGTTGCAACTTTGGGGTCCCTAGGCATAGGAGCTGACTTCACTATCAAAGTCACGTGACTTAGTTCTCCCTATAATAGTGGCTCAGGGCAACACGACCATGGCTCTCTTCCCATTAGTGAATATTCGCCTTCCGTTGTCACTGATACTACGTGGATGGATAAATGATCCAGAAGAGTCGCAATCAATTATTTTATTAAAACTAAGGAGAGTGCCAGTGTCATTCATGTATTATTATTATTAGTATTATCAGTATGACGCACAGGTCCCGTGGTGAGTGTTTTGCAAGTGCGATGCTCATTAATCTAATCCATCATCAGTATTATATGATTGGATAGTGAGTTTAGTAGAGGCCACACTTTATGACACTTTTAGATGTAATTTCATAGAAACACCCTGATATAAGCGTTTAGGTAGCCATGTAGCGTTGAATTCTTTTCATTAACATTAACACCGTATTTCTCCCTCTCTCTAAATTATGTTGCACGGTGTTTGGTACGGAGTTTTATCACTCTGAAAAATAGTCACCGTTTTAAGCCCGCTACTCGGAGCATTAAAGGAGTTAGCATATATGGAGAGTAGCGAGGTGAACACATTCGTCACATTGAAAGTGTGTATTGTTCAGTGTCCGACGCGGATAACTCGATTGATAATGGAATTAAAATTGCCTTTCTACGATATCCACATCGATATCTTTACATAGAGCGATAGGATACAAGGCGTAAGCTAAAAGCTATATCTCTCAGTGTTTAACATATAATAAATAAATACAGCGAACTAAACTAATGAATCCGAGACGATGCCAAATGGCCATCGCCTATTCTCTCCGTTTGTCACTTGGACATATTACTATCACATATCGCATACAGCTTATGGATGCATAAGAACTCAACATAGATACAACCAGAAATAAGCTTCAGTACTGGATCCGTACCGTCTCTATCATAATATCGAGTCTAACCTATCCTGCCGTAGTCGGTGGCACGGAGGTTGTTTGGTGGTGTGTTTAATGTAGCGTCAAAATGTCGTCTCTCGTTACTCTAAGCAGAAGCACTGGCAGCAGTAGCAGTGGCCTCTGGGCCCAAAGTTGGCTGCTTCACCAGTCTCTTGGATCTGTAGTCCTTAACAGCAGACTTGATGGCGTCTTCAGCCAACATAGAGCAATGCAACTTAACTGGTGGCAAGGATAACTCCTTGGCAATTGCAGTGTTCTTGATTTTGAGAGCTTCGTCCAAGGTCTTACCCTTGACCAATTCGGTCACGTATGATGAAGAGGCGATGGCAGAACCACATCCGAAGGTCTTGAACTTGACGTCTCTGATTATAGAAGTTTCTGGGTCGACGTCGATTTGCAATCTCATGACATCACCACAGGCTGGAGCGCCGACCAAGCCGGTTCCCACGTTGATGTCGTTCTTGTTCAAAGTACCGACGTTTCTTGGGTTTTCGTAATGGTCAATGACCTTCTCGTGGTAAGATCTGGTGGATGCGATGGAGGTTCTGGCGATAACCGGGTTTATAGCGACTCTTGCGGTTATTGGCAATTGTCTTCTGGCGATGAGGGCCGATGTTCTCAACAAGGATCTGGAAAACATATCTATTATGCTGTCTGGTGGTGACTATGTGGGGGGATGAACTAAGTATGTGAGACTCTGAAATTTCTCGATGCTTCCGAATTAAGTTTGGCGGTTAGCTGGAGGCGATGAGTATGTTAGCAGTGTAATAGGATTACTATGTTATGTAGTAGCAAAAATTCACTTGTGGTACTAGAATTTTATCTTCACGCGAAAAGAACAGAACTGTCAAATCTCAATAAAAAATCTTAACAACCTCTTCCACATGCATCCATCTATATATATATCCAAAATATGGAATCCTGTATCAGCCATAAATACCGATTGGGGCATTTGTTACGAAGCCAGTGATTGCTGATGGTTTAGATTTTCTTTAGTATGGTGGACGATGGCGGTGCGCGCACGACCCGAAGGGCTCATTTCTAATCCATCCACAGCGTCTGGAACTGGCAGCCACTGGGAAAGCAGGACTGGAAATAGGGCGGAACACGGAACCGGCTCGGAATTATTATACAGTGCAGGATATAAGACCCGTGCCGCAATACATGAGGGTCACCGATGTGCGCAAGAAGTGATGTAATTCTGTGCACCGGGCACGACCCCTGTCCCGCTCCTGTGTCTTGTTTGTTCTGCTTCCCCATGTTAAATTCTCCTCTTTTACGTGCAGGATCCAGGTCAATCCGGTGCATTTGTTTTTGTATGGTCGGGTGCAGTCCCCTGCCAATGAAGCTGTGATCTACTGATAACCCCGTTTTGCAATCGTCGAAACTCAGATATAGGGAGAGATAAACGTATGCAGTCGACGTGTTATAAATAAAGACGTCGTGATAGGTACAGCATGAATGAATGGTGAAATTGAGATTCTACCGGAAGACTCCCGAAACTCGTCCAACGTACCGATGGGCCTCAGCCTACACCGTGGCTGGAGCAAGTTCGGGAGTATCCATTTACCACGATTATAAGGGGGTCGTAAATGAAAAACTGACTCTCCTCTCCTAATCTCTCTCTTATTCCCACATTGTGTGCTCCCCTCCAGCCGTCAAAAGCTTATTCTGTGTGTTGTGATCTCCGAGACTATCACCGTACTGCCTTTTGGACCTCAGTACATCACTAGGGAGTTCAGCACCTTCGGAGAATGCGGACTGACGTAACCCAATACTCCTGCGTCAGTCTCGCTGACTCTCGGGCCAATAGGAGCACGGATAGTGGTTCTGTCATCCCCCTAGTGGGTTCCAAACTAATATACCAAAGATCACGTGATCCGCCACGACTCACTGACGACACGAAAATGTGGGGGCCCTGAGCAGTTGTCACCAATGGTGCTGGAGTTCCCAACCAGTTGCAGGGTTTTTTTGGCGTCATTCGAGACGCTGTTTAATGGGACCTTACTTCACGAGCATGGAGGCATTGATGAATTTGGGGCCGAACCCCGAATTTCATTGCCCAATTGTTTCTCCAACTAAGGGTGCATTCCCCAACCACACATTTACCTCCATGCACCTATAGTGAAACCGCGAAATGCCCAAGAACCTCGCTAGCAGTTCCAAGTGTTCCAAGCCACTGGGCAGGGACAATTTCGTAGCAGGCAGGAGAGCTCGTAGCGGGAAAGTGAGAGTTTCTTAGCACCAGAGATTAGCCTCGATAATAATTATTACCATTATTATTAAGGTTGGAAACGTTATAATCACGGTAATAGTGCTTGTTTCAATTATTGTAATTAGTACCGAGATTATGTACTTTACTACAAGGTAGGTAGCCCCATAGGTCTATACGTCAATACACTTCCACTATAAATTCATTGTATACCAGCTCGAAAGGTGGTACGGGTAGTAAATCTTCTCTGTACCAATACATTTTTTTTGCCGCCATTGCCTCTTTCCGGGCTTCCTTGTAGTAGTGACAATCCGTTTCTGGTTACCCAGTTCTTTATATAACGGTGAGCTTCGTTCTGTGACACTGTTGAGCAGCAGCAGCACAGCAGCACAGCAGCAGCAGTAGTGGTTCTATTTACTGTTACTTGAGGCTTAACGTATTAATAGTGTTACTTTACGTTAGTCTCATTATTATTATAATTATTATTGGTGGTGGTATTTCGATTCGTTGTATTAGCGCTGTTAAATCTATAACTATTCTCGCTATTATATACTACTTCTATATATTATTCCTGTGTTATCCCATCATTGACAATCGACACCGAAACTTTCTCCTACGTCATTGTCGCCCAGAACTACGATAAAGAGCCACCTTCTTGCCCGCTATCAACTGACTCGACAGTCTCTTTCTCAAAACCAAAGTGACCCTTTATCTGGCTATCGCCTATCTTGTTCTACTGTCTGGCTGATCCCGAATATATGCTACATTGCTGATTGGCAGCCAGGAATTCATCGCCGCCTTTCATTTTCTTGCTTGCAGCAAACACCCGATAGTTTCAACCCGTCGTCGATAGTCGTTCTATCGGTGTGAACAGCCCGATAAAGTGATGGTAGCCACGCCCGAACCAGCTCCATCCAGCGATTTCAAGTCCAGTTCAGATACTGGCAAGGGCAATGACGCCAACAAGGTAACAAATGCCATTGCGTCCCAAGCAACCACCAATGGAAACGTGACCAATGCATCCAATGCCGAGTACGATACTGGTGTCTCCAACGGAGACGTTGACTGGCTTTTCAGAGGTAAATCCAAGAAGTTAACCAAGAAATTGAATACGACAGCTCTGCCTGGCAATTCAAATGCCAATGGTACTACCATTGATAAGAAGATAAGCAATTCCAGTAACAAAAGCCAAGAGGATCATGGTATAAATGACAATGCTGCTCCAGGCGAGACATCTTCCAAGAAACCAATACCCAGTAAGATTCAAACAAGTACAAATGGAGCCAACAGTACAACAAGTACCAGTGGAAAGTCTCCAGGCGTCCCTATATCAACAGCAAATCCTACAGTGGGGACTTCATTTCCTTCCACAGCTACGTCAGCCGCATCATCTCAACAACCAACAGAAAAGGCATCAAAGCTAGACAAATTTAAGTTCGGAAGATCGAGATCTACATCTTCGCCCGATGTACCAAACCCAACTGCAGCGGATCTTCTTCATCAGCAACAGAACAGCCAACCACAGCATATACCTCCAAGCAACCAGCAACTGGCGCCACCGAAGAGAAGAAGCAGTTTGGGATTCATAAGCCCTTCTCTAACTAGCGACTTGGCAGCAAATGACGACTTTGAGTTGATTCTGAGTGGTGCAAATGCCACTAGTACCTCTAATTCTTCATCCCCTGGCGTAAGCAGAAGTAATTCTGGAAAATCGCGGTCCTTATTCAGCTCACTTTCGTCTAAGTTTAAGTCCAGTGGTGGCGCTCAACCAGCTTCTGGATCTCCACAGACATCACACGCGCCTCTGAATCCAAATACCAGCACCCCCAGTGCCAAAGCATCAACGGTAGCGCCCAATAGCAGCACTGCCATACATCCTACAGGATCACCAGCTGCTTCTTCTGCTGCTATTAATGTACCCTCTCCAAAATTGAATCCCAATTTGCTTGGTTCTGCCAATCATACAAACAATTATCAGGATCTAGCTTCAGTGGTGAACAAGCCTCCCGCTGGTATTCCTAGTAAACGGCGCACATCTTTTGGAACTAAGCTAAGCTCGAGTCCAACTTCGTTCAAAGACGTTTTTAGCGGTAATTCTGTTGTCAGTAGCGGTGGCGAAGGTTCTGCTAATGCTTCAGGAAGGAGAAGGTCATCTTTAGTGCCGATTCAGGATATCCCAGCAAAGGGTGCCTCCACGACTTCCTCGTCGTCAGTATCCTCCACTGCGTCCAATAACAGAGTAATTCTTAACAAGAATCCAAACAGAGAAAAGATCCCGCTTAAGGAATTATCAGGGGTCAAACTCAGAAGGGTGACGTTCGCCATAGATAAGTTGGTGTACGATCCACAGCAGCAAATTCCGTCAAGAAGACCAAAGAAAGGAAATGTGCTTATTCCGCAAGACTTGATAGCTCCTCCTCCACGCTTATCACAGGGAATTTCGTTAAATGATGGCAATAAGCCCCTGGAGTTACAGCAACATCTGTACACGGAGAAAGAAATAGCAATGGCTGTAGAAGCCCAGAGAAGAGCTCTATTTGAAGCTGAGAAGCATGCACATGAAGCCCACTTGCTGGCTAAACGTATTGCCACTGAGGTGAGCCTTTATAAGAACCAAAGACATCGTTCATCTTCGGCTTTTTCGATAGTTACTGGTGGAATGAGCTTAGGCTCAAATCATGAAGAGGATGAAGACGTTGGTGATCTTTCTCACGATATAGAGAACATTGAGATAGATAAGCCGTTGCACATTCACGAGAAGCACTTTGCGGATGAGAGCGCGGCCAAAACTGTGGAAGAATTGTCCTTGGAGACTATTTATACGAGGTGTTGTCATTTAAGAGAGATTTTGCCTATACCTGCTACACTCAAGCAACTCAAGAATAAATCTAAGCCGTTACAAGTTCTCAAGCTCCTAAACCCAAAGCCAACATTGATCGACGTCTTGTCGTTCAGTGATTTCATTGCTATTACACCCATCAACACTGTAATATTTGATAATGTCACCATGACTACAGAAATGCTCAAACACTTTCTTGCATCGTTGGTCTACAATACATCCTTGGAGAAGCTCTCTTTGCGTAATGTTGCAATTGATGAAGTTGGTTGGAAGCTCCTTTGTAAATTTCTTTCAAGAAACACAAGTATCAAGAAGTTAGATATTTCGCAACAAAGAGTCAAGACGGATACCAAACCCAATTGTGTTCGTTCTGCCATGAACTGGGATCTACTTATTCGTTCGCTTGTACTTAGAGGCGGAATTGAAGAATTTGTCATGAATGGCTGTAAGTTGACAGATGAAACATTTAAAGACTTGATTGAGAACGCAATCAAACTTTCTACGTATAGATTGGGTATTGCTTCTGTCGAATTGAATGTATTTAAGGCTCGAGTCGTTGCAGATTGGTTTACTGCGGTAAACTCCAAGTGTGTGGGTGTGGATTTAGCGTTCAACGATCTCAGCCAGGGCCAACTAAAGCCATTCATTGAGGCTCTCAATAAGGGGGTTTCCAACTTGATGTTCTTTTCGTTAAATTCTACTCACTTGACCGATGTTGACGAAACAACCGAGCTCATAAGAGCATTGAGTAAAGTTAAGACCTTGCGTTTCCTTGACCTTTCATCGTTGCCGGACTTATTTCCAGCAATTATATCACGACTTTCTAAATACCTACCACAATTTGAGAATCTTCGTCGTATTCACTTTGATCTCAATGAATTGTCACCCCAATCTATTGGTGTCATTGCACAGTTTCTTCCTCAAATGAAACTGTTGGTCCATGTGTCCTTACTTGGAAATAGAAATCTCAACATCTCCTCCGCTGGAACACTCTACAACGCAGTAAAGTCGTCAAACTCTATTTTCACATTAGATGTCGACTATGATTTGGTACCAGACAACTTATCTCAGCGGATTGCGTTCTACTTAATGAGAAACATGGACAGAACAATGAAACCGGAACTTGCTTCGACAACTAACCATACTGGTGACAATGAAGAGGATCTCATGTTCGATGGGTCGTTGTTGATGCAAACTGCAGAGAAGTTATTAATGGAGAATGAGCTGCAGAAACCTGACCATCAAAAGAAGAAAGAAGATTTGAAAATTCAAAGAATCATCACCAATGCTTTGATCGAGAGAACAAGAGCTATCAGAAAGGATATACACGAGGCAATTGATACTCTCTTTACGAAGAGAAACGAAGGAACATTACCTTTGGAAGGAAAGGAGACGTTGTTGCGCTTCTGTTTACTCGACTCATCTTTGGAAAAACTTGTCCATATGTTTGAAGAGCAAGCGCAGAGTGACGGAGGGCTTATCGGCTCAGATCCACTTAGCCGTTCACCTTCAGTAACCAATCTCAACTTGATAGACCAGAAATCTAGAGAAAGTAGCAGGGCCGCTACTCCAATCAATGAGGACGGAAATTTCACTATCCCAGCCATCAAGATTGCTGCAGCACACGATACTCTTCACGAGAGTTCTACCGAGCTTATCACTGCCGGTCCCATTTTAACACCTCACTACAGTGATGCAGATAAACAGTTTTCCTTACCAGGATTGGAGCAGGCATTTGAACCCCATCAGGTTGTTACTGAAGCAACGTCCGATGGTGTTGATGTACCTATTGATAATTTGACGGGTAGACCTGTTCTCATGAGATCTGTAAGCCAGACTTCGGTTCACGCTAAAGAGCAAGAGAAGGAGGAAGGAGAGTTTCATAGATTTGGGTTCTTCATGGAACAACGTTCTAATAGTGAAATCCAAACAAACAGTCCTGCTAATGCTTCTCACAACGAACCCTCTAATAGCGCAAAGACTCCCAACAGTCCTTCATCGAAACGTGATATTCCATTGTTGAATGCACTTCCTTCTGGCCCGGAATTGAGAGATGCTATTATCGCAGCAAAAGGTATCGAGAGTGTAACGGATTTGATTGACAGAATCAATAGAGACGAAAAGAACAATATTGAAAAGATCTTCAACACTTCTACGGAACGAACTCCTACGGCTGTAAGCTCAGAGGCAGTAAATACAACGACGACTCCACCTTTGAAAGTAAGCGACAGGAAGCAAGAGGATGCCAAATCTACTCGTAAAAGTGAACGAAAATCCACAGAAGATAGCGATTCCATCGACTCAAATGTGGATCCAAAAGATACTGGCTCTAGTGTCAAGCTGGACATTACGGTTGATGCTGTCGTTGATGAGGTATATGACAAATTGTTAAATGATGCCCAAAGAGCTCGACTGATTAAGCAGAATGCGGGCGAAAGTGAGAAAGAAGCGCTGGGTTAGATTGCTTTTGTCGATATTTAGCTTGTTTTAGGTTATTGTCAGGAAAGACATGCATTAAAAGTATTTAATAAACATTTAGTTATTGAGTAAACTTCTGTTCAAAAGTGATCAACGTCATGTCGAAGAGTGTTTTATTGATATCATCTCAACAAATCAGAGTTGTAGTTTACTATGACCAATTTCCCTCCAAATTCACTACAGAATACTTTTTGATTGAAAATGAATACCCAAAAATTTATAAGATCGCTCCTATATACTAAAAAAGATACACATAAATATTAATTAAGATAATCGGACAAATGCTCTACTCATCGCGAATAACTTACTTAGAAGCTTGGAAGTCAGCAATCTTCTTGTCGATCTTGGCTTGTCTTTCAGCCTTGGTCAACTTAACTTGTCTGTACTTCTTGGACTCAGCAGCGTATTGCTCCTTGGTGAACTTCTTCTCAGCTGGAGTGAAAGCTGGGTTAGCTCTGATTTTCTCGTGGGCCTCAGTGTAAAGCTCCTCGATGTCCTCAGCCTCAATCTCGTCAGCAATGTAAGACTTGAACAAGGTTCTGTACTTCTCCTCATCGTCATCCATCAATTCCTCAATGTACTCAGCAACGTGACCACCGAAGATGTACTTTCTCAACAATTCAGCGTCCAATTCCTCGGACTCGATATCCCAACCTGGGAATCTGTTTGGAGAGTGTGGAACGTATAATCCACCGTCAGAAGCACCCTTCAAGACACCGAAAACTCTGGCACCGGTGGTGGTTCTTTGCAAACCAATGTCCAAGAAGACCTTGAATGGTCTTGGACCGTCCTCAACAGCCTCAACCAATTCGAACTCACCCTCAACTTCCTCAACACCAGTGTAGGTCTCGTCCAAGCCCAACTTTTGCAAGGCTCTTCTGGCAACCAAAAGACCGACAGCGTAAGCAGCAGACCAGTTGGTCAAACCGTGCTCAATACCGTACTTTGGTAATTCATGGGCGTAAGCAGCAGTCAAGACAATGTCACCAGTGATGGTAGAGGAGATGATCTGGGCGATGATGTCCTTGTTGGTGAATCTAACGACTAATCTGTACTTTGGAGTGTTGTACTTAGCCTTGTGTTGAGTGACCAATCTCTTTCTTTGGTAGTAGTCGGTCTTACCCTCTTGTCTTCTACGGAAAGGGGTTTGGAAACGGGAGTGGTATGAAGAACTCTTAACGAAAGCCATTTTGATGTTTGGTATCTGTTAGTGAATAAGGAAGAGAAACTATCACTATACTCTTTTCAAGAACTTTTCTATTATAGAAGTGAAAAATTTTTGCATACACTCTATTTGTTTGGAATTGCACACGACTTTTTGAAAAAAAATTTTAGAGAAGAGTTTGTACTGTATGTTACTGTGGTGTATAGTAAATGTGAGAATTAGTTACCGCATTGGGGTGGGTTCCTTATAAATGGCTGCAAATAAAGATGTGGAGTATTGGAGAACGTTAGCTGAGTAACGATAGCAATCGCAGCTGGTCGCTAGAAAAAGGTTTTGTATAAGGTGCTTTGTTTTGGGGAAGTTCTTGAAGTGCTGCAAGTTGAGTACAATGATATGATATAGCAATGGCCCTGCTACCTAAAGCAGTCAGGATTGTGAGATCTTCGAGAATTTTGATGAGCTGTCTATTACCTGCTTCATCAGCATCATACCGTACCGGCGGTTAGGATATCATCTCCGTAATATCCCTTTGTCTACATGAATTTACTCCCATGGGCTCTCGTTGCCGCGAGCGAGACCATTTTCGATCTAACGAGCTTCGCCGCCGCCAGATGCTCAAAAATATAGTTCTATATATCTATGTACTATATACTATCGCAAAAACTATAAAAGAAACTAACTACCCAGTACCCAGTGTTCAACCAACACTAGACTATTCCGACGTTTTGACGAGCTTCGCCGTCTCCCCGCCGGTAAAAATGGTGTTCTATATATCTATATAGAAACATAACTAATAATTATATAGGAATATCCAACTTGTTATCCAATCCCGCCATTCCCCCTCCAATAGGGGTTTCTTTTTCATCAGCTTTTGCCTCCCAAGCTGGTAGAAACAAGTTGCTAAATACTTATATACTTATATACTTCTATATCTATATATAATATAATATAATAAATAAACCAATAGATGTCCTACCTGTTACAAAACAAAACTACTGAATGATCGCTTATTAGAGAAGGCAACAATTGCAAGATTATATCTACAGATATACATCAAACTAAATAAATCTAATCCCGCTTGCTTTGTCCTACTTTAATTGGACCAATATCCTACTCTCATTCATGAATAGGTGAAAACTATTACGTAACAGTTTTTACCATATAACTCCCCGTGTCTTTTGCCCGCCAATACAACTTTCACTTCTTATGATATCGTTCAATCATAACTTTTGTACTTTTCTTCGGGAAATTCTTGCGGTAGGTATGTTTGTATTCAAACTAAGATCCCTATCAAAATTTGTGAGTGGATTCCGATAAGTGCTCAATGTAAAAGACCAATTCTGATAGCAACCTTAATAACTGGTGGATATACATTCATGCTTCTCCTACTGAATATAGGAATATCACACTTGCTTATGCCCTGGTTAAGCATAGTAATCAAGCGTATTGCTTTCATTCTAAGCAAAATAACTACTGTTAGACAGTGTAAATTTTTTTCGTTAAACAATTCTTCAATACCTTCCTTAATAAGAAGATGATATAGAGAGCAATACAAAAATGGGTTAGTATTTGAGCGCTAGAGACCAACCACTATTGTTAGACAACTTCGACTTTGGAACTTGAAACCATCAAACAAAATAACACCACTACGAACGCTTCTTAGCGACGTAACCTTTAAACCAACCAGTATGGAATCAACCCCAGAGACATCAGCTATGGCTAATGTGTCACTTTCCTCACGGAAGCAGAGTTCGTCCCAGGTGACTTCACCTAGTCGATATAATTCTCAGGGACTATCCCTCTATGAGAACTACCCAACATACCAACCAGCCACTACTGAATAGCTCCACTGTAAGATCTACCCACTTCTAGTAACCTTCCCAATAGTATGAACCAACAGTGATACAAGAGGCCTCTCTCTTGCAGACTTCTTAGACGCTTCTGCCTGAATACCCGCCACAGATATTTTCCGCTTCAATCGTCCGCCTGGAACATACAATTGGCGTATTTGGTATCTAATGGTTGGCATCTGTTCCTTTTGTGAGTCCAGATGATCACACCGCTCATGCTTAGTTCCTGTAAGAAGAGACTCTTTTTGAGATGGGACTTTCTAAGGACGTTGTTGAAAGTAGTATTGTGTGTAGTAGAATTCTACTAAGGGTTCTCTCTGGAATATCGGGACAACATTCACAAAGTCGTTGTTGCCATTGAAGCTTTTAAGGGTATAACGTATCATATAGATAGCTTTGGAGCTAATTTTGTTAATACATGGTAAAATAAATATACTTGTAATCAAATAAATTTTGTAGCAAAAGCCTCTATTTGTGCACTAGACAAAGTTGCAAAAATAGTCAATGTGCAGAATTTTTATTGTCATTTTCTTATGTCACTATTTGTTTTAGCATAAAGGCCCATGCCGCGTTGGGTTACACTACCAAATCTTTGAGATATATTTATGGTTGCAAAAAATGGCTGCAAAGAGTCCTTGTACAGAGCTATGTGGAGCAAAGTCTTGATAGGATTCTTCCGTGCATACTTTTGATAAACTTGTCCATACTGGAAGTGTAATTAGACGAATGTTGACAATCTCTCATTGCTCTTTCTGGACAAGGTACGGATGAGTGATAAACCCAAGAATATCGCGTAAGGCTAAGTAATCCAAATACACCAACGACTACAAATAGTACATAAGTGATAGCAACCATAGACGCTACATACCGCAAACTGAACAACAAAACCACAGATAATCAAGTAATCCTAAATACAACTGTATGGCAACAGAATGTACTCGAAATTTCCACCAAAGATACCACTGGAAACAAGTCACTGAATTACATCGAGGTTAAAATTTAATATATATTAACTTGGATTACTACCATGTGTCCAAAGTTAACTAAACTACTACCGTAAAATATATAGCAAAGTACCACTGAAATAAAGATCACCACTCGACATCATCACCTAGACTCCTCCTCTTAGGGCTCCATCTAAACCCCTCAACTTAACCCATCTAAAGCCCATGCACTCATGCATCCAAATCATCTTTCTGAAGCAACTCTAATGAGGTGCCACACCCATCAACACACAGCAATTAGTCGACTAACTCCATACTACTGAGTTACTCAACCCGAAATATTCCAAATCTAATAAGTTCGCAAGACAAGAAAGGTAATGAAATATCCTGGAGCCTGTGGATCCACTTAACTTCGTTTTAGAGCTATCAACCCCAACATCGTTCTCCCTAGTGACCATTATTTCCTTTTGAATCTCAATGAACGGAGAGGCCCATTCAAATCAATATCTCCAGTAGTAACGGAAGATTCCTTTCAGGTGGCGACTGAAAGTTCACTTTTATTCACTCCACCTCCACAGATAGCTTTCAAACGTTATCAAGCAGAGCCAATGTCTGGCAACAGCTTTCTGTCAACTAATCATCTTTTGTTTCACTCTTTGTCTTTATCTTCATTTCTTTTGGACCCTTGGTGAACATTTATGTTGACAGAAAATCTTGGAATCTCATCTTCATCGGAATAGATCGGATATCGTTCACTCTTACCTTCAAACCCAACCCCGGCCATGACGTTAACACAACTATAGGTGCACTTAAACGGAATGTCCCCGTAAGGCTTGACCCATAATGTCCAATTTCATGTATCCTTCCTTACTGAATATAATATCTTCATATTCATAGCACCGCCTTTCTAAAGTCACGGCAGGAATGTATACACACTGTGATCCCACTGTATGTGGTCTTGGATTGCGACCACTAGAGTTAGCGGATAGATCAACAGTTGCAGGTGAAGTCATTTCGTCTGGGGGAAGGTCAGGAAGAGTTGTATCCAGCTCGTCCATTCCATTCTCATTGTTGCCAGTACATCCATCTCGAGTGTCAAGGTTTAAATTACCATCATCTGACACCGTGTCATTAATTATGGATGCCTCTCTATAAATACCCAAGGCATGAGAGCACTGGAGTGCTTGCATGTGTGAAGCCTTTGTGGAGTAGGGTATACCTGAGAGAGGTGACAGTGCTTTGAGAATAGACTTTGGAGCTGGTAGGTTTCTTTTAATAGATCGCCAACTCTCCCAATCTGGAGGCACCAACTCCTCTCTCTGACCATATATGTTTCTGCGAATTTCAATTCCTTGAAATTCTAACATACGGTCCTCAAGAGAGAGTGTGTTGGAAGTAGTATCACTGATACTTTGAGATGAGTTCAGGTCGCATGATTGAGTCGAATCAAATGATACCGGTCTGTGAGCCAGTTGAATGTTGCTAGCCTGTGGGTATGGAAAACAAACAATTGGATCCAGTGGGAAGTTGGAAGCATCAATTTTTGTCTTCTCCCTACCATCAAGAGACCGGGTGTCGCTAGACATTTCAGATTCATCATCAAACTCATCGTTGCTGTCATTTTCATCATTGTCGACTGCTTGAGATGAAATTACGAGAGCTAGTCTGTTAGATAAAGGAGTATTCTCACGGCGGAAAGTTGTAACCAACGAGTTGTTGGTAACTTCAACTTTAGCCATTACTTTACCATCAGTAGACTCACTGTCGTTTGAACTTTCAGATTCATCATCAAATGCGTCATTGCTGTCGAATTGCAGATCGAAGAATTGGATTGCATCAAGTGATGCTGGTCTTGGTGCTAGAGAAACTGCACTAGCCGTGAGAAGTGGGAACTGGACAGTTGGATCTAACAAAAGGCTAGTAACATCAACTTTCGTCTCCTCCCTTCCATCACTGGACCCAGCATCCTCGAACTCTTTGATTTGAGTACCCAATTCATCATTTCTGACGTTTTCAGTGCTGGTTTGTTCATTCTGACCGACTTGAATGTCGTTGCAACAAGCACTACTGTCCTCAAAGTTCGAGCGGAACTCATGATCCCTTCCGGGATCAGCACAAAAGCTTTCGTCTCTGACATCCTCCTTGTCCATTTTCTGGAAAGAAAATGGCAACTGACTGCCCATATTCTGAGTGTCGAAGAGAGGTGAAACTCTATCGCCAATGTGTCTGTCTTCATTGACTGTATTATTAGAGAACTTGCTTTTAATAAGAACAGTAGGGAAACTATCATCGGACGGAACGTCTTGGGAGCCTTCTGACTTGGCTGATTCTTCACGACATGAATTCATATCGTTAGATTGGGAAAAATCCAAGGAAGGTTGTCTCGATGGTTGTCTCAAAGGTTGGCTCAAAGCTGGTCTCCCAGCTGGAAGAGTGTTTTCAGCCAGAAGATATGGAAACCAAACAGTTGGATCTAAGAAGAAGTCAGATTCATCAACTTTTGTATTCCAGCTATCATATGGAAACTCGATATCTTCAGACTTCTCAAAGTCATCAGACTCTTCAAGACATGGATACATATCGACAAATAGGGATGAATCAAAGGATGCCGGTCTTGGAGATGAAAGGATAACTCCTGTCTGGATCTGTGGAAGACAAACAGTTGGATCTAATGAGATGTTAGAAACATCAACTTTCGTCTTCGCCTTCCCATCAGTTCTACCGACGTCAAACATTTCGTAATCTTCATTGCAGTCGAATTGCAGATTGAAGAATTTGGAAGCATCAAAGGGGGCTGGTCTTGGAACCGGAGCAAGAGCAACTCTGCTAGCCTTGAGAAGTGGGAAACGGACAGCTGGATCTACCAAAGTGTTAGAAACATCAACTTCCTTCCCGCCCGACTTTTCATAGGAAGTGGTTCTCTTCAAGACAATATGACGGCGACCATTGGTTTCAGAATCAGCATCATACGCAAAAGAACCATCCTCTTCTTTAGTTGCTACCTGAAGGTTCAATGTCCCTCTAACTTTCATGCACTTCACAGGCAAATTACAAGTCTCGTTCTCAATTGAGGAATCGTCGCTATGTTCATCTTCGTCTTCATCTTCATAACGACGTAACTCAAGACGATTTGAGAAAGCTTTAAAACTTGCCGCTAATTGAGTACGACTTCTTTCATGGAGTTGGGGAATATCTTTTTCTGAGTCAGATACACTATCAAAGAGAATTGTTTTCTGGCGGTAAATACCCTTAGCGTGACTCAAAGCCAAAACCTCATCTTCACTTCCTGGTGGAGTTAAGTATTTTTTAGGCGGCTTCAAAATAGACGCAGGAACCGGAAAACCAGTTTCGGCAACTATTTTTGAGTATCCACACTCGATCACAGTAACTCTCTTTTTAAACAGAACATGGTGACGACCCACTTGAAGGTGGTCTAAAGAAAAGATCCTGGGTGATTTAGGAGGCGCTAATGTCATTCCCAAAATGGAATCGCCCTTACTAATTGGGCTGATTACATTCAAAGGAAGACAAGCTACATCTCCAACAGGGCGGCTGATGGCCAAAGGAAGCTGAGAAGGTGGATTCTTCAATTCCCACTGAGCGCCAATCGCATCAGTGGAGTTGTCGGTGGTGGGATTTGTACTAATAAGTACTTTTTCGGTGGTACTGGAATTTGTGGTAGTAGAAAATTTGGTAGTAGCAATGGTAGTAGTAGTAATTGGGGTGACGCCATTGGGTGCCACAAAAGCAGGTTCATCGTTCTCAAGGTCAGAGTAATAATCTGAACCCTCATAAAGGCTTTCAGTGTAAATACGGTACTCTTCATAAGGAGAACATACATATTTAGACCTAATTGAAGGGTCTGGTTTTTTAGGCCTTCTAAACTTTCGCTTAAGGTACCTAAAAGGTGTCTTCAAAAACCTGGCAGTGTCAAAACTCATGGAACGTCTAGAGGAGTTCACTTTAAAGCGACGAGGTACAAAATACCCGTCTCTAACAAGTTGTTTCTTTTCATCGAACTTCTCTCTAAGCTGGTGGAATACGTTGGGTGGTGGATAGTCATGGTTGCTATCACCAAGGAAAGTTGTTGTGGTGAGGACAGGATATAAAAGGTTCTTCAACTCAAATCTTGTACCTTTCTCGTAAGTTGGGTCAGGAAGGCACTCAATAAGACTATCATCAAATCTAAGGTCCCTATGGTCTGGTACTGAACCAAAGTTACTTTGGCCAGCACCATTACAACGGATCATCTTTGAAAAGACGGCCATTGTCTTAAGCGCTAAAGTTGAGTAGATAAATCTACTCAAGAAACGCTCGAAAAGAACCTAAATATGAAATTCAGGTGATAACTGTGCTTCGATAATCGCTAGGGTACGATTCTACTTCCAATTATACTTGATTCCAAAAGAGATTCAAAAGAAGATTACAAAAACAATGATTCAAAAATATTCTGGGATATTTGGTTTTGCGGCAATCCAAAGTCACATCGCATTTGCGGCCAAACGCATTTTGCAATCATTGAAGTGCAGGAATCAAGTATTCCTGTTAAGGAAGATACATGATTACGCCAGAGTTGGGCTGCTAAAATAACCTGTACTATGGTTCTATATGATCAGGAAAAAATGGATCAAGGTTTACATACGTATGTTTTAAACGATTCTAAATCCATGATCTATAGATAAATAAGATGTAGCTGAGCCGCTGTCAATGAGACCTATTGTCTTATAGCGGTTACTAGAAACATTCTATTGTTCAAAGTAGTAACTACGGAAGCATATTAGTTCAATGACTTCTTGTAACCCTTTGTGCAATCTTTTGTATCTAGAGAAAATCCCCTAACACTCCTAAATCTACGAAGCAACTATCTTCTTCCGTCTTTCTCCAATGGATAGCGGAAGCAAAGCAAAGGAGCCCAAGTAGTTGGGAATGTTCAGCCAGTTGCCCATGCAATATTACTGGACAACATAATCATATCCTGAGTTACATTCCAGTTTAGCATAGAAATGACGTCTTCATCTGGCGAAATAAGTCTTCCTCTTTCTCATATCACAGTTGTAATTACTCATACTTTATGGTATCATCGATCTGACATCGAGAAGCGTCTTCATGTGAAGCTGATACATGTTAATGGGTAAAGCCGGCTGATTACAATTCTTGGATCAGCAATTCTACTACTAAAGGTTACCCATTATTGCCTGAAAGGGTCTAAAATAACGGCTGAGTGACCCCATTCCCCACCGAAGACCTTAAAACCCTTCTCTTGCCTCGCCTGTACCTGAAATCACCGTAACTATGTAAGTAACCAACGAATTTACCCCATTCTGCATCCAAAACCCCGACCTAGATCCCCAGTTGACTCACAGTTACGAATCTTATCATGCTCTACTCCTAACCTTATTAGTCATTACTACAATATACGAGCTTTCCTGTAAAGGGCGATTCCGGAACCGCGCACTCAACCATTTGCTGCGTTATCTCGTCATTGTCACTGTTACTAACTAAGGTACTGCAGATAGCTCTCAGGAACTGTTGTTGCTGTAAATCTAAATAATTCTATTATTTATAGACAGTGATATCCATCGATTGAAGCTTAGTTGGCGCTTCTTCTTAGTGGGAACATCTTAGATAAAAGGTATAGCAAATCGTTATAGAATTCGTGTTGGTAAGTTTTGAGAGACAAAAACACTGTATTTATCTAATTGACGGCAGAAAAATTAGGAGTTTCCTTTCGTTGTCTTTGGCATCTAATCAGTGTAATCTAAGATCCAATTGATTCAAATATGACATCCACAGCGCCAGCTATCCCGTCGCTCTTGGACACCGACTTGTACAAGTTGTTCATGCACGCTGCTGTGGTTAAACACTTTAAGAAAACCCCTGTTGTCTACAAATATACCAACAGGACGCCGTCAATGGTTTTCAACGAAGAGGCCGTCTCATGGTTGAAGCTGCAAATCGCATTGTTGGCTAATTTGAGGTTTACCAAAGACGAAATCGAGTACCTTAAGAAGGCATTACCTCAATTGCCGGATGAATACATCAAGTATCTTGAGACGTTCAAATTGGACCCAAAGTCTCAGGTGAAATATGCCAACGACGACAAGGACAACTTGGCCAACTTCGAGCTCGAAGTCGTCGGAGACTGGGACGAAACTATTCTCTACGAGATTCCAATTCTAGCTTTGCTTTCTGAAGCTTACTTCAAATTTGTGGATACTGATTGGAACTACGAAGGACAAGAAGAGCTAGCAAAGAGCAAATGTGAAGATTTATTCCGCCACAAGTGCCTCTTCAGTGAGTTCGGAACTAGGAGAAGAAGATCTTTCAAGACACAAGATTTGGTTGTACGTGCCTTAAAACAGTATGCTGAGGATCATCCTGATGAATCCAAATTCTTATTAGGAACTTCCAACGTTCTTTTGGCCAAAGACTACGATTTGAAGCCTATCGGCACAGTCGCTCATGAATGGTTCATGGGTATCGCTTCAATAACCCAAGACTATACAAATGCTAACAAGGTGGCCATGGATTACTGGGTTGACACATTTGGTCCAGATTATGCTGGCCTTGCCTTGACTGACACTTTTGGAACAGATTCATACTTGAGAGCATTCCAAAAGCCTTACACAGATTACTACACTGGTGTGAGACAAGACTCTGGAGATCCTGAGTTATATGCGGAGAAGATTGCTGCTCACTACAAGAAGTTGGGCTATTCTGATTTTTCGAAGATAATATGTTTCAGCGACTCCTTGAATATTGAGAAATGCTTCAAATACAAAACGAAGTCCGATCAATTGGGGATCACTGCAACATTTGGTATTGGTACATTTTTTACCAACGACTTCAAGTCTACCGTAGCGCCATTTGCCAAATCAGCTCCACTTAATATAGTTATTAAGTTGAGAAGCGCTGGCGGAAACGACTCTGTTAAGATCAGTGATAACTTGGGCAAGAATATGGGGAATCCGGATATTGTTGCCAGAGTGAAGGAGGAGTTAGGGTACACTGAGAACAAATGGGCAGAAGGTGATGAGACTAAAAGATGGACCAAATGAACTGTTGAACAATACTAAAAACGCCCTCTAAATTAATACAAAAAAGAACCCGAAAGTGTGCATAAATTATTTGATTTATAGAATTAAAAGGTATATACCAGTAATGCAAAAGAAATCGTATCATGAGGTTTATATAATGCTATAGCGATGTACCTTTTCTTCTTCTTCTTCTTCTTCTTCTTCCTCTTCTTCTTCTTCTTCATTTTCTACTACTACTATAGTCCTTCTCTGATTCTAAATTAATCACGTGATTTGGCTGGCCCAGTTTTTTGCAGTACCATCTCAATGCCCCATATGGCCCCACCAGATGAAGTCCGACCACTTGCCAGAGTTCACGACACACGAGAGATCAGAGATACCGGAAAGCCCCTCTAAATTTAAACCATTCTGAAACACCGTTACATTTTCCAATTCACCAATTTCTATCCATGTTTTATCCGCAATGACCCTCGACTCTCCACCTCTCTCTCTTAACATCCTTCCTCTTGCAAGTCCTCCATCACCACTACCTTCTACCATCAGAATTCTCCTCCTGTATACACCGTTACCCGCGATGCACAGGTCATTTTTACCTACCAAAAACTGATGTAAATTGTATGGTAGTAGTAGTAGTTGTTGGCATTGAGTAGCAATTAGTAGGCAAGGACAGTATGGAGTTATCGTCGTCCAACTTGTTGACGGTGCTCACATTGGCGTCGGGATCCGAGAGAAATTTCGAGCAGCAGAACGCCGAGGACCAATTGAAGAAATGGGAAGTGCTGCCCGGATACCACTACCTTCTCCAAGAGATCTACCTAAAGACGGAAGTTCCGCTCCAGATTCGTTGGTTGGCGATTATTTGCTTCAAGAACGGAATCGACAAGTACTGGCGCTCGTCGCGTCAATTTGCTATTTCCAAGGACGAGAAGGCCCAGATAAGAGCTCGAGTCTTCTATCTTCTCCATGAACTGAATAACCAGTTGACAGTACAGAATGCTCATTCAGTTTCGAAAATCGCTAGATTTGACTTCCCCAGCGATTGGCCAACTCTATTCGATGATATTGCCAAACATTTAGACGAATTCGTGTTCAAAACGAATGACCTCATTTCAACAAACAACTTGTTGATCATCCTTAACAGAATTATTAAAACTGTCTCTATGGTCCGCATAGGAAGAGCTCGCCATGCCATGCAAAGTAAGGCTCCTATAATTGTGACAATTCTCATAAAATTATATCAGAAATTCTTCCTGGGATGGACTCAAAATTTAGATCTTTCGTCAATGGAACTTTGCTACCTTTGCTTGAAGAATCTTCGAAGAATCATTCCCGAAGGCTTTGAGCAGCCACATAAAAACCAAGACGTATCCGAGTTCTTGGGCACCACCGTCGACCACTTACAATTGCTCATTAACGAGCACGATAAATACTCTTCAGATTTATTAGAGAGATATGTCAAATGCTACAGTAAACTTTATGTAACAATAATTAACAACAACCCCACAAGTTTTGTCCTTCTTCCTAGTTCACAGAAAATTCTCACAACATTCCTATCATTGCTTGAACAGAGAGCAGAATATATCTACAATTCGTCAGAAGAAAACGATTTCTGGGAAATTCTAGCACTTAAGGGATTTATCATCTTGAAGAAAATCATGGCATATATTTATAGGAAGGGGGCCATAACTTTAAAGCAGCGCAATGACAAGGTAGAGGTCACCCACGCAATCAATAAACTTACTACTGACTTTTTCACTGCTGACCTAATCCAAAGGTTATGTGACCTTGTCATCAACTGGTACTTACGTCTTAAGCCGTCCGATCTCGAAGGATGGTTGTTAGAACCAGAAGAATGGGTCAATGAGGAGTTGTCTACCAGTTGGGAGTATCAGATCAGACCTTGTGCTGAAAACTTCTATCAGGATATCATTAGATACTTTCTGGATTCATTGACAGAGTTCGTTATCAACAAGATCTCAAATGGGTTAGTACAAAATGATTCTGTGGATAGAATTCTCATGAAAGATGCCATTCTTTGTACATTCCAGTTGTCGTCAAGTACAATTGCAAACAACGTCAACTTCGACAATTTACTACATGAAGTATTCATCCCTGAAGGCATAAAGAATGACTTGGTGGAGAACAAAATTTTGAAAAGGCGTATTTGCTTAATCATTGGCGAATGGGTTTCTGTACAGTGCTCTAGAGAAAGTAGAGTCGACATTTACAAGCTTTTGCTTAACTTTTTGCAGCCATCGAATCCTATAAACGACAAAGTTGTTAAAATTGCATCAATCCAAACACTCCGTGCAGTGGTGGACGATTGGGACTTCAACAAACATGATTTCCAACCTTTCTTAAATGAGTTCGTCAGATTGCTCCTTAATTTATTGAATGAAATGAAGCTTACAGAATCAAAGCTCTACATATTCAATACCTTGGCGGTGTTGATAGAACGTTGTAATCCCTTAGTGGACTACCAGACATTGATAGATATTCTTGTAATCATACCAAAATATTGGGAGTCAAGTAGTGTCAGCAACGAACCTATTATCAAGAATTCTCTCTTGCGTGTTTTGAAAAGCTTAACCATCTCATTGAATGAAAACTCGCCAGAGACCTATTCAATCTCTCTACCGTTAATCAACAGTTGCTGTTCGGAGTCATCCGACTTGCACAGTCTCTTATCTGAAGACGGCTTTGATTTATGGCTAGCATTGTTGAAGTATTGTCCACAGAACCAGTTAGGAAATGAGCAGATTATGAAGTTATTTGAGTTGATTCCTAGTGGGTTAATGAACTCCACCGAAATCCTTCCTACCATCTTGTCTATATTGCGAAGCTACTCCTTGTATGCACCTGAACTATTCTCTAACAAAACATCTTTGGATCTTTTTGGGGTTTTGGCAGGCTACTTGCCAAAAATGCGAGATGATGTGTTCTCCATATTTATATCGCTCTTAGACATTCTCTTATTGGAGAATTCTAGTAGTGAGTCATTTATCAACAACTTTCTTTCCAGTGGACTTTTCAATGCTATGGTCAACTACGTCTTTGATGAAAGTCAGAGTATCGTTTTGTGTACCAAGATATACTTAGTTCTTTCCAGACTAGCAAAATCATCTCCTGAAGTTTTCTTTAAGATCTTGGATATAGCATCGATTGATGTCAACAAATTTTTCAAAATATGGTTGGAATACTATAACAACAATGGTAACCCACGTAATAAGAAAGTTAATTTGATGGCACTCTTATCTCTTGTATCCTATGGAATTCCGAAGAACATATCCATTGCATTGGAGATTCTGGCGGAGGTGGTTAAGAGGACTTTCTTCTTCTTGGAAGAAATTAACGAGAACAATGATGGGTCGTGCGATGCATACAACCTGGACTTCACTTATGAAGACATCGATGATTATGCATACTTGGATCCAGATATCAAGCCACATGGTGAGAGAATCAGATACCGCCAATTACTTGAGAAGATGGATCCAGTGTACAAGACGAACCTCAAAGAATTTTTGAAGGATACGATGATACAACTTAAGACACAGCTTCTGGGTCTGGACTTTGACCAGTTAATGTCGTTGAATGACACATATACCCTTGACCGGTTGCAGGCTTTGTCTTAGTCAATAATTAAGATAGGATGTCGAATAATTCATAAAATAAAACGGGTCTAGACATGGGGATGGTTAATGGGTACGTAGGCTGCACCTTGATAATGCATAGTAATGAAATATCTGATGCATTGGGTCGTCTTTTGTAGTCATTGATGATGTGATGATATTAAGAAGACATTTTATACTCGGAGCAAAAGCAAAATATTATTTTAGACTTCTGTCGATGCTCATAATGAACCATTTGCACCCACTAAGAGATACTTCAAAGTCGCATAGATCAGCCTCGCATAATTTTCTTAGCTATTACCAGAGTACAATAACGGTTGCCTTTTAATACTTGAATAGCATACTCCTTCACTCACATACATAATATGGTTGCAATTTGAAAACTTAGCATTCTATTCAACTTTCATAACCAGATCCCAATTCCAATCATATTTACCTTGTAGATGTAAAATATAAGCTTACTCTTTGCTCTCGTATATCTCACATTCCATGTCTCATAGTTAAGCCCACTCTCATAGTTAACCTCATAGTTAACGTCCCCCATAGTTAAGTTCTCTTGCGCGCCCCATAGTTAAGCTCCAATCGCCACTACATGCACTACCGCACTTCTTGGTGGCAATACAAAAGATTTGGAATGTCCTTCTTCAACCAACAGTTCGACTTATAACACTGTATTCATAGGCACTCAATTGACATCGGCAGCGTCTGCAATTCCGTAGACAATCCACATTCCCCAAAATATAAACCCCATAATCCACCGTTTGTCACAGAAAAGTTCTTCGATCGCAAAATGTTCAGAAATAACTACGACAACGACTCGGTGACGTACTCACCTACAGGCAGATTGTTCCAAGTAGAATACGCTTTGGAAGCAATCAAGCAAGGAAGTGCAGCAGTGGGACTCGTTTCCAAGAGCCACGTCGTTCTCGTTGCCTTGAAACGTAACGCCGAAGAACTCGGCTCATACCAGAAGAAAATCATCAAAGTCGACGACCATATGGGTATTGCATTGGCCGGATTAGCCCCAGACGCCAGGGTGTTGTCCAACTACTTGAGGAAACAGGCTATGAGCTCGAAGATGATCTTCAACAGACCGCTCCTGACATCCAAAGCGGTGTTATCAATTGCAGACAAGGCACAGGAAAACACCCAATCTTACGGTTCTAGACCTTATGGTGTAGGATTACTTGTGGCTGGATACGACGAGACTGGTGCCCATCTTTATGAATTCCAACCATCGGGATCTGTTTTGGAATACTTCGGAGCTGCTATTGGTGCCAGATCACAAGCTGCAAGAACATACTTAGAGAGAAACTTGGAAACCATCCGCGAGAGCGATTCTGTAGAACTGTTAATTGTTCATGGATTGAATGCTTTGAGAGATACGTTATCGCAAGATGTCGAATTGACTTTCAAGAACACATCTGTTGCTGTAGTTGGCAAGGAGACAGAATTCACAACTTATGATGATGAGTCTGTGCAGCAATGGTTGGACAAGTTGGACTCGGTCTCAAATGCTAGAAACAGAGGAGACGATGATGCTGATGATAATGATGATAATGCCGATGCAACAGAAACGGCAGAAGGTCAAGCTGAAGGAGCTGAAGCGACTGAGGCCGGTGGCGACGTTCCAGCTACAGAAACAGCCCTGGAGGATCGTATGGAGACTGACGAGTAGATTGTACGATGTATAGAAGCAATATAAGACAAAAGAGCATAAGGACATGTGTATTTGTAAAATGATACTGGTGGTACTCTTAATAGAGATGTCGATAACCTTTTACTTTGGGAACTACTGGTTTTGTGTTGGTTATCTATTAGCACGTAAAATCGAAACATCAAGCGGATTCTTAGTATACGCTTTGAAACAGGCCTAACTACTATGTACATGTAAATCATTTTCTACTTCTTTGCTTGTTCTTCTTGCTGTTTTATGGCAACTTTTCGAATCGCTGAAAGACATTCCTCTTGCATTTTAGTGACTTCTTCGTTCAAAATTGTAGGGTCGTGGAGCTTTACGTTCTCTCTAATGTCCTTTATCTTCAGTCTTATTGCATCTACTTTACTATTGATTGCATCTTTCTCAGTGGACTCCATGAACTTGCCGAATTGTAATACAGCATTCTCAGTATCAGTACAGATGATGTCGGCTCTCGACGCATGTTCATAGTACTTTCTGAGCTCAGCATCTCTTTCTTTGTTCTCAGCGCTCTCATCTATAATCTTCTTAACTTCTTCTTCCGATAAACCTGTCTCGCCAGCAACTTGTATAGAAACGGAGTTTGGTTTGTCAAAGTACTCCAGGTCCTCCGGGTATGGTGTCCTATCTGTAGCTGAGACGTTGATTATTCCATCTGCGTCAATTTCGAAGTTAACAGCGATTTGTGGTGAGCCTTTTGGACCAGCAGGTATATTAGCTAATTTGAAGTTTCCTATAAGTTTATTATCCTTCACAAGAGATCTTTCCCCCTGGTACACTCTGATTTCTACCCCTGTCTGGTTATCCACTGCCGTGGAAAAAATTTGCTCCCTCTTCACAGGAACTGCCGAGTTTCTAGGTATCAAAGGGCTGAAAATTCCACCGTAAGTCTCTATTCCAAGAGACAAAGGAGTCACATCTAAGAGGACAACATCCCTGATCTGTCCTGAGAGAACAGCACCCTGAATTGCAGCACCCAAAGCCACTGCTTCATCTGGATTCACAGCAGTGCTGGGTTTTTTGTTGAACAACTCTTCTACAACCTTTCTAATCTTGGGCATTCTCGTCATTCCTCCCACCAATATTACTTCATCTATATCCTTGATTTTTAACTCTGCGTCACGCAAACATCTCTTTACCGGATCTACTGTCTTATTTATGAGATGCAAAGTCATTTCATCAAGTTCATCTTCAGTTAGTTTGATATTAATGTGCTTTTCCTTAGTTATGAAAGGGATGTTAATTTCTGTCTCTTTGACGTGGGAGAGCTCTATCTTGGCCTTTTCGGCAGCTTCCCTGATTCTCTGTACGGCATGGCGGTCACTCAGTATATCTAAGCCGTTATTTTCTTTCTTGAAAGTGTCTAGGATGTAGTTCAAGAGCAATATGTCAAAGTCTTCTCCACCAAGATGAGTGTTACCGTTGGTAGCTCTGACCTCGAAAACGCCATCTTCAATATCCAAAATTGATATGTCAAACGTACCTCCTCCCAAGTCAAACACTGCCACTATCCCGTCCTTTTGCTTCTTATCTATTCCATACGCCAATGCGGCTGCGGTGGGTTCGTTCACTACTCTAAGTACATCCAAGCCTACCAACTTTCCAGAATTTTTAGTTGCCAGCCGTTGGGCATCATTGAAATATGCTGGAACCGTCACAACGGCATGCTTCACCGGTAATTTATCATTTGAGAGGTTGCTTTCTGCTACTTCTTTCATCTTTTTAAGTATAAGAGCACTGATCTCAGATGGGGACAACTTTCTCCCAAAGGTAGTAGAAAGCCACGCATCTCCATTCGAATGGGGAAAGATCTTATATGGTACATTGGCTAAGTCTCTTTGTACTTCTTCATCTTCGAATTTGCGCCCAATCAACCGTTTGGTGGCGAAGAATGTGTTCTCTGGGTTGATTGCTGCTTGTCTCCTAGCGGCAACACCAACAAGAACCTCATCATTTTCACCATGTCTGGTAAATGATACGATCGAAGGAGTTGTCCTTCCACCGTCATCATTTTCAAGTATTCTGGCTTCTCCAGCTTCAACTATGGCAACAGCCGAGTTGGTGGTTCCCAAATCTATGCCGATCACGGATGGGTGTAGACAACGTCTAGATTGAAAATGAGCAAGAGCAGACCAAGCATTGTTTTTGATAGGCACAATTCTCTTCCGAGTTTTTAAACACGTTTTCAACATCCCACAGTAATATCCGCCTTGTATAATTCTATAATGTTCCAATAAAGCCAATTGACAGAAGAAGTAAAGCAAAGTATGGGGTATAGTTTTAGATGCATTGAAGAATGTAGTTACTATGAGTATTGTTAGTCGTGTCGAATGGAAAAAAAAGTAGTATAGCGATTAAGAAAGGAGGAGTCACGATATCAATTACCCTTTTTGGGACAAGTTGGAAAAGGGGAAATACAGGTTTATGTGTAAGGTTTGAAAGAGATTATGAAAGAAGCTAGGCGTTACATCGGTTCAAGTAGTTGAGGGGTCAATTTTGTGAATTACAATTGCTGCAAATTATTGAACATAACATCATTAGATTTTTGGTTGCCATGGAAAACATATATACATCAGCGTTGCTGCTATTCAACAAAATCTGCTCGGTTCATCTTTTCAGCATCTTCCAGGTTCTGCATTTCAATTAAACGCAACATATGCATTCACGACGCCGACGGATTGGAAAAAGTAGAGTCCCAAAATGTCTATCGGGAACGTACGTAGAATGGACTTTATTAGCACTTCTCCGCTCAGTATTACCTGTCTGGGAATCACTGATGTGCGGTGATATACTCCAAACTGTCCACTATTAGTCATGCAAACTAAATATTCTCTTTCGGTTTCTTCTGGTTTGCAACCAAGGACAATGGCAGGCAGACCAAATCTTGTATGTGAGACTAGTAAACCTAGCATCCGATGCCTTGTTAAACCTGGACATATGCTGTCACGTAATTTTTGAAAGGAAATTACCGAATGCGAGTCAAATAGGTTCATGTGCTTCGCAAAGAATTGGTCTTTTGGTATATCCAAAGGCAGCTCATTCGCCGAAATTTGTTGATCGAGTTTAAACTGTTGTCGCATTGAACTTCGGAACATAATAAAGTTCTGATATATAGCATTTAGGTGAATAAAGTTGTTAGATTTCATTATATCCCTCTTTAGATCCTTTCCATCATAAATGTAGTTCAGTTCTAATGCATCTTGCTTACGCTGGCTTGATACCAAATGGCAGACGACTCTGAAAAATGCGAACTCGTCTGGGGTAACAAACAGAAGAGTTGGAAGCGAACATCTGTCTATCTCGTCTTCATAGAATCGAGATAGAGAATTAAATTCAAGCATATCCTTGAAGTGATCTATAATATATTTCTCATTTATTGCTTCAAGATAGTTTCTCTTCTCGCCCTCTCTGTGCATTCGTGATAGGGCCACTAGGAAATCTTTGACCGTAATCATCTCAATCAGATAGCTAGTCTCTGTTAGGCATGTTGGTCTAAGCAAATACAAGACGTCGCAGACTTTAATGAAAGACTTGGTCAATTTGACTTCACAATTCTTGATTCGCTTCCCACCAATTACGATAATAAACCGAGACAAAAATTCACCCAAAGATTTGGCTAATATTGTTCTCACCAACAAGCTATCTCCCTTCGCAAGATCTGAATATACTCGCATTATATCGTAGTCTTCGAAGTACTCGTATGGGCTATACTTCGCAACTTCATTAGGTCGACTACTATTTTGAATGAGCGGTTTGATGGAGAATTCCGAGTGTGCCAAGTTCAATACTCGCCTCACAAAGAACTTAAATGAATCATCATTCTTGAACAAAAGCGTTTCTTCGATGCAACCCTGATTTAAAACCACATTTTTGGCCTTATGACATGCCAATTCATCCATATATATACGACTATGAAGTGTATTCCTTATTCTTTCTAGTTTTTTCTCTCTATTTTTGACCAACTCATGAAAAGATCTAAACAATAGTCCTAGTCTGAAACAAACAAACTCAATTCTGGTCGCATCAGGAGATGGAGTCACACTTAGGGTGGACAAGTACTCAATGGCGAGTCGGACATTCTGGGCACGAATCAAGTTGGACACCAAGGCTATTTTTGAAATATTGCAATCTACATCATTGCCCAGGGAAAACCGTATCACCGCACGATCTTCAAGTTCGTTCATGATATTTTGGAGTATAGGCACATAATCCAGGTCAGTGCTGTATCGGTCTAAAAACAGTCCAATGTGATTTGGGCCCAAAGGTGTATACTTTTCTATAGCTTGGGCTAACTCGACCTGTTTGTTGTATAATCTCATTGATAATTCAAACCAAGACTCGCCACTATTAATCGATGTGATGCCGGTAT
This sequence comes from Scheffersomyces cryptocercus, assembly GCA_030555905.1. Lineage (NCBI taxonomy): Eukaryota > Fungi > Ascomycota > Pichiomycetes > Serinales > Debaryomycetaceae > Scheffersomyces > Scheffersomyces cryptocercus. Next base: position 208,623 of record JANIVO010000007.1, on the reverse strand, counting down.
CTATTTCGTAGTGTGATAGAATAGCACCCCAGTTGTCATTATAGATCCTTTTCCATGTTTGCTCGTTTAGTAAGATTCGAGACAAGCATTTGCATGTACGAGTGAGATTTAAGATATCTCGTATCTCGAGACCGCCAAGGAAGATGACACCATTTAGCACATCCATTGGCAAGTTTGTGAACAGCATCTTTGGGGTCATTTCGTTTGGTGGTGTAGTATGTAGCTTATGCTATATGGTTGATTGATACATAAATGGAGTTATTTGTTGGTTGTATTTCTCTGTTGTTTTCTCGAATCTTTTCTCGAATCTTTTGCAAGTGGGGAGTCAGTGTTATATTATATGAATACTGTGATCCGTGTTTTGTTCACCAATACGAAGGTATGATGGAAAGCAATTGTGCATGTATTTTAACCCTTGTTATTGTCTTAGCTGAATCACTAAGCTCAGCGCCTAAATAATATTGGTATAAGGAATTTGTCATCAGTATAGTTGTGCTTACGTTATCCTACTAACTAGACAAGCAAGATACTCTTGGAATAAACACTTTCAGTATACGCTGATTTATATACTTGTCGTCTCACGTGTTCCATTTTTCCAATCTCTAATATTTAGTTGAGATCAGTTTACAATTGATATGACCATCTAGCCATGTATTTTATGTATAATCAATACTTATATATGTGAGCCTCAAAACATAATAGCAGTGCAAAACTCGTCATAATGTATAGTAAACTTTATACATGTACAATTGTTGAAATCAACTTTAGTCACATTATCAATCTCCTTCTTAGACTTCCAACCATATGCCTTTCATCATTCCACTATCACTGTGCAATTAACTAACTAATTCTCTCCAACCCAGAACAACTCCAACCAATCTATATGAATGCACATTCACCATTGTATGGTAGCGCCTTGGAACCAAATTTTGTGCGAAGAGTTCATTTGAGTTTGCAACTTTGCTTCATGATATTTACTTCTTGTGTAAATATCAGATATATTAATTGTAAATTGTTCGAGAAATGGGGAAAAGAAAGGCAGGTGACAAAACCTCTGGAGGAAAGAGTAAGAAATACAGGGCCAGTGGGTTCATAGACCCTAATACTCAAGGTGTCTATGCTACTTGTAACAGACATAAGGAACAGCAGTGTAGAAAGGAATTGATCAACTTATTCTCGGATAAAATCGCAGAATACTTCGACTTGGAAGAGGCAAATGATGATTCAGAGGATGAGAATGAAAACGGGGATAGCAAACCCAAGGAGCTCTCCATCGAAGAGCAAATTCAAAAAGAGTTGAGCGAAATGAACGAAGCAAAAGATTCCAAAAAAGAATTGTTGAAGCCGATTGAACTCGACTGCGAATGCTTAGTATTCATAAAGACCAGAAGACCCATCGATCCAGTGGAGTTGGTGAGACGTATTTGTGAAGAGAGTTACGATTCAAAAATAAAAACAACAAGATACACTCAGAAATTGACTCCGATCACCTATTCTGTGACACCCACTATGGAAGAGGTCAGAAAGATGGCCAAGAAGGTACTTGGTCCCCATTTTCATAAAGAAGAAAACCAAGAACCTATAAAATTTGCCATTCAAATATCCAGAAGAAACTTTAACGCTTTAGCTAAGGACGATTTAATCAAGGCAATCGCTGAATCTGTCGGTAGAGACCACGGACATTCCGTGGACTTAAAAAGCTATGACAAGTTGATAGTGGTGGAGGGTTACAAGACAAATATCGGTATGAGTGTGGTAGACAACTACTTAAAGTACGATCGTTTCAACTTGCAACAGATCTTTGAAAAGAACATGGATAACGATGGTGGTGATGAAAGTAGTGCTCCAAGCAGAGTAGCCAAGTCCCAAACAGAGACAAAAGCACAGAAACAGACTGAAGAGAAGCCAACTGAAAAAAATGAATCCAATGATGACACTACTTCCAAAAATTAATAATATTAAAGGAGTAATCCCAAGAAATGGAACTTTAAAAGGAGATCGGTAAGATCTTCTAGTAAATAGCTGATAGACATCTACATTTAAACATGATCGGGACAAATGAAGTGCTATGGCCACAGAAATGGTCAGTGGTAATATATTAATGTACATATTAGAAGTATTGACTAGCTAGAATGATAACCTCTCTTCAAAAGAACGGAGTTCTTTCCATGCCAACCAATCCGCCTCTGTATTTGGAATAAGCCCCATGGTGTACAACTTGTAGACACCGATTAACATGTTAAGCAATTGGAAGACAATGAATCCCAATTTGGCAAACAATATATCCTGTGAGTTCTTCTTTGTGACCAAGTTCTTGAACATAGGATTGGTCTCGTTGAAAATAGCTTTAAGTGGATTCCATAACAACATCAAAGTCATGGTCATAGGAATGATCTGAAGCGAGTTACCGGTCATGTAGCCCATAATGGCATTCATCGGTATGTTTTTAGCAGGAGCCATAGCAAGTTCCCAAGCCTTTTTGATCTTCAATTCCTCTAATTGAGGGTCGTAGTCTTCTTTGCCTTTGGTGGTCGTAGTCTTCTTTGCCTTGGAAGCTCCAGCGGTTAAGGATTTGGAGTCTTGGGCGGCAAACCCAGGAGGCGACGACAATTGTTTCCCCGTAGCCTTAGGCGTGGCTGAGATCTCTGGGCGTACTATTTCCAGAAATGACATTGTGTGGAATGTATTTCTATTGAATGTTTGGCTGTATTTATATATGTCTAAATGGGGAGTATATCTTTATAACAAGGTCAATTTTACCGCCAGTAGGTATTTCAGTGAGTGGATTCTCACTAATTCGCACGGTAGAGAGCGAGAGATCCTCTCATTAATTTCTCACTAAATGTAAAATCAATTAGGGAGACGTCGCAGGGAAAAAGAGTTTACTCCAATCCCCCTATTTTTCATGTCGCATTTTAAGTACAACTGCTTCAGAGCCCATTGAATTAAGCTGTCATTACTCTGTCGCTAACAGCGTTGCATGCACACTGCCTCGCAAGCATTGGCAATGATAATTTCCAGCCAAACCAATCTATCAAATCCCAATAATGTACACTCTCTACTCCTTCTTCCTCTAGGTAAATTGGCCACGATATATTGTTCATTTCATGTTGCAACCATTACATCCATATAAAGTATTCTGCTAGTTTATTGCTTTTGCTTCGAAGATCTCATAAATAAAACCTTTTAAATTTAGGCCAATTGCCGCCAATCCCCACACATTCGCAAACCACGATGAACTCCACAGACTCATTCAAGTCCAACCCCTTGAACAGAATCATCGGCCTCTCGGTTCTCCTTTCGATGGGATTCCTTCTCGTAATCCTCGCCGGAATATACGGTAATTGGTTTCCTATCATAATCGGCATTATATTCGCAGTTGCACATCTACCGGTGGCCATTACAAGGGCCATTTCCAACTCATCTGATTATGACTTCAATTTCGACCCTACTACGTCTCTGGCAGGTAGCGTGGTAAAGGAATTTGGCCAGTTTTTCTCGGCATTCCTTGTGGTAACTGGCTTGTACTTACCTGTGGTCTTGCAGCACTCTCATATTCTTACAAGAACTGCCATGGTTCTTACCATTGTCGGTGGCAGTTTAATCTACGGTACGGTATACACTTTCAGTGCCTTCTTCGACCAGACAGAAGAAGAAGATGAAGTCGCCGATCTCGGGGGAGGTGTAATTTAGAGGCCCAATTCAGTGAATTCTGTATAGATATTAGTACGTGGGCTCGATCAATGAACATTTAATGCATTTCCGCTGATTCATATGATATTCTATTGTAGTTCTATATACTAGTGTAGTACGATCAGATATGTACTGCTATTTACACCCACAGTAGTAAATGCCTGTACATTATCATCCCATTCTCTCGCTATTTTTTGTCTCGTTATCGTTGTGAATTCTACTAACAAAAGAATCGAAATTTGAAGTTTGTTTTACAACCAGTTACTACTTCTTAATCTAGCAGCAGTCTGTAACATACAACGCATCAACATGACCATATCACAGAAAGAGTTGGCTCTAGCTGAGCGTGAAATTGTGGAAGAGCATCAACTCAAGGAAAAGGTGGTGAACGAAGAGTTCAAGATCTGGAAGAAAACAGTTCCTCTTCTCTATGACACTATCCACACCTACGCCCTAGACTACCCATCTTTGGCTGTTCAATGGTTGCCAGATTATACTTACTCGGAAGCCAACAGAAATACCATCAATGTCAGATTCCTCATTGGAACAAACACTTCCGAAAACTCGCAAAATTACTTAAAGTTAGGCTCATTGGACCTCCCAAGCACACTCGCCCCAGACTTCTCGCTTAAGTATCCAGACTTGGACTCTATTCCTATCCCATCTCCTATAATTGAGGACACCTCTGACTTTAAGGTCTTGTCCAAATGGAAACAAAATGCAGAAATCAACAAACTCGAAATCTCGCCAGACGGCAAGAAGGTCTTGAGCTTCAACAGCGATGGTGTTGTTCATTCCTATGATTTAGACACCAGCGACGTTATCGACTACAAGTATCATAAATTGGAGGGATATGCTCTTGGATGGCTCTCAAATGATAGCTTTGCTTCTGGTTCAAACGATTCTCAGATTGCGCTCTGGAATTTGGACAAGCCCTCCACACCTATCCAACTTTACAAGAGTCACAACGGTGCGGTCAATGACATCTCCGTTAACCCTATAGTAAAGTCGCTTTTGGGATCTGTGTCAGATGACTCAACAACGCAATTCCATGATGCTAGAGAACTCGGTTCAACTGATAACCCAGCCATAACTGTGGACAATAAGCACATTCAAAACACTATAGCCTTCCATCCTGACGTAGAAACTTTATATGCCACTGCAGGAAAGGACAATATTGTTTCGTTATATGACCTCAGAAACCCAAAGAAACCGATTCGTAAGTTTTTCGGCCACAACGACTCCGTTATTGGAATTAAGTGGGATACAGAAGATCCCAAGAGTCTCTTATCTTGGGCATTGGACAAGAGAATAATAGCGTGGGATTTAAACAGCTTAGGTGAAGATTACACCTATCCCGCGGAATCTAGTGAGGGATCTAAGAGAAGGGGTGGAATTAGAATTGATCCGTGCTTGAAGTTTATCCATGCTGGACATACAAACAGAGTAAATGATTTTGACGCTCACCCAAAAATAAAGGGCTTGTATGCCAGTGTTGGTGACGATAACTTGTTGGAAGTGTGGAAGCCTAAGACCTTGTCTGGAGAGGAAGAAGAGGAAGAGGAAGAACATGAAGAGGCTGAAGTAGAGGCTGAAGCCGATGCACAGTCTGAGACAGAGCCAGTAGAGGAGGATAAAAAGGAGAAAGAGAGTGAGACTACTGTGGCAGACGATAGAAAGGCTGATGACATTGATGACACAGCCAAAGATGTGGAAATGGAGGACTAAGGAGCATGAAGAAGAAGCAATAGAGTAGACTATTGTTAAAACTGTTTTTCGAATGTAATATAGCGTGAGTGGTGATGTCATTGCTTACTATAATAAAATGTATCTTATCTATTTTGCTATGAATTTTTGCACGACGTAGAACACAACAAACCCTTGAATACGTAGGAGACAAAAACCAAGAATATTATGAAGTTCATACCGCAATAGAAATGTAACTCTACCCTTTGACGTAAGGGGCACTATTATTAATTCTTAGTCGAAAATTGGTTATACGGGAAGCTGCGAGAATAGACTTTTCGCAGTTAAATAGATGAAGACAAGTACCTCGCTTCCAGAAAGTATCTATTACACGCAATAACTAACTATTTTAGTGATTTCATGTTGAAGCTAATTCTCCTTTAGGCCTATCAGTATGATAATGACACTTATTATCCCATATCACGTATTGAACACGTCAAATCTATTTAGCTAGTTCGGGCAAGGCGTATGGTTCAATTATGCCGTTTTGGGAAAGCGCATCTTACTTCTTTCTGCCCTTTCGAGATTTGATTTTTCAGATATTCATAAGTTTTCTTTGGAGCTTTCTTTGCGGCGTTTCTTTTCAGTGTTTCTGATTCAGACATATATCAAAGTGATGACTGTGGATATCTTGTGGAGGAAACTTCCAATTAGAGAAGTAGAGGTAAGTTTGGCCAGAGTTCTCCGGTGTGGACAGACATTTCGCTGGAAAAATATCAATAATGTATGGTCTTTTGCCATAAGCGATAGAATAGTCTTCCTAAAGCAGGATGAAGAAAGTATCCAGTATTCACATTTATTGCTGGACAAAGTTGCTGGTCAGAAGCCGCAGGCAGTTGCAGAGAAAGAAACTCTTGAATTCGTCAAAGACTATTTCAATCTTTCCGTGAATCTTGTGCATTTATATGATCACTGGTCATCGAAACACGAGCTTTTCAAGAAGTCTACTAAAGGCAGTAACACGCCGTTCAAACTGTTTCAGGGAATAAGAATTCTCAGACAAGATCCGTGGGAAACAGTGGTATCTTTTATCTGTTCTTCAAATAATAATGTTAAGCGAATCCTGAAAATGTGTGATAGTCTTTGTAATGAGTTTGGAGAATATATTAATGAACACGATGGCGTAGAGTATTATTCATTCCCCAGTGCAGAAACATTATCAAAGTCTAGCAAGGTTGAAACTCGCTTGAGGGAGTTAGGCTTTGGGTACAGAGCGAAATATATATTTGAAACAGCAAAGAAATTCACTGACAGCAAAACCAATCCAGACATAACAATAGACAGGTTAAACAATCTTAGGGTTGAAGAGTATGAAACAGCACATGAATTCTTATTACAGTTAACAGGAGTGGGACCAAAAGTGGCTGATTGCATTTGCTTAATGGCCTTGGACAAGCACGATGTGGTTCCCGTTGACACCCATGTATATCAGATAGCAGTTAGGGATTATAAGTTCAAAGGTAAGAAAGAGATGAAGACTATGAACAAAACGACTTACGAATCCATTAGGATATTTTTCAAGGACTTGTTTGGCCCCTACGCAGGGTGGGCCCAGTCTGTGCTCTTTGCTTCTGATTTGGGCGATTTAAATAATGGAACGAATCGTGTAGATGAGAATATCATTATAAAGAAAGCAAAGACAGAGGTCGAAAGCGTTCAACGCGAAGGTAATAAGAAGAGAAGAGGTGAAATTATTGTGACTAAAGTATCTGTTAAGAAAGTGAAGGAGGAAGACTGAATCAATACGGATAGCTAGATGACTTTATACGAATATACTTCCTCTACAGGATTTCTGAACTCAAAATATGTGTATCCTTAAGATTGTCTTCTACCGACTTCAACCAGCTGACTTACGTCTGAATACATATAGAATTTTCTGTTCTCATTCCAATTTATTCTCCGTCGAGCTTGAAGCCATCAATTAAGACTATACCTGATAACTCTTATCAGCGTTTGGACCAGGCCCAAGTCGCGCAGGTCTAATGTGCACATAGCAGTTGTATTTCCAGTTTTCGCAACCAACGGCTATAAGATCTTAAATAAGATAGATGCTAACTGTCCAGTGATCTACCAAACAATTGAAAACAATACCACATATCCTTGGTTGTCAGCATACTTCATAACTTCAGTAGTGAAGTTAAAATGCACCGAAACAGCTTTTGCATTACTACGACAAAAGATGTTTTCTCTTTTTTTAATAAATGGACATTTCCTTACATACCACTGAAGGTAACTGATGGCCCTACCGCCACGACTTCGATTCTGGCAATTCTGGATGTTTCATGTCTTAAATCCATCCAACCTTCTAATATCCCACGGATCCCTAGCAATCAAAACTGTGTTTCTAGTCGTGACACTCTAAAATGGTTTGCCGCCGGTCCCATTTCACCACTGTGGTTGTTCCTTAGAAGTATCAAACTTACTTTAAATCCCATCCTTTCGCTTAATGCTTTAAGAGTTGGCTCGATGAAGGATTGTCCAATAAGAAAACAAGAAAAGATTAGACATTATAATGAAGTTAGAACTGTCAAAGTCACAAAGTTTGACAAAACTATTATCTTTCATAAGAAAGGCTATCGAGAAATAGACAAAAGCAATAGTTCAGATATAGGGAAAGCTCTTCGAGATGGAAAGAAGATTATTGAAAGAGAGGAGAAGGCGGTAAATCATGACATAGTAATTGACGAAAACGTTGAAAATTCTCCTTCAATAAATGCTAACGCTAACACTGCACTTGCTGGTGAGAAGAGACATTCCTGGGTACTGTTCTTCAAAACCTTTAAGCTCCATTCATTGGAGAAACCCACAGTGTACACTTCTAATCATCAGCTGAAGATTTCTGTGATTCGAAAATTAGAAACCATTTTCAAGTTTGCACATGTAAAGTCTAAGCATGATGAGAAGGCACCAAAAACAAAAAGCAACCTAGACTCTATCGCTAGAGGTAAGTCTACAACATATGTAGATGAGTTCTTCGACATGTTTCATTTTCACCCTAAGAAAGCTATTGAGGTTCCCGCCACACCTAAAATAGAACAATCCAGCTGCTTAGGTGCCGTGAACTCAAGAACAACCCATCCCACTCCACTTGTTTCTATAACTAATTTACCACAAACTCCCGCCAACAAGATTTTCGAAGGCACACACAATTGCCATGATGCCAATAGTTACTTTGCACAACCTCGCAAGAAGATCTCCTTTGATCGAATATTCTTCTATCCTGAAGAATCACCAACGAGGAGAAAGATGCAATATCAAATAGGAAAGAGAGAGTGTTACATCAAGCATGCAATTGATCCTCTTTCCACAACAGAAAAGCTCAATACGCTGCAAAAGTCCTCAGTATGGAACCAATTAACTAACACTTTCAACAAACATCAATATAATCGAAAGCTGCCTTTCCTTTGTCAGTCTTCGGGTAAGCCAAGTAGTCTTTGGGTTCAGCGGATGCAGATGAAATGCAAATTAAAACATAAGACGATGTCATTTCACGAAGCTGATACTTTCAAAAGGAATACTAATTTTGGTCTTAAAGATAGTCGGATCACACTGAGTCTGGAGGAATATCTGAACTCTTCTTCTAACAGTTTTAAAGGTCTATTCAAAGACTCTCCCAGAATCAGATATTTGTCTGATGAATATAATCCACGCTTTCTATATAAACCAATAGACCCTGTAAAAAGGTCACTGAGATGTGTATCAAATATTTCTTACAATTTAAAAAGGGCCTTGGACACTAAGTGCATCTTTGAACAGAATTATTACAATAGAGAAGGCTGTAATATCCAGCAATATATTGGCCCCGGCTCTAGAGAGGCTAATAAGAGACCTATTCAGGATGCTCCCTCGGCTTCAAATACACTTCAATTTCCTCTTCGGTCTGGTGAACTCAGATTATTACAACTTAAGCAAACCTCTAATCCTAATTATATATTCACAGCATCCAGTGGACTTTTGGAAATGAGGACCAAGTGCCATGAAAATACTATGTGCGAACCTAAATCTTGTCCCAACTCTGATAGCTTAAGCTATTTTTCTGTCAACTCTGCTATTCGCTCCTTATCTTCAAATTATGAAATAGTCAATAGTTCAGGGCTAAAGAAAGTGGCTTTCTCAATTCCTTTCGATTTCGTTCCCTCCAGTCGTACACCCAGTGTGAAAGAATATAACAAAAACCACCAGTTCGCACCCTTAATCAAAAAAAGACGTAACGATGGCAACATTGCTCCATTCGAACTGGTTAGTCTAATTGAAAGGGTCAAATTCTCTTTGAAAACTGCCATTGGAAATTCTGTCACACTTTCGGAGGGCGTCAAAATGAAACTGAGAGATTCAATCGAAGATGAACATGAGGGCATCTGTGAAGAGAGCGGTGACCCTGCTGGATCATATTGTACTAATAGCTCTCGAGTGCTGAATTCAGATCAATGCCAAGGGTCTGAAGGCTGCAACTTTCTTCCTTCCAGGCATGTCCCAAATGCTAGAGGTCACCTAAAGACTTTGCCATGGCATGTAAGGTCGCTCCTAAAGGATGCGCATAGAGTGGTAACAGATCCCGTTATTGAACTCAGAGACACTGTTGAACCCGACACGAAGCTGACAGAACTTAAAACGGGGATTGCGCAAAATCGGTTTGACGCGGTTGCACCAGGTGTATCCAAATATTTCATTCCCCCAGAAGACGTAGTAGGTTCAAACAAGGAAAATTCTTACAGCGATGAGTTACGGAAAACTCAGTACAACAATGAAATGTCTCTAGCACCTCAACGATATAAGCCACTTAATATCCAATTCATGAACTATCAATTTAAGTACCCATTATCGGTGCCTATCAATTATGGACTATTGATGAAGAGTTCAGGAGGATTCCAAATGCCTTCGCGCTTTGCTGAATTCCCTGATTTGATAGAGTATTTGAATAAGGATAGCCATCGTAAGACGGAGCATCAGAAAGGGTATCCCGAGTCCATTCATGACGCTGACATTGTTACATCTGCTTTGGCTGATACATTAACCACAATTAAGGAAGCGCCAGAATCTCATAGTTTGAGCATTCATGAGATAAATGGAAAGGTACTGGTGAGCATTCAGAGCCCCAAGGAGCAGAGAATGGTAATGGCCCAATCGTTACCATTCAACCGTTCCCGGAACATCTATTGTAGACCTACTTCAGCGTGTGGATACTTAGGTATAAGAAGTGCTACCATTACCAGAAAAATCAAATCTTCAACCAATGATACAGATCTAGATATGATTGTTAAGCCTTGTAAGTCAAAACCAAGCTTGACACGATTGAAAAGTCACATTGAAGCTATGAAGGAAGAATATTTCCTGCCGCAAGAACATCATTCCCCTTGTCGTATTTTCGAAGGTGCGCTTAAGAATATTCCGAAGAAGTTTGTCCTAAATTACAGCGAAGCAATTTTAGAACCCATGGCGGAGCCAGATTTCCCACCTGATTGGTACAACGGTAAGGGGCTCAAACTTAATGTAGCCTTTCCGGATCAAATCCTCATCGACAACACTGTTGTTTCTATATACGACTCCATTGCGTATCCGCTCAACCCTTTGGGTTTTCCTTATTCTCAACCATTCCAGAGATCGTATGAGGGGGGAGAAATAGTAACATCGTCTTATAGAGTGGACAATGACGTTGTCATGGACGTTCCGGAAACTGAATTGAGGCCGAGCCTGTTGTCTGGGAGAGTACCACTTCCGTCAACTCCACTATTTGTGAATCTACTGTTTTAAGGCTGTTGAGGTGGAAATAAGCTTTGCTTGGATTCTTGCGGTAACAATAACAACTGTCAACTCGCCCTTATGACTTTTTACATAGCATCTATGGTTCTACGCCTAGTATCTCCTTAATTGTCCGTATTCTCTATATAAACTCTATTGTACTAATACACATTCGCCTCTTCTTCAGCTTTGCGACAACTAACTGCAAAAAATGCACCTATATTATTCTGCCTCACACTTCTTAAGTTCTCCCCGCCCTTTTTGCAATCACCGTCCTCCGCCTCCACACACTCTGGAACCTTCCAACACAACAAAAAAAGTAGTGCGCATCCCAAACGATTAGGCTCCACGCACACTTTTTACCTTTCACTTACTATCTAGAGATTTGTAACGGCGGTAGTAAAAAAAGTTTGGGCTCTGTAGAACAGTAGTGAACGACGTAGTAGATACTGGTAGAAGACACAGGGCTATTCTAAACGTAGCTTTTATTGCAGAATCTTGAACACTGAGGTGTTTTTGTCATAATCGATACTTAGGAATCAGAGCCAAAGCGGAGCTTTTGATATTGGTTGCTGTCGTTTAGTTGGAGATATACAAGAAGTAGAGGTCAGAATCACTATCTGTCACGCTAAAAATACAGCGATAGCTTGATCTAAATATTATCTCACGTAACACATTGCATAGTACGATACATCCAGGAGAATATTGTTTAAAGTAAATTAGCACATCTAATAGCATCTGATTGCTTACCGTATAAAATCATATCATAATGTCATATACTAAGGAACAAGAAACTATAGTCCTAAAAGTTCTTTCGTACAAGCCCCACCAGTTTTACGAAATCTTGTCAGTTCAGAAATCTGCCAGCGACTCTGAGATCAAAAAGTCATACAGAAAGTTGGCCATTAAGTTGCATCCTGATAAGAACCCTCATCCAAGATCTGCAGAAGCCTTCAAATACTTGAATAAGGCATGGGGAGTCTTGAGTGATCCTTCCAAAAAAACTATATTTGATCAGACAGGCTCAGACCCAGACTCGCGGTTTGCTGGACACTCTTCGGGTTCATCTGCGGGAGCTACAAGTGCAGGGTTTGCTAGAGGAGGTACGCCCTTCGGATTTCAAAACGGTGGAGCACCTTTTGATGACGATATTTTCAATCTCTTCTTTGGGGGAGCCCGTTCAGCTGGGCCTACCTTTACTTTTGGTGGTGATGGTTTTACTTTCCAATCATTTGGCGGCGGGGAGCACCCTTTCATGAGACATCGTCAACAGCCAAGACATCGTACTACGAGAAGTACCACAGGACAACGTGAGGACGAGGCTCGTGATCCACCATTTTCGGAGACCTTGACGCAGTTATTACCTGTTCTTTTGATCTTGTTGGTTCCTATCCTTTCTGCATTATTTTCAGACTCGTCTAGTGTTCCAGACTATTCGTTCTCTAAGTCCAAACAGTATAATCTTGAAAGAAGAACGCCTAGATTTAAAATACCTTTTTTCGTGAACGACAAGTTCTTGGACAATAAGAAGTTGACCGGTAAGCAGTTGCGGAATTTTGACTCTAAGGTGGAGAACTTGTACGTTCAGGATAAGCGGTCGAAATGTGCTAGAGAACAGCACATAAAAAATGACATGATCGAGGATGCTCAAGGCTGGTTCTACACTGACCAGGAGAAGCTCTCAGAAGCAGAAAGTTTTCCTATGCCTAATTGCCAAGCATTAAGAGATTTAAATTTGATTTGAACACTGTCTTGTTCAACCACCTAACTTTTCACTTCACGTTATATAACATTTAATACAATACTTCAAACTTACATTGTGAAATACTTACATTGCGAAATTGCGAAAGTACAAAGAACCATGTATGGTCAGAAGTAGCAAGGAATTCTCAAGAAGTAAAGAAATGAATAACTCCAGAGTAAAAATGTACAACAGAAGTAGTAAAAAAAGAAAGCCCGACGCGGGGGTCGAACCCGCAACCTTGTGATTATCTTTTACTTATAATAAAAGTCACACGCTCTAGCCATTGAGCTAGCCAGGCCAATAATTATTTCAGGAAATCCTCTAAAATAAATATATATTTTTTAAGTCACGTGATCTGAAATTCCTGCATGTAAAATATTAAAGATCATTGCCGCTATATTTCTTCAGCGGTAAGCCTAGAGAACGTTGCCGTAATTCAATATACTAGTCAACAAGGTTTTGTTTGAAGTCCTTTGTACTGTTGCATTTTTGATATGTCTTTCTCTTTACAACTCTTTGCACCCTTCAATTTCACAGAAGAAAAGTTTTTATGTAAAATTGGTGTTTATCTCAGAAAATATCAGTAAAAAATTTGAGTTTTGATATTAACTTGGAATAAATGAATAGACCAGATACCTAGGTTAAAACAATGAATCGTTGCACTTTTTATGGCAGAAGTGTTTTGTTTATTTTGATCTTGGCGTGTTACCATATAATGTTGAGTACAATTGCTGCTTTTTTAGTGATTTTATTTTCTAAAGTGGACATATATCCATATCCATAAGTCCTCTCATGTTACCGGTGCTATTAACCCACAAGCAGAGGAGTCTTGACATAGCAACGGAAAAGGTGATTATTACGGAGGAACTACAGTTGAGTAGAATAAAATCTCCGGTAGAGTAATTTATTTATCTTGATAGGTGAATATGGTGATGACATAGATTAGTAGAAGAGATTGAAATCGTTACCAAAACTTTTACTTCTCTATCGCTTAAACAAGTGTTAACAGATTGCATGTAAGATATAGACACAGTAATGGATCGCACCTCTACTGTTTTTACTAGTCTTCAAAATGGTTGCTAATTTATGCCACTTGAGGCAGCGATTGGGGCCATTTTTTTTTGCCAGACAGATTTTTTTTTTTTCAGGTGGATGTATATTCCAATCATTATACATAATGGTTCATAAGAACCCACTAGCTACTGAGAGGTAATGTAAATCAGGGGGTGAGGTAGATTAGTACGAAGAGAAACTAGACTGAACTAGAACAAAACTCTCCGGCAAAGAAACTGTGTCATCTCGGAAGATGATCAGGGAAAAGATTTAGATTAATTGAAAATATTGAAAGACGATACCCAAGTGTTTAACTCATGTCGGTTAACGGAGTGTTAAGCGCTTGGGCTTGTCGCTTCCCATACTTTCCATACAAGACAGATTTTTTTCAGATCACGTGAATATGTTCACGTTCATCTCCGTACAAAATTAGTCCTCTTCATGAAATGGTACTCTGGCCGAGTTGGTCTAAGGCGCCAGGGTAAGGTCCTGGTCTCTCCGGAGGCGCGAGTTCGAATCTCGCGGGTATCATCATAACAAAGTAGGACATCCTACTGAGTATTTTTTGCAATTGATGTGCGTTGTTACTACGGTGAACGAACGATTTATTTTGGAATTTTTTTTGGGAGTTTTTTTGGTGTGGATTCAAAAAACATCTCTGTCGCACTGCACAAATTACAATTATGTTACTATTAATAGTTGTCCGATAAGCAGGAAATGGGTTCATTTCTGCTGCTAGTTATGTTTGCCATGTATTGGCAGACAGAATACAGTTCTGCATTACTATTACAGTCTACATGAGACATCAACTTTGATCCTGTTTGCAGTTCCTTAAGTCAATGATCGCCCAGAACTTTGCTTTCAGCAATGTTATTTACAAGAGATGACTGTATAGGAATGTAAAATATATTTATAAAGCTAAGAGGTAAGACTAGGGCAAACTTTGTAGAGTCAAACAGAACTTCCTTTTTTCCAATTTTGTAGCTTATTATAAGGGGCAGGGATGGCTTCTTGAAAAGCACAGCAAACATTGACATATAGAGTAGTGACGTCATTTCCGTTCGCGTATCAATACAGTATTTTGAAGCAAGATACGATATGCACTCTGGGAGTTGATGCAGTTGACGATGGAGATGAACGTAATGGTCGTCGTCCGACTCTCCCCTGTTTCGTAGAGGGGGTTGAAGTGACAATAGCATCACGAAGGAACGATCTGAGAGTGAAGTCATTCCCAGTAAAGAAATACCATGCCGTAGGCAATAACCGACCCTGTGTGCGGTTTTGTCACCATTTCGGTAAATGACATATGAAGAAATAGTAGACGGCGTACTGAGGAGGGCTTTTTCTTGTAGTCTCCCCGGTAGCAACAACACCGTCAAGCTAACCAACAATAGAAGATTAATGCATCTTGATGGGCTCTCTGCGGCTCAGCTGCAATCAGTGACGATTTGCAATCCACAGCTGGAACAAGGGAGCTAAAACTTTTTGTACATTTTTGGTAACATTGATGTTCTGGGTAACCATGGTTAAAAAGCTAATCAATTGGCGAAGTACATTATAGCACATTTTTTACATATTCATCAGCTCTATATTCCGCCCAAGAATCTTTTTAATTAATAGTACGAAATCTCGTAGTCTGCTTAGATAGTTGAAACGTTAGTGCGTAGACCACTCTTGTAATCCCGATAAGCTACCATTGACAGTGTTGAGAGCATTTGCTCCTTGTAACAACGAAGTCCAAGCGTGGACTCATTCGGTCTACCAGTTGTGCGTAGTTCACCCGTTCCTGGACGTAGACCGACACCAAACCCATTGTAACTGTACCTTAAAGGCTATTCTAGGAAAAATCACTTTGTGAAGGCCCGCTGTAGATGTAGGAACAATGTCAAATTTGAGTTTGTCCCTCCTCTTTTTAGTTTCTGGAGTACTAGCCATTTATTTTACAGTAGTTCCAACAAATATCTCTTGTTTCCAATAAGGCTGGTATCTTTTTTTATTGCTTTATATTTCTGCAAAGTATTGGACTATTACAGTTGTGATCGTGATTGTTATTATTCTTGTCGCTTCCAACATAGTACCTTTTTATGACAAACTAGTGCTGTATTTTTTAGTGCTTCACAACTCGAAATTATTCTCTCTTTTCGCCAACTGACACTGACTGACATTCAGCAGTATTCTACCAGTTCCGATTAGCCCCTTTAACTGTTAGTTCTGTCTAGCCCCCCCTTAGGTTTATCTTAAAGCAGTATCCACGATTTCCGTCATTACTCCTGTCAACAAGAAACAGAAGACTACCTTCGCTTCTTCTAGCTCCTCCATCTCCACCACCTCAGGCGACCCAGACGATAGCGTAGAGGTCGTTTCCACCACCCAACCAACCATGGACTCATCAGAGCTTCTATCAATATTAGAGGACCCAGTTCTCTTCCAGAAGAATTATGAACAGATACGAAACGACATAGCCAACCACATTAAGCAGCAAGATACCGTCATCGCGACTGTAACTAATGAGTTGGCTACATCAAAGACCGCCAACAAGGCCTTTAAACAAGCGTTAAGTGAGATTGGTACTGTTGTTATTTCTGTTGCCATGGGTGACCTTTCTAAGAAAGTTGAGATCCACACTGTTGAGTCCGATCCCGAGATTTTGAAGGTTAAGATTACCATCAACACCATGATGGACCAACTTCAAGCCTTTGCCAATGAAGTGACTAAAGTTGCCACCGAAGTGGCCAATGGAGAACTAGGTGGTCAAGCTAAGAATGAGGGTTCTGTTGGAATCTGGAGATCATTGACTGATAATGTCAATATCATGGCTCTTAACTTGACTAACCAAGTGAGAGAAATTGCCGATGTTACCAGAGCTGTAGCAAGAGGCGATTTGTCCAGAAAGATTAATGTTCATGCCCAGGGAGAGATTTTACAGTTACAGATGACCATCAATACCATGGTTGACCAATTGAGAACGTTTGCCTTCGAAGTTTCCAAGGTTGCTCGTGATGTTGGTGTTTTGGGTATTCTAGGAGGACAAGCTTTTATCGAGAATGTTGAAGGTATTTGGAAGGAACTTACTGATAATGTGAATGCTATGGCTCTTAATTTGACCACCCAGGTTAGAAATATTGCAAATGTTACTACTGCTGTCGCCAAGGGTGACTTGTCTAAAAAAGTCACGGCTGATTGTAAAGGGGAGATTTTAGATTTGAAGTTGACGATCAATCAGATGGTGGATCGATTGCAGAATTTCGCTCTAGAGGTGACTACTTTATCCAGAGAAGTCGGTACACTTGGTATTTTGGGTGGACAAGCCAACGTTCAAGATGTTGAGGGAGCTTGGAAGGCGGTCACGGAGAATGTCAATCTAATGGCGACGAATTTAACAAATCAGGTCAGATCCATCGCTACAGTGACTACAGCTGTGGCACACGGAGACTTATCTCAGAAGATTGATGTCCATGCCCAAGGTGAAATCTTACAGTTGAAGAACACCATTAATAAGATGGTGGACTCTTTGCAATTGTTCGCTTCAGAAGTGTCTAAAGTCGCTCGTGACGTCGGTATCAATGGTAAATTAGGTATCCAAGCTCAAGTCAGCGACGTAGATGGTTTGTGGAAAGAAATTACCTCCAACGTCAATACTATGGCTTCTAACTTGACTTCTCAGGTGAGAGCATTCGCTCAAATTACTGCAGCTGCCACAGATGGTGACTTTACTAGATTTATTACTGTCGAAGCTTCCGGTGAAATGGACGCTTTAAAGACCAAAATTAATCAAATGGTTTTGAACTTGAGAGAATCTATTCAAAGAAACACCGCTGCCAGGGAAGCCGCTGAATTGGCCAACAGCGCTAAATCAGAATTCTTGGCCAACATGTCCCATGAAATTAGAACTCCTTTGAACGGTATCATTGGTATGACTCAATTATCCTTAGATACTGAATTGACCCAGTACCAAAGAGAAATGCTCTCTATTGTGCACAATTTAGCAAATTCCTTATTAACCATTATTGACGACATCTTGGATATTTCTAAGATTGAAGCAAACAGAATGACCGTAGAACAGATTGACTTTTCATTGAGAGGAACCGTGTTCGGCGCATTGAAGACTTTAGCAGTGAAAGCCATTGAGAAGTCTTTGGACTTGACTTACCAATGTGATTCTTCCTTCCCGGATAATTTAATTGGTGACTCTTTCAGATTGAGACAAGTTATTTTAAACTTGGCCGGTAATGCTATTAAATTTACCAAACAGGGAAAAGTCAGCGTCAGCGTAAAGAAATCGAATAAAGTTGTTGAGGACTCAGACAAACTACTCTTAGAAGTCTGTGTTAGTGATACTGGTATTGGTATTGAAAAAGATAAATTGGGCCTCATTTTTGACACTTTCTGTCAGGCAGATGGTTCAACTACCAGAAAGTTTGGTGGTACTGGTTTAGGTTTGTCAATTTCCAAGCAGTTGATTCACTTGATGGGTGGTGAGATCTGGGTGACTTCAGAGTACGGATCAGGATCAAACTTCTATTTCACTGTCAGTGTTTCTCCATCTAACATTAGGTATACCCGTCAAACAGAGCAATTATTACCTTTCAGTTCCCATTACATTTTATTTGTGTCTGCTGAACATACCGATGAAGAGTTGGAAGATATCAGAAATGCGATTGTAGAGCTTGGATTGAACCCAGTCATAGTCCGCAATGTTAATGATGCCAACTTGACTGACCCCGTGAAGTACGACATCATTATGATTGACTCCATCGATATTGCTAAGACTTTAAGGTTATTGCCTGAAGTAAAGTATATTCCTTTAGTCTTATTGCATCACTCTATTCCAGAGTTGAATATGAGAGTCTGTATCGACTTGGGTATCTCCTCCTATGGTAATACACCATGTACGATAACTGACTTGGCTAGTGCCATAATTCCGGCCTTGGAATCCAGATCCATTTCTCAGAATTCAGACGAGTCTGTTAGCTACAAGGTTTTATTGGCGGAAGATAACTTGGTCAATCAGAAATTGGCTGTTAGAATCTTGGAGAAACAAGGTCACAGAGTGGAAGTTGTCGAAAACGGTTTGGAAGCTTACGAAGCTATTAAGAAAAACAAGTATGACGTTGTTTTGATGGATGTCCAAATGCCTGTCATGGGAGGATTTGAAGCAACAGAAAAGATCAGACAATGGGAGAAGAAATCTAACCCAATAGATTCTTTAAGTTTTAGGACACCCATTATCGCCTTAACTGCGCATGCGATGTTGGGCGATCGTGAAAAGTCTTTAGCTAAAGGAATGGATGACTACGTATCAAAGCCATTGAAGCCCAAGCTATTAATGCAAACTATCAACAAGTGTATTCACAATATTAACCAATTAAAGGAATTATCGAAGCAGAACAATAACAATAGAACTTCCGATTTTGCTAAAAATTTAAAGAAGGGCTCAATGAAGAACGGAGAACATCCTAATTTGTTATCAAATATAGCCTCAAGCCCTAGTAGCAGCAATATTGCTAGCATCACAAATGGTAATGGTAGCGGTATATTCAATGGTGGAGCTAACACGAATGGTAATGTTTCTTCTCGGTCAACACCTCCAATTCTGAGTCAAGATGCCTTTTTCAATTCAGATAGTCCAAGAGTCCAAAAGGCAAACTCCAATGACTTCATTAGTAAGGGAAGACCGGGAAAACTTACCATGGGTTCTAGATCGGTCACCGAGAGTCACATCTCTTTTACGCCATACTCAGAGGACAATATGGATGTTGATTCTCCTCAGAAAATCGAATTCCTTGAATAATTGATTTGTATTTGTATTAATTTTTGTTTTCAATTCGTACACATGAGCCACTTTTAATTTACTGTTTTCAGCTATACCAGTTGTGCTTTACAAACTATTCGCAAGTTTGTTAGTTAAATTCTGAGAAACTCATGTATTTATATTAGTATTATTATCTAGGTGTTTTGATTAATAAAGTAGGGCCACTACTTGAACTTTAATTCCTCAAAATTTTGCTATTTGCAAAAATAGGTTACCCCAGTTTTTCTCGGGAGCGGCGGAGCAGTCACGGGCAACAGTAAATTGGAACGAGAATTTGTAGATAGATTAATCACCGAGAATCCTATTAGCACTCAAATCTCCAACATCAAAGCCTACTATTCCATATACTTCGACGTTTAACACGCACGTTGACAACGTTAGCTTACTAAAATCCTTCAAAGGGCAAAGTCGGTGTCACAATTGCCAACGCCAACTCCGTCAGTAATAATCAAAGAGATGTCTTCATCAGGAAAAGTAAAAAGATGCTAGAGAATGTAGAAAGGCTCAATGTCGGCTTCAGGGCTCATATAAATACACACAAGACTCTTGAGGGGGCTGCTTTACAATTAGGATCCAATGGAAAGGGTACAGATAAGTTGATAGTTTCTACCTTGACAGAAGCATGGAATTTACTTCCTTTGGTAGAACAAGGATTGGTCAATGATATACTCTACAGTTTGCCTATTGTTAAGTCTAGATTGGAAGAATTGGCTGAATTAGCGACTAGTGTCCCTCATTTTCGGTTATTACTTGACCTCGAAGAGCAATTCCAATTGTTGGCAGATTTTAATCGGTTACATCCAGACACAGAGAAATGGTCAGCTTTCATCAAAATTGATATGGGAACTCACAGAGCTGGGATAATCAACGATAGTGACGTGCTCGAGAAAACTCTTCAAAAAGTACTTAGAGATGATTCTATTAGCAAACTGGTAGAACTCTATGGCTTCTGCTGTCACGCTGGCCAGTCTACTCTTCCAAAGACGAGAATGCAGCCAAAAGTCTTTTGCTAGAAGAAATTAAACACGCTAACGAAGCTGCCATCACGGCTAAGGAGATATGTTCAACTTTAGATCTTCATTTATCAGTTGGTACAACCCAACGTCTCATGCGTCTGAGTTGCTCACAGGGGACGAGTTGGGAGACTTCCTTGGAAAGGGAGTTCAATTGCAAGGTCACTTAGAATTACACGCCGGAAATTCCTTGTTGTGACTTACAGCAACTCGCTACTGGTTGCATCAAGGAAGAGAGCATCTCAATATCATTGATAGCTGAAGTGGTATCTACATATCCAAAGAGAGGTGATAAGGCTCCAAGAGAACAATTGATCAATGCTGGAGTCGTTGCATTGTCTCGAGAATCCGGCCCTATTGCTGGTTTTGGTAAGGTGGTCAAACCAGAGAAGTACAATAATTGGCTGGTGGGTAGGCTAAGCCAGGAACATGGTATCCTAGTACCTTTCGATGAAAATTCCGAACCTGAGTTCATTCCCATCGGAACTCAGATTAGAATTATTCCACAACATGCCTGCATCACTGCGGCCGCCCACCCATGGTTCTACGTAGTAGACAATACTGATACAGTAGTAGACGTCTGGGTTCCATTCAGAGGTTGGTGAATTTCTTACATTGTATAGAACACAGCTTAAAAACATTATGAAATCAACTAATTTCTATCTAACCATAATAAAGTTTCGGTAACTTTTATTTATAACACTTCATTGATACCTTTACCCTCTCAATTTGGCTTCTATCAAATTAAATTGGAAAGCTCAAAACATCAAAATATGGTCACGTGTTTCTACAACACGTCCAAAAGAACGCGTTCCGTCTATTTTCGTCCCATTAATATAAGCGACTGTGCGATCAGGCATTTCTAATCAAGCCATCTATAGCTTTTATCATTAATAGGCAACATGTCCCAATCAAAGAGGCCGCACGATGAGACGCACCAAGTTCTGGCCCATTCTTTGCCAGCTGCTTCCCAGTTGACCTCATCGCAGGTCGATTTGGCAAAGTCGCAAGAGCAATTGTTAAAGAAAGTAAGACGTCCTAATGCTGGAGAAGAGCCTTCAGAGTTTGAAAGAGAGTTGTTGGATATGACTCAGGCAGCCCAAGAAATTGGACTTGAGGAGGACCAGAACTGGGATAGGCCACCACTTCTGGATTCCTTTGATGCCACAACTATGGATGTGTCGTTCCAACAATTGGATGCCGAAGAGGTTGTCTCAGGAGATGAGATGATAGCTAGATTCTTTGGTATAACGGAAGAAGGCCACTCCATCTTGTGTAACGTCACGGGATTTATTCACTACTTCTACGTGCCGGTTCCCAAAGGGTTCTTTAGAGATCAGCACTTGGTTCAGTTCACAAATTATGTCAAGGCTAACTACGAGGGTGTTGAAGACATCCAAATAACACTTAAAGAGTCAATTTGGGGCTACAACAAGAAAGTTAAAACCCCATTTTTCAGGTTATATGTAAACAATACCAAGAACATTACTAGATTGCGGGGTTCCTTTGAAAGAGGTGAAATCAGATTCGAGAACTTGTTTCCGCCACAGAATGTTTCTTACGATAATATAAATTATCTATTAAGACTCATGATTGACTGCAAAATAACGGGTATGTCATGGATAACCTTACCGAAAGGTAAATACAACTTGGTTAGCGATAAAACTTCAACTTGTCAAATCGAATGTACCATTAATTACAAGGACTTGATTTCGCACCCTTCTGAAGGAGAGTGGTTGAAGATGGCTCCTCTTCGTATCTTGTCTTTTGATATCGAATGCGCGGGAAGAAAAGGAATCTTCCCTGAAGCTGAAAATGATCCTGTAATCCAAATTGCTAATGTAGTCCTGAGATACGGTGAGTCCAGACCGTTTGTGAGAAATGTCTTCACCGTCAATACTTGTTCCTCCATTATAGGATCACAGATATTTGAGCATGAGAAGGAAGAAGCAATGTTGATGCACTGGAAAGACTTTGTAGTGAAGGTAGACGCAGATGTCATCATCGGTTACAATACTGCAAATTTCGACATCCCATATCTTTTGGATAGAGCTAAAACATTAGGTTTGAGGGGATTCCCCTTTTTCGGAAGGTTGAAGGGTGTGAAGCAAGAAGCAAAAGATGCCGTTTTCAGTTCCAGAGCATATGGTACTAGGGAAAATAAGGTGGTGAACATTGATGGAAGAATGCAATTGGATTTGTTACAGTTTATTCAGCGTGAATATAAGTTGAGATCTTATACATTGAATTCTGTTTCGGCCCATTTTCTTGGTGAACAGAAGGAAGATGTTCAGCACTCCATTATTACAGATCTACAGAATGGTACAAAGGAAACCAGAAGACGATTAGCCGTGTACTGTTTGAAAGATGCATATTTACCACTACGGTTGTTAGATAAATTGATGTGTCTCGTGAACTACACTGAAATGGCTAGAGTCACTGGTGTACCATTCTCATATTTATTGTCTAGGGGTCAACAAATCAAAGTTATATCTCAGCTTTTCAGAAAATGCCTTCAAGAGGACATAGTCATTCCTAACATGAAGAGTGAAGGTACCAATGAAGAATACGAGGGTGCAACTGTTATCGAGCCAAATAGAGGGTATTACGATGTACCAATTGCAACTCTAGATTTCAGCTCGTTATATCCATCGATTATGATGGCTCATAACTTGTGTTATACTACTTTATTGAACATTCAAACTATAAAGGCATTCAACTTAAGTGAAGATGACTATACAAAGACCCCTAACGGTGATTATTTCGTGAAAGACCACAAGCGCCAAGGCATCTTGCCGACAATTCTTAACGAGTTGTTAACGGCGAGAAAGAAGGCTAAGGCTGATTTGAAGAAGGAAACTGATCCTTTCAAGAGAGATGTCCTTAACGGTAGACAATTGGCATTGAAGATTTCCGCAAACTCGGTATACGGTTTCACGGGTGCAACTATTGGTAAATTGCCTTGCTTGGCAATTTCGTCTTCTGTTACAGCCTTTGGTAGAGAAATGATTGAGCAGACAAAAAATGAGGTGCAAAACTTCTATTCTAAAGCAAATGGACATCCATATGATGCTCAAGTTATCTATGGTGATACTGATTCAGTGATGGTCAAATTTGGATATCAAGATTTAGAAACTTGTATGAAGCTAGGAGAAGAAGCAGCAAACTTTGTATCGACTAAGTTTAAGAAACCTATCAAATTAGAATTCGAGAAGGTCTACTTTCCATATTTATTGATCAACAAAAAGAGATATGCCGGTCTTTATTGGACAAGGCCAGATAAGTTTGATAAGATGGACACCAAAGGTATCGAAACTGTTAGAAGAGACAACTGTAGACTCGTGCAGAATGTCATCACAAAAGTGTTGGAGTTCATTCTTGAGGATAGAGATGTCGAGAAGGCGCAGCGTTTTGTGAAACAGACTATTGCAGATTTACTTCAGAATAGAGTTGATTTATCACAGTTAGTCATCACCAAAGCATACTCTAAGCATGATTATTCAGCCAAGCAAGCCCATGTTGAATTAGCGGAAAGAATGAGAAAGAGAGATGCTGGATCTGCCCCAACTCTTGGTGATAGAGTTGCCTATGTGATTATCAAAAGTTCGGGCAGTGACAAGAACTATGACAAGTCTGAGGATCCATTATATGTCTTGGAGAACTCCCTACCCATCGATGTTAAGTATTATTTAGATAATCAGCTAACAAAACCTTTAGAAAGAATCTTCAACCCCATTTTAGGAGATGCTAAAACGAAGGAATTGTTGGCAGGTTCACATACTAGAACTATAAAGATGTCGGCACCAAAAACAGGTGGACTCATGAGATTTGCCAAGAAATCAGAAGTATGTGTTAACTGCAAAACTCCTCTCAAACCAGATAATTTGGGTGCATTGTGTCCGAACTGTATCAGGGAAGGCAAGGGACCTGCATTATTTGGAAATGCCATTTCTCAAATGAACTACTTGGAAAACAAATTCTCTAGATTGTGGACCGAATGTCAAAGATGCCAAGGCTCTCTACACCAAGAAGTCTTATGCTCAAACAAAGATTGTCCAATATTTTACATGAGAAAGAAGGCGCAAAAAGATGTTCACCAACAATCATTAGAGCTAGTGAAATGGGAACACACCATGTGGTAGCATAGTTCGTTATCTCAGCTTTCAGGTACATACTGTATATTAATTGTATATTATTTAAGGCTATATGTCAGATTTCATGACTGCTTGCTCACAGCCATTTATTCATACTTTTGTAACTGTAGTGGTTAGGTCATGAACCATAACCATTAGCGTAATTTAAACAACCAATAGAATCGATTATATTAAGAATTTTACGGTAATTCTTTGAATCAATACTAGTGACTGCAAAAATACGGGACAAGGTATACTTCAAAAGTAATTAGAATAACTTCAACGGTGGTATTCTTTGTCCATGTAATTTCAATATAAATATGGGTCGAAAGCTGCTTTCATATACTGAATTTCAAATAATTAGTTATGATCAATGCGTGGTGAAGTTAGTAAAAAAGCAGCACCAATACCAATTACTCTTCTCTCTGGGTTCTTGGGAGCAGGAAAAACTACCTTGCTCGAACATATTCTCACAAGTTCACACGGGTTGAAAATTGCAGTCATTATAAATGACGTTTCGCAGCTAAACATAGACGCAGCTTTGGTTCAAGGGCACAAAGTTACCAAGAAAGAGGAGAAATTGATTCTGTTACAGAATGGATGCATCTGCTGTACTTTACGGGGAGATCTCTTAGAAGAGCTAGTCAACTTAGCCAAAGCTGGCGAATTTCAATATATCATTATTGAATCTACTGGGATTTCTGAGCCAATGCAAGTAGCTGAAACATTCACTACTGAATTCAGTGAGACACTCTTGCAAAGCCAAGGTTTCCTTCCACGCGAGGAAGAAAAAGTGTTGAAAGATATTATTGATCTCGGGGGCTTAAATAGTTTAACAAAATTGGATACCTGCGTCACTGTTGTGGATGCTATTAACTTCCTATCCAACATTGAAACTACTGATTTTTTAATAGACAGATTTGGTGATCATGGACTGGGTGAGCAGGAAAGGACAATCACAGATCTAATGATAGACCAAATCGAATTTGCGGATATCATTATTATTAATAAAATATCAGCTATAAAGCAAAAGAAACAACGCAAAATCGAATCTATGATTAGAACTTTAAACCCAGTTGCAAAAATTATGAAGACTAATTACTCGAAAGTTGATGTCAAACAAGTAATCAATACCAAGCTATTTGATTATGACAAAGCCACTACATCCGCGGGTTGGTTGCAGAGTTTGAATGATATGGAATTACGAGAAGGGTTTGGCTCCCGGAATGGAAGCTCACTAACGCCGAAGCCTGAGACCGAAGAATATGGAATTAATAACTTCATTTACCGTGCGAGAAAACCATTCCATCCTGAAAGACTTTACGAAATGATTCGAGACAAATTCGTTGTAATCGAGAGAACTGGTCTTGATGAGGTGGAAGAAGAAGAAGAAGAAGAAGAAGAAGATGATGAAGATGATTATGAAGAAGATAATAAAGGTGATGATGAGGATGAAGAAGACTCACTTGACAGCGAGAGCGATCTTGAGGAAAACGAATTAACTGAGATGCAATACCTTAAAAACAAGAAGATATCTGCTTTTGGAAATGTTTTACGCTCCAAAGGATTCCTTTGGTTGGCATCAAGGTATATAATAAGAGGGGAGTGGTCAAGCGCAGGGTCAATGCTTACCTTTAATGGTGGAATTCCCTGGTTCGCGGTTACTGGGTTACCTTCGTTCGCAGGAGAAGCTGCAAAATTAATTGAAAAAGATATGGAAGGAAAACACGGTGATAGAAGAAATGAAATAGTTTTCATTGGAGTGAATCTTGACAAAGTTGCTCTCGGTAAAGCGTTGGACTCATGTCTTGTTACCGACAAAGAATTTGAGGAAATGGAGGATATAGTCGAAAAAGAGAAAAATTTACTTAAGATTGAGAAAAAATTGCAACATACTTTCCTGGATGGATTCGAAAATTGGATCAAATTGGACGACGAAGGCGAGGAAGTCCAAAAAGAAAGCACTGTGGTTGAAGAAAACTTCAAATTTAGTGTTCAACACCATGAAAACCATACCCATACACTGATTAATGCAGTTTCAACGTGAAGTGTATATAACATCAATAGTGCATATAAACTGAATAACAAATAGAGATAGATTTTAATCGTTTATGGGGAAGAGTAGTTTTTCCGGTTCCTATAATTTTGCCGCGATCCCCCAATCTAGTCCGATGCACGATGTTGTCTGCATGGAGGAGAGTGGGGGAACAGAAGTCTTTATAAATAGCTGTATATTTCAAAAATCAGCATGTAGCTAAATATTGATATATCCACAATTAACAGCGCAATGCCACACGAGATCTTTAGCTACACATTAGAACAACTTGACGAATTAGAAGACCACATCCAATTGGATGAGTTCAACTTCGACACCGCCTGGAAAATTGGAACCTATGCAAGGGAACAAGCCATTAAAAAGTTCCCAACGAAGGCTATTGTAATTGACATTTCGTTAGCATCTCGCCAAGTATTATTCCATACAGCTACTAAAGCTAATGCTACAATTGACAATGATAAATGGGTCGAAAGGAAAGTTAACGTTGTTTCGAGATTCGGAAAATCTAGTTTCTTTATGGGTCAAAAGTTGAGACTCAAAGGCAAGTCAATAGAAGATGCTTTACTCATTTCCTCAATGGAATACGCCACACATGGGGGCTGCGTCCCAATTCGTGTCAAAAACGTTGACAGCGTGCTTGGTTTTTTGACCATTAGTGGTTTGGCTCAGGAGGAGGACCACTTCTTCGCATTGGAAATCTTGAAGCATTTTACTTCCTAATTATAACAATGAAAAATGGAAAAAAGTTACGTCAAGTTATATAATATTTTAAGTAAATCTTCACTCAGATCTAATACATACCGTGCTTTATGTGAACTTCCATATGTTCGAGATGCAATTACATTAGGCGCACAAAGATGTAGAGTTGTTTAGAGCTCTCAGCCACACATTTCATGCATGTCGTAGGGAAGCGCAAACAAACAATTTACAGTTTACTTTAAAGTACCTGCTAACAAAGTGCCATAAGTGGGCAAGCGTTTTTCAATTGACTTGTTACTTGCACAAAGATATCGCTGTGGCGTCAAGATAATTACCTCACAGGTACGACCTTGTTACACCGAATTTGTAATGTAACAAGCTGCTTTCCAAACTTCGTGGTATGTGCAATCGACATGCAACTTTTTGAGAAATTTTGAAGGAAACGCCTCTACCACAGTTTTCTACAAAAAGAGAACGCCTAGCAAATTTACGCCGCAGATAATCTGTCAAGGGAAAAAAGCTAAGCACAAGTCAAGCGACGCAGCGATTGTTCCGCCCTGATTTCCAGGTTTGTCAGGGTTAAAGATAGAAAAGTAAACGGTTCTTATTAACATAATTACGCTGACTTCAACCACTATGATGAGACTGGGGAATGCTTGTTACATTAAATCTCAAAGTCTAAAAAAATCACTTCGCCTGACATTTTGATCCGAAATTAGATCGTTTTTCAGACCCCTGTATGCGCCACGTGATATTGCAATTTAGCGGCATTTGCACTTAAGGTCTCTTCCATAGTTGCAGAAGATGCAAACAGTGAAAACATGGGCATATACTATTGAATTAAACAATGCCAGACGACTGTACGGCGCCTTTCACCATGATATATAAAGTGAAGTAAATTTATCATCAAATTTGTGCTCATAGGCCTTTAGTTCAAAGTTAGTGCCCTTCACACCAAAATGGTTACTAGTCATCTGGCAAGCGTTAAAGACGACGTATCTTTGACTATAGTCACAAGTGAAAAAGACAGATATTTGCCTGACATTGCTGATGAAAAGGTCGCGGACATTGAAAATGTGGAATCAACTTCAAGCCTGTCCGACGAAGAATTGGACCCTGATATTGCTGAGCTCCCCAAAGTTGTAAGAGAAATCGTTCCCCTTCACGATGATCCTACCACTCCTGTATTGACATTTCGCTATTTCTTGCTTTCAATTATTTTCATTATTCCTGGAGCATTCATCTCTACGATGAACTCATATCGTACCACCTCAGCTGCATATTCGATATTCTTCGTGCAAATCGTGTCACATTGGGTAGGAAAGTGGCTCGCAAGAGTACTTCCAAATCGTGAAGTTAGAGTGTTTGGTAGATTCAGTTTCAACCTCAATCCTGGACCTTGGTCCATAAAGGAGACTGCTATGATTACAATCACAGCCAGCAGTGGTGCTACCGGTAACCAAGGTACAAGTGCTCTTTCGCTTGCAGAAATTTACTACGGTGAAAAAGTCAATCCCGCTGTAGCACTTTTCTATATGTGGGCAATTGTATTTGTTGGTTATTCCTATGCTGCAATTGCCAGAAACTTTTTGTTATATGACCCACAATTTGTTTGGCCGCAAGCTCTTATGCAAACAACCTTGTTCCAGACTCAAAAGAAGTCTGACTCAGACTCAAAATTAGGCTCCAAACAAATGAAGGTATTTTTCATCGTATTGGTTGGTGTAACTGTTTGGGAATTCTTTCCAGAGTTCATATTTCCAATGACATCTTCTTTGGCATTTTTGTGCTGGGTTGCACCTAGAAATAAAACTGCCAACTTCATTGGGTCCGGTCTTGGAGGGATGGGCTTTCTTAATTTGACATTAGACTGGTCCAACATTACATCATCGATTATGTTATCACCTTATTGGATTCAAGTTATCCAGTTTATTGCCTTCGTATTCGGAGCGTGGATATTAATACCTGCTGCTAAATGGGGAAATCTTTCAAATTTCAAATATGGATTAATGTCTAACAGTCTCTTCATGTCAAACGGAAGTTCTTATCCCACTAGTGCTCTTTTGACAGATGACTTAAGGTTAAATGAAACTGCTTATGAACACTACGGGAGGGTGCACATTGGTGCTCAAAGAGCTTGGAACATGTTCTTCGATTTCGCGTCATACATAAGTGGCATAATGTGGGTCGTAGTTTTCGGTTACGATACTTTGGGTAACTCTTTCAAAAAATTGGTTACATCATTCAAACAAAGAAAGCTGAATAAGGGTGCCTTAAACATCAACTTGCAGTACACCGATAGACTCAATAAGTTGCAATCTAGGTACAATGAAGTTCCCCTTTACTGGTATATTGTTTTATTTTTGATATCCTTCGTAACATTATTGGTTATTTTTGCAACAGGACATCTCTTTATGCCGTGGTGGTGTTTACTTGTCGGGTTAGGCTTTGGGGCAGTTATTGTCACACCATTGGCTTGGTTATATGCTCTTTCCAATTTCCAATTAGCTATTGGTTCATTCAACGAGCTTTTGTACGGATACATGGTGCAAAGTATGACCGTCAGACATCCCGCTGGAGCTGTAACGTACGGTGCAATCGCTGGTGATGCTTGGTATAGAGCTCAATACATATTGCAGGACCAAAAGATTGCTCATTATATGCACTTGCCACCTAAAGCTGTTTTCTTTTCTCAAGTATTTGGTGAAATTATTGGTGTCCCAATAAACTACGGAGCATTAAAATGGGTTTTAAAGACCAAAAAGGATTATCTTGATGGAACAAAAGTAGATCCGTTACATCAATGGACTGGACAATCTATCGTCTCTTACCAGACCAATGCAGTTCAGTATGTCATTTTAGGACCAAAGAGGCTTTTCAGTAACTACCCAATGTTACCATATGCTTTCCTTATGGGTTTTGGAGCCCCAATTGTGATGTTTGCATTGCATAAGTTGTTTCCAAATTCCAGATTGAAATTCAGACTTTGGAACACCACTGTCTTCTTCTCCACATTAAGTATATTCTTTGGTAATGTTTCAACTGGGTACCTATCCCAATTCATAGGAGGTACAGTGACTATGTTCTGGGCATTCCGTTATAGGCATAACTTATGGAAGAGATACAATTACCTTTTGGCAGCAGCTTGTGATACCGGTTATAATTTAGCAGTCCTTTTAATTTTCATTTTCTTTTCAGCTGGTAAGATGGTAACCATGCCTAATTGGTGGGGTAACAATGCTGTAAGCATTGAACGTTGTTTCGCAGAGCAGGACTAAATTAATACCATAATATAATATATGAACCTTAAATTTATGGGGATGTTTCTCACAAAGGATTATAAAAATTTCTTGGCTCGTTTCTCGTATTGATATAAAAGTAACAAAAACTGCCGACGTACTCTGTACATAATTCTGATACAACAATAACGATGGGAGCTTGGGGAGCCCAAATTTTTGAAAATGATGGTGCAAGCGACTTCATATATGGTTTAACAAAGACAGATGAAAATCCATTAGACACAATTATCGGAAGTTTTCAAAAAGGAATAGATCTCGAGTATATTGACAATGATGAAGGAAGCGAGATCACAATCGGTGCGCTTATTGTATGTGGGTTCAATTCTCGCCAATTCATTCTTGACAAATCGAATAGCGAGATCTCAGTGTACCATAAGGAACCAAATCTTCGATTCCTTGACAAGCATCAATCACAGTGGGACAAACACTACAAGAGTAAGTCTTACCGGGAGAATTTATCGGCCGACAAACTAGCTTTGGAAGCCTTATTCATGGCGAATTCTGCAAAGTCGGAACAGTATGAATTGTGGGCTGAAACAGAGTATCTTCAAGAATGGCAAGCGTCAATTGAAGATTTGATCAAGGAATTGAGAAATCATCTTAGCAAGTAATATATTTGTTCCTTCCAAAGTTATTAAAAGTTATTATTGCTTCTATTCACTAATATTTCATATTTTATACTATAATATATGTTTTTATAAAACAATAGTACTCTATTGACCCCTTAGTCCCGTGTATCTGAAGATAAGTCAATGCTAATTGCATATCAGAATCACACAGCTCATAAATCTTGAAGATAAACTCTGTATAGAGATAGTTGACTGTGCTCTCATTTACGCACTTTTTCTCCAGAAAAATTTTGATCATGGAACAATTTTTTATATGAGAACTCAAACATTTTTCGTAGTTGGATGAAGACGAAAACAGTACCCACTATCGAATCATCAAGGCGATGTCTCTTTTTAGAACTGTAGGAGGTTACTCGCACCCCCCAAGCGGAGGTTTTTTCCAAATTTCTGCTCTTCATAATATCATTCAGATTCGTACGGCTACCAAGAAAGTCTCCGGTTCCAAGACCAATAAAAACGATTCAGCTGGTAGAAGATTGGGTCCAAAGGTCCACGAAGGAAACTATGTCAAACCTGGTCAAATCATAATGAGACAAAGAGGTTCCAAGATACATCCTGGCGAAAACGTCAAAATTGGTATTGACCACACTGTCTATGCAGTTGAACCTGGATATGTTCACTTTTATCACGATCCATTCCACCCACTAAGAAAGTATGTTGGAGTGTCATTAAAGAAAGACTTGCCTTTGCCAACCCCTCATTTTGCTCCAAGAATTAGAAGATTTGGTTACGAGTTAATAGAAGACCCTGTGGAGGCTTCCAAGGAGGAACAACACATGTCAAGAAAGGAATACCTTTTCCAGCCAAAACTTGAGGAAATCTCTAAGCAGAAGGAGGAGGAGAGGTCCAAAGTATTCTCTCAATTTAATAACTTAATCTCGAATGAGCTTAAGTTAGAATTGGGAGAAAATGATTTAAAGTTGACTTTAGAAAGGTATTATACTATTCACGAACTAGTTAAATTGAGAGTCTCTGTAGAGAGCGCCGAGGCTCAGGCTACCTACAACTACGTTCATTCATTGAAGCTTGCAAAGGCCAGAGGTGAACTTTCTAGCGAGTCCTTTGCAGAATTCTTAGAAAAGTATCAGGAGCTCATTGATCAACTCTCAAAAGAAATCACTGTAGATGCTACAGGCACGTTAACCAAATTCTTCAGTGCTGAAGAAAAGTCTTCCAAAAAGGACGAGATCATGAATAAATTGGAAGCAGAATACTCCAACAGAGTACTTTCGATACAAGACAAGATTTTCGTAGGCGACTTAATTGCTACTCCTGGAGTATTTGACGTTGAAGAGAGAGAGGATCTAGCAAAAAAATACCTTCCATTAGTAGTTCCTTTGACGACCCCTGGATCTGTGATCGAGAACATCGATGCCAGAAAGCCTCCAAAGGGAGTTATAGCGCAAAGAATCTTTGATGAGACTACCAGATCAACAAGAGTCATTGGTAGACCTAAGGACGTCTTTGCTAGTAACTAAATAGTGAAACCGCAGCGTCTCAAGTTATCTAAACAGCACATACACCATGTAAATAGATTTTGCAAATAGTTAGGTATTACATAGTATTGATACGAAACTTTCTGCAATTTAGATAGTACTGTAACCAGTAATAGAAAATTAGTTACACAAACGCACGATTTGTACGCGTTGAGCACCAACGACTTTTTTCTACCAACACAAAAAATGAATACGTAATGAACACTTCCACAACGTTTGCTTTTTCTATGATAGACGACGACTTATAACTACTTGAGGACAAAGGAAAAGAGAACATGCCAATCGATCTTTCCTCTAAGGCTATTCAGGAGAATGCTGTTTACCAGCAATACCTTAAACTTGAGGTTACCTATCAAAAATTCTTAGACCAAGCAGTACCACACACAAGCAATAGATGGATAGCATTTGCTGGACTTCTTTCAATCTTTTTGTTGCGTATCTTACTTACTCAGGGCTGGTATATCATATGTTACGGTTTGGGCATATATATCTTGAACTTGTTTTTGGCATTCTTGACTCCTAAATTTGACCCTTCATTGGAACAGGAGATGAAAAACGAATCAATAGAGGAAGGTGTTCAAGATGAAGACGCAGGAGACGAAGAAGAGGAAGAGGAATTCAGGCCTTTCATCAGAAGGTTACCAGAATTCAAATTCTGGTACAATGCTACTAGAGCTACAGTTCTTTCCTTATTTCTTTCGTTATGGAGCATTTTTGACATCCCAGTCTTCTGGCCAATCTTGTTGATGTACTTCATTATCTTGTTCACATTAACGATGAGAAAGCAAATCCAACACATGATTAAATACAAGTATTTGCCGTTTGATTTTGGCAAGACTAGATACAGAAGAAATTAAATGTGGATGTCCAACTGGAGTCCACTTTTCGGTCAATTCAAGAAAGAGGAGGAATTTTACATCGTAGTTGTATTACTACGTGACTGGCGAAATTATTATCAAACATCTCTGTAAATCGGTTAGGTTGTAAAATCTTTCAGTCGCTTATTGTGTATAGTATTCAATATAAACCACTTATTCCGACCCAGCCTCCTGCTCGAAATAGGTCACGTGAGCGGACAACTGTCGACATCGAGACTTCGTTGAACTCACCCCTAATTAAGAGGCTGTATAACCACCAATCACTCTTTTTTAAGCACAACCCATTCGACAAATAGATCAATCGAACAATGAGTCGTGCTGAAGTGGATTTGCAAAACAGTGTCAAGAAGGCATGCAATGGCGATGAGGTTCCACCGAAAAGAAAGCATGTCAGAGCATGTATTGTTTATACGTGGGACCACAAGAACTCCAGAGCTTTTTGGAACGCTGTTAAGATTCAACCTCTTCAAAGCGATGAAATCCAATTGTTCAAAGCTTTAATAATGGTGCACAAGGTGTTGCAAGAGGGCCACCCAAATACTTTGAAAGATGCATATAGAAATAGAGACTTTATTTCATCCTTGTCTACTGTTTTTCCAACACATGGCAGTGCTTATGGAAGATTGATCAGCCAATATGACAAATTCATTCTTCAGAAGTTAGACTTTCATCGTAACAACCCCGGTTTTAATGGTATGTTTGAATACGAGGAGTACATCTCCCTTAGGGCTGTTAACGACCCTAATGAAGGTTACGAGTCCATCTTACAATTGATGGATTTACAAGATCTGATCAATGATTTACAGAAGATCATCTTTGCTACAATCAATCAAACTCCAAACAATTTATGCAAAGTTAGTGCTTTAGTTCCTTTGATTTCTGAATCGTATGGTATCTACAAGTTCTGTACCTCAATGTTGAGAGCTATGTACCAGCAATTAGGTGCAGATGAGGCTTTGTCCGTCCTCTTTGAAAGGTTTGACTCTCAGCACTTCATGCTTCGAGACTTCTACACTGATTGCCATGCAATCAAATTTTTGACGAGTTTAATTACCATTCCGAGATTGTCAAATAACCCACCAAATTTGCAAGTAACTGACGAGGGAACTCCTATCTCTAGACCAAGATCCGTTAGTACCGAAAATACCCCCCAAATTTCTTCTCAACCCACCTCAAACTTCGATCCGCCATCAAATCCTCCACCGGCTGTGGATCAGCTCCTTTCTCAGCAAACAGGCTACTTATATCAACAGCAGCAAGAGCAGCAAAGGATACAAAACGAATTGGAATTGCAGCGCCAGCAGCAACTCCAACAGCAGCAGTTGCAGCAACGACTCTTCGATGAACAACAGCGTGACCAAGAGAGACGCTTTTTAGAAGAGCAGCAAGCTTTGCAGCACCAACAGACTCAACAACAGCAGTCTCGTGTGTCCGAACTCGAACATGACTTATTGATGTTCAAGAGCCAGTACGACAATGATCAGCTGTTGTTACAACAGTATGACTCGAGGGTCAAGAGCTTGGAAACGGAGTTAATGAATTTCAACAATACTGCTACACAACAGATTGCATCTAAAGATGAGCAAATTAAAAACTTGGAGGATCAAATTGCTAATTGGACGAAGAAGTATGAGTCTTTAGCTAAATTGTATTCTCAACTTCGCCAAGAACATTTGAACTTGTTGTCGAAGTTCAAAAAGATTCAACAAAAAATCAATAGTGCCCAGGAGTCTATCTTAAAGAAGGAGAAATTTGAAAAAGATTTAAAAGCAAAGAATGTTGAATTGGCAGATTTAATCCGTGAGCGTGACAGGGCTAGATTAGACTTGGACAGAGTGAAGGCCAATAAAGACCTGGAGATAGAAAAACTTCAAGCAGAGATTCGCGAATTAAACTCAAGAGTAAATGAGTCCGGAAAGTTGCAATCTTTGAACTTATCCACAATAATTTCCAAACACGAAGGCGAATTGAGTAAGCTAAAAAGTCAATTAGCAGAGAGAGACTTGAAATTAAATAACTTGGGGGATGCATATGATTTGCAGCAGAAGTTGAGGGACAAGGAAATTGACCTAGAAATTGCGCAAGAATCCTTAGAAAGTGCGCTTAAAGAGTTAGAACTCTCCAAGAACGATCAAGATGACGTAGTCAACGCACAGATAGATCACATTTTATTGAAAAATATTGACAAACTTAGAGGCTTGATAGACATTTTCTTAGAAAACAACATTAGAAGAGTACAGGACATCAAACACGAGCTCTCGTCACCAATGCAAGCAGGAAATTTGAACTCTACTCCCGAATACTTGTTATCTATCATTGAACTTTGTTCCGATACAGCAACCGATTTTGCCACAACTTTCAATAGCTTCATCGCCGAAGGCAAGCAAACTTATGAGGATGATGATAGCAGCTATTCTGCTATTATTTTATCAAGTTCGGAGTTGACTGCCTCTATTAATGATTTAATGCTTAACTCCAAGGGTATTACCAAAGTCATCCCAAAGCAGGAGGAAGATAACCTCTTATCAATAGTATCTGATACATTAGTAAACACCGAGAAATACTTCCAGAACTTGAAATCTGAAAGCTTGAACAGCTTACAAGATGACGATGATAGAATTGATCGAGTCATTGATTCAAACTTGAATCTTCAAAATGCGCTCCAAACTTTAGGAAGATTTGTTGAAAAGTTGAGTTCCAGTAAAGGACTCAACTTCAAGCTGGGAAACTTAGAGGACATCGTGAACACAGAAATGGAGCAGACGGCTCAAACAGTAGATTCTGCTTCTAAATTCTTAGAGAAGCTTCTAAAGAATCCAAATATTCATGGTGGTAACTTTGAAGTCCACGAGGCTTTGCTTGCTGCCGCGAAAGCAGTGACCGATGCAGTTACATTCTTAATTTCAGCTGCTACTGAGTCTCAGAAAGAAATCGTTAACAAAGGACGTGGATCCCAAACTAAAACTGAGTTTTATAAGAAGAATAATAGGTGGACTGAAGGTTTGATAAGTGCTTCAAAGGCTGTTGCTGGCGCTACCAACATATTAATACAAACGGCCGATGGTGTTCTCAAAGAGACTAACTCTCATGAGCAATTGATCGTTGCGTCTAATGAGGTGGCTGCTTCAACTGCCCAGCTCGTCGCTGCATCGCGAGTGAAGGCCAATTTCACTTCTAAAACTCAAGATCAGCTCGAGTCGGCTTCGAGCAAGGTTTCAAGTGCATGTAAGTCATTGGTCACCAAGGTACAATCTCTTTTAGAGAATGAAGAAAAGGCCAATGATATTGACCTCAGTAAACTTACGACATATGAAGGTAAGACTGTGGAAATGGAGCAACAAGTTGAAATCTTGAAATTAGAGAACAAGTTGGCATCGGCAAGAAAGAGATTAGGTGAAATCAGAAAGCATGGCTACAGAGACGATGTAAGTGATGATGAGACATAAGCTTGTCTATACTAAATATTTTCCTACTAACCTAAAAGTTTTTTTTACACGCTTTACAAGCCATAAATAAATAACGTACGATCTAGTTAATTAGTTGTAGAGTTTAAGAAATCGGTCTTTCTGTATTATCAAGCTGTATCACTCGAGAGCAAATCTCCTCGTGTAATCGCTACGCTCAAACTGCTCGTCTGTACTCAAAGATCGAGAAAGAGGAGAACGAACTGGGAGTCTCTTCGAGATGTAAATCAGGTATAAGGAATTACTCGACCCCGTTAAAGCGATATCAAACAAAGAACTCTCTCCGCTCCGTGCAACGTCTTGGACCAAAGTTTCCAAAAAAATAGAGAATTTTCCAAGAATCGGGGCTTCTTTAGTTGCCACAGTTCTTAAAAATAACGTACATAATGGGTCACGGATGAGATGGGATAGTGCTAGAGCTCTTTAGTAACGATTGCAATATAAGAAACAATACACTTCTTACCAGCACCAACACTTTTTCCAAGTTTTATACAATGGAAGAAGCAAGAGAAGCGGCGTGGACGTTGGTCTTACATTCATCGGTACCGATTATGGCCCTTTTCTAGATATCAAGTATTTATACGTTTTTATTTCCTATAGTTTAATCAACAGCCGTTTTGTCTACTACTGGGATTAGAAGCCCTAAAACTTCACACTCTCAATCTTACTTATATAAATAAGTTCATATTCACTGATTTACTAAGTAGCATAAACATATAAATCTCTAACAGCGTAATGGATTAGACCAGATATAAAAAACTGTATGCAATAACTTATTGTGTCGTTTATTGTTTTGAGTCTTGAAACGCCCCACAAGGACATGAATTCTTGCAACAAACCTTGGTGATGTAATCGAACATAAGAACCCATGTATAGACTATGATATGTAATATGTGACAGCATTTCTTAGATATGCTATACTTCCTGAGGCGATAGATACTAGCAAAACATGCTAACTTTTGTACGTAGATGAGAATGTATACCTTCTGAAGCCATCACAATCAACTAGCATGCTGGGACTGACATTGCCGATTGCTTAGCAAAACGTAGAGCATCTTGGTACATTTTAGTCATTTCTCGTATGTTCCAGCACTTACAGTATAATACTAAAGAAGTAGTACCACTACAAGACAATTAATAATTACTCAACTCTAGGAACTTCACTAACTATGGCATGCTACTGTGTTATACTAGTTATACTATGCTATAACTATTAAGCTAACTAAAATATACGAACTATGCTGTACTTCTTTGCGCTACACTGACAATACAATAACGGACCTACTACAATAACTAATCTATTACACTAACAATATTACTGACAAGTCCGAATGCCCTAAAGGTTGGGCCCCACTAACAATCCTAGAGTTTGAAGATGACGATGACGGAGAGGCTACTAAAGAGGAAAAAAATAGTAGTAACCAGAAAGCAGAAAAAAACACAGTTCTGCTGGAGAAAAATATGGAGACGATTGCCGTTATCCAGAAAAGCTAGTTATGATCTTATCAGAAAATTTCGTAAATGTATGTTGGGACAGCATGAGGAGCTCGTATCAGGTCCTAAATTCATTTCGTCCTTTTGATAAGGATACACAGTGGTTTCCAAAGGTCCATTGCCGGCCCTCTCGGTGAGAGTTCGTAGGGAGGGGGATTTTCTTTCTCCACCAGGAGAGAAACGGGAACGGTTACGAGATCTTCAGAATTACGAGTTTCGGAGTGGGGACGAGCTTGTATACTAAAAACCTAAGAATATCGCTATTATACTATACTATTATATCGCTCACTGCCACTACCACACTGGCAGTACATTAACTTACTACCTATTGGAGTTTTACTCTCTATAAACGCACATATATATTTACTAAAAGGCTTCAATTATGAATTGTCTCCCTTCACTAATTCTAAGTAGACTGTACATATGATCTTAACAAAGAGATGGGTCAGACAGGCCATAAAAACTTTAAATATCTGTTGAAAGTTGGTTCTACAAACTTTCTGCGGGGTCTTGCATCGCAAAGAACATCGAATATCTACTTTTTCAATACTTACTGCAATACTAAACTAAATGAACCACTACATTAAGCCCAGCTCGTCAACGAACCATCTACATCCCTATTGGATCAACATTTACATTCAAATCGCAGATACGATAAAGATAAGCTGATATTCAAAGTAAACAGCACCGCCATAAAATGTTCATAGTAATATATTGTTATCATTCAAGTTGGATATAGATAGAGATTGGGTAGTGGATAGTGAAGGTTGGGCATAAGTCCCATGAGTGAGATACCGTGAGTTACCATAAATAAATCTACCTCTATATTCGATACTTCTAAGATAGCAGACTGTTACAGAGAGAGATATTGACGTCCTTATAGATAAGTCTGAGTCTCTAATACTAACTACTCAAGATATAGTGCTGTTACCATCATATCACCACTATATGGTCCCTCATATTAGAATATCATGCAATACATGACATTTCACGTAATAAACTTTGCGGGCTTGCACACAGTTTTTATATCTGGTCCATATAAGACTCATCTCGCTGTTACAGATTTATATATTTATTCTACTTAGAAAATCAGTGAAATATACAATTGTTCACTCAATAACCTTTATAGTTATCTATAGTCGTGTTTATAGAGAGTAGAATTCCACTACCAATGAATACTACGTGCATGATATATTGTTTCGAACCTATTAGGAAATCTCTGAATTCTACTTTCGACAGATAGGATCTATTAAGAACTATATATGTTGAAAGTGGTATTCAGAGATGTCCTATTAGGTTCTAAATAATATCATGCATATAGTCATTCATCGAATGATCTAATTAGCTGATCGCTCAAGTATGACATGATATTCTAATATGGTGGGACCATATAGTGGTCGTATGATGGTGCATATGTTGGTAATAACACCATATCTTAAGTTACTAGTATTAGAGAGACTGACTGGTCTATATAAGGACGTCAATATCTCTCTCTGAAATAGTCTAGTTATCTTAGAAGTAGAGAAAATATATTATATGATAGATATATGAAGTTCATGGATAATCAATTTTAACAATCTAGTCTTAGAAGCACCGCTAATAATATAGTAATTCTTTATATAAACACACGGAAAATAACTCATTGAACTCATGGAATGTAGGCTTTCTAGTCTCTACAAACGAATCTACATAGCTCGTAAAGTTGTTGAATGAAGAATTGTATATTTCACTAATTTTCTAAGTAGAATAAACAAATAAATCTCTAACAGCGAGATCGGTCTTAATTCGACCAGATATAAAAACCGTATGCAAGCCCCCATGTTCTCTTCACATGTGCGGGGTCTTGTGTTGCCTTATTTTGACATCTGATTATTATTTCAACGTGGCCCTCCCACATGAATTACAACCCATTAAAAGCAAACTAAGCCCCAAACCCATACTTGGTGATTAGTCCATTATATAGACCAGAATTCATTTGCTGTAGGTAGTAATCCTTCAGGCATTTTTGCTTAAGGTTGTGTCTTATCAGATTAATATAAGATCATAACCTCGCTTCACTTGACATTAATCTTATTCAAATGTTCTCTGACTCTGGTCCCCATATGTCAATAGATTTCACACTCACCTTCTATAAATTTCTATTCCAACAAAATAGCATGTCACACATGATGGATTCACTTCAGGAGATCATTCAGTGACTAGCTACATGTTTGAATATGATATTACGCCTAGAAGGACATCTATCAAAACCAATATGAATATGAATGAACACTAATTCCTAATAAACTTGAAAACATGTACAAATTAGTATTTGACCAGCTCCTTTTGGGTCGTAAACAGCACCGTGCACGTAGCCATTTAATGAATCACTGTTTCGCTTGATACGGTCATACACGCTTGATATTCTAACTCACCACCCAATTCATATATATTTTATAATATATGTAATCCAAACTTCAGTTCCAAACTATTTTAGAGGGAGCTATTGGTGCTATCTAGATGGAAATCAATCTATCTAATGCTGGCTATTACATGATGTCATCATTGTGATAATATGAGTTTTATTTGAAGCTAATATTAGCTTTATATTGTGGGGTTTGCGGAATGGGGTCAGACAAAAAGTTGGAATTCCAATTTCGGTGATGGGAGCGTCTTTGGAGAGGATATATTGGAATTCTACTCTCTATAGACGACTATAGATAACTATAAAGCTCATTGAGTGAACGATTGTATATTTCACTGATTTTTCAAGTAGAATAAACATATATATCTCTAACAGCGAGATGGGTCTTATATAGGCCGATATAAAAACTGTGTGCAAGCCCGCAAAGTTTTCTTCACTTGTGCGGCATCTTGAGATGACTTACATTACATTTGATTATTATTTCAACAGGATAAAGATTGTAGAAGACACGATGAACATCACGAAGTGAAGAAGAGACCTTGTTTCACATTGGATGTAGTGATATGTGTGGACTCAATGATGTGAGGTAAATCTGTGAATCGTTAGAACAATTGCAGAGCGTAAAGAGCCGAGGACATGCAAGCCGTTAGTAGAAACTTTGTTAGGCAGATCCAGAGGCCATAGCGGCATGGCATTCTCCTCCAAATTGATGATTTTACCTGAAATATCGCAATGGGAACAAGAAAGACGCCGCTCAAAGTGAAAATAGCTTTGCGGGATTGCGTACAGCTCTTACATCTGATCTATGTTAGACCCATCTGGCAGTTGAACATCTATTTGTTGAAATGTTAATCAGATGTCCCAATTAGGTTAACGCAAGATCTGTTGAAATAACATTCAGATGTAATGTAAGGCATCTCGTTGCCGCAGAAGTGAAGAAAACTTTGCGGGCTTGCACACAGTTTATATCTGGTCTATATAAGATTCATCTCGCTGTTAGAGATTTATATGTTTATTCTATTTAGAAAACCGTTATCCATAGTCGTTTATAGAGAGTAGAATTCCAATATTGTTTCATTGAAGTGTACCACGATGTTCGTCTCAATTGAAAGCAAATATCTTAAGATAATTCATTTCAATCTCTATTTATTGCTTGCTAAGTGATATTGAAAGTAACAGACACATTATCTGCCTCTATGCTCTATAAGGAAGGAGTTGCTCTTATCAGTACGCTTATATTGGTACCTTGGTGTCTCGTGAAGCATTAAGCGAGTCCCTAGCTACATATATGGCATCCACCATGTGGCCTTTTCATGGTATGGCATGTATACTTTCGTCACTAGCCTAACGACGAGGAAAACTTATGACATTTGAATAGCATAGGATAGTTGATCTTCTTATAGAAAATTGAAAATCGTATCTTTTGTTGAAAGTGGTATTCAGAGATGTCCTATTAGGTTCTAAATAATATCATGCATATAGTCATTCATCGAATGATCTAATTAGCTGATCGCTCAAGTATGACATGATATTCTAATATGGTGGGACCATATAGTGGTCGTATGATGGTGCATATGTTGGTAATAACACCATATCTTAAGTTACTAGTATTAGAGAGACTGACTGGTCTATATAAGGACGTCAATATCTCTCTCTGAAATAGTCTAGTTATCTTAGAAGTAGAGAAAATATATTATATGATAGATATATGAAGGAAACTTCATGGACAATTAATTTTTACATCTTTTGTAGACGCCTTTGTAGCATTTAAGTTTGGGGCGATTAGTTAGATTCATAATGTAATGGTGCAGTAGCAATTGTTATTTTCACATTTCCTTCTCTATCCAATGCTCTGGTTTGAACTATCAAGAGATGCAGGGACAGCATATGTATGGACCTCCAGTATTATTACTTAGTTTGATTGACGGGCGGAGTTTTGGTCAGGCAATATGATTTGCAGAGAGTTAAGAAATCACATATTGTCTCCAGTTTTGGGGGTTACATTCCTTTGTGCTATGAATTTTATACCTCTTGCAGCACTTGGATTTATAGTTGAAA
The DNA here is from genome assembly GCA_030555905.1 of Scheffersomyces cryptocercus. NCBI lineage: Eukaryota > Fungi > Ascomycota > Pichiomycetes > Serinales > Debaryomycetaceae > Scheffersomyces > Scheffersomyces cryptocercus. The sequence continues at coordinate 165,213 of JANIVO010000007.1, read as the reverse complement.
CGTGTGAGAAACCCTATTGGTTCCCATAAGTTTATCGCGTATCATGCTTGTGGCTGCTGACTGTGGTGGGAAAGAATTGTCATATAGAAAAGTATATTTAGTCCTTTGCTGTTAATGATATCATTTGCTGTTAGTGATAACATCTTGTTCATAGTGGAAATGGGTACTAAAAAAACCACGAAGACAAAGAAATGCTGAGCTCAACTTGCGCATCGATGCATCAGCTCTAAGTTTGTGCATCCTCCTTCACATGTTCTACATAAAACGGAAGGCACATACCTATATGATTGAGACTTTGCACTTAGAATAAGCAACGACTTTGGATCCCATGTTAAATGCAACTGGAGGGTCTTAAATTTAAAACTTAGATTCATACAAAATATTGAATTGTGAACAATTTCTCTATAAACGTCTATAAACGTTGCTGCATAACGTTAATTAACCAATTTGTTATACCATCAATTTTATGACATAATCTATAAACTTTATGTGAAATGCGAACTATCAAAGAGAAGATAACCACGTGAATGAAGACGTGAAAATCTCATTTCTCAAATGCTGTTCACCATCAGCATTACCAGGTTCCAGGTATGTATTTGACAGAAGTACTCCCAAGCAATTTATGAGTTTCTGTGACAATTTTTCATTCTTCTTAAGCATAGTTTCTTCCTCTTGTAGTACTTGAGCGTCGGATTCAGTTGCTTGAACTACAACTGGCGACGCTTTCCTTTTGTACATTAACTCTTGATATCGCTTTCTTCGCAGAATAAGGAAAGGTATCAAGATTATGTCTCTGAATGCTAGAAGTAGTGTTTTCTCTATTTCGATGTCTATTACTGAATTTTGATTCGAATCAATTCTTTGAATTGAAACTTCATGGAAGATTTTTTGAAGTGGTTGAAACATACTTAGCAAGTAAAATCTGACCTTGCTATTGAAGTATTCCCACTGAAAGGCGATTCGGGCCCAAGATCGAATTAATTGAAGTGAACTCTTGCTTTTATTTTGAGTAGACGTTTTTGAGACCAACTCTGACAATCTTGGGTCGACATTAGTAAAATCTTTCTGGAATATGATCATGCACTTTATGAAGTATGTGAAAAGATCTTGTGAAATCTCTCGTACTTTAAAGTCATCTAAATTCTCCTTGAACTCGTCATTTAAAGATATCGAACTTGAGCTGGTTCTATAAACCCGAGTGCTTTTTATCTTCAATTTAACCGGCTTGACTATATTTCCTACGGGTAGCGGATCATAAGACGTTAGGTTACCTAGTTCTGCTAAATAGTTGTCCTTGATAAAGTTAGCTATGTCTTCAATGGTGTAGCCCAAGTTTGGGTGAATGGAGCCGTTTTGTAATCTTTTCTGCTGGGAGGGTAAGAAGAGTGGTCGCGTAACATATAGAAGGTTGCTGAAAAACCTAGCACTTTTCTTTCCAAAGTCAATTAGATACTTATTTAGATATTCATTATCACTCTCTGAATCACCAATGATTCCTAGGCCCACCTCGTTGCTTTGATGTTTATGATTTCCTTTTTGTAGGTATTGGTCTGTAGGGATCATTAGCTTCCTATGAATATCCAGTAGTGTAGAATGTTCACCCATTCCTTCGACATCCTCCACGGAATAGTCGGGATCAGTAAAATTGTATACCATTGCAAAATTAATATCTGTTATGAAAGAGTTCGAATTACTTGACGACAAGGTCATGGTTGTTCTCAAAGGATTACTAATCTTCTGTTGACTGGGAGATTCCTCTTTTACATTACTACTACTCTGGTTCTCCCCTGATGCTTGGGAATTGCTGTGAGATCTATGGAATAAATTGTGGAATGTGGAAACAGGCGAGCTTACTGAATTCTTCCGTCCTGCGTTGGTAGCACCGTCGTCTATCAGTGTAGAGCTAAGAATCTTCTTCGAGACTTTTAGTCCATGGTGTCCAATCGTTTGTATTGAAAGATCTGGTTTGCTAGCTGATGTCTTTCCAGGAAATTTTAGCTTGTTCTTGGGTAATCTGAATTTTGCGTTAGCATTCTTCTTAGGTTCGGATGATATGAGTGTGGAAACGTCGTCATCGCTATTATTTAAAACGTTTTCATCATCACCAATTTGAGTAGGTTGCTGAAATACGTTGGAACCCGATCTGTTTTTCGTAAAGAGTCTCGTCAATGGGTTGGTCTTAGTTGTTGCCGCACTTGATGCTGATATTTGTGACGTATTTGTGTTTAGCTTCTTTAGGTTAGTGAACCCCACGCTTGAAACTTGGGAACCAACATTGGACGTTTGAGAAAGCTGGGCGGTAGACGAGCTGGAGTTGTTCGAATGTATATAGAAGGGAGAACTCTGCTCTGAGGTCGCTGTATCCATGATTCCAACAGCTGGTATCCAGAGGAGTGCTAAACATCTAATAATACTTTCACATGGATTCACGTATTTAATAGTGTGCGTCAGGTAACTTTCAACTTTTTTCGCTCAGAATAAATGAAGTGCAAACACGAATAACATTCCCTTGAAACACATTCAGAAACGACTATATCGAGTTGGCATGCTGGCTAAGGAAAAAGGTGATGAGGCCTATAATATAGGAGACTATACCAAGGCTATCAACTACTACTCTTTGGCAATCAACAGTAGCCCATCAAACCTGATCCTATTATCATCAAGAGCAAAATCCTACTACAAGAAGTTTGACGACGATGAGAATGTTACTCCCAATCAATGGAAGAGAGTTATAGAAGATTGTACCTCGGCATTAAATTTGGATAAATCAAACTACGATGCATTGTATTACGGCGGATTGACGATGTTCTTTCAATTGAATAAAGAAGAGAGAGGTCTTAAAATGCTTGAGAACGCTTATTCCACATCCATGGGTAACGCAAAGAAGTTCAGACAATACCTGCTCCCCCAGGAGATTTATAGACTGATATTACGTGCTCGTAAATGCATAAAACAAGCGGAATTTGAACAGAGTGTTCAAAGTTCAAACCCATTATATAAGAGGTTAATGACGCTACTTGAACAAGACTACCAAAATCAAATTGAAGCTGTCTATTCAAAGAATGTTTCCAAAGAAGTACTAGATGATTACACTACAAAGGTGAACATGCAGCGCATAAGTGACATCAAAGATTTGAACAGAGTATTTTCCAATAACTACAATTCTGCTTTGCTACAGAAACATGATCCACCAGACCATTTGTGCGATCCCATATCCTTGAACTTATTTCATGATCCAGTTATTACTCCATCGGGTCAATCTTTCGAAAAGTCATGGTTATGGCAACATTTATCAGCTAATGAGGTGGATCCATTGACTAGACTGAAGTTAACAAAGGAACAATGCTATCCAAATTTAGGCCTCAAAATGTGTGTCGACGAATACATTGAAGACTACGGAATATCTACAGATCTCTAGTTGGTTGTTTCGTGATCGAAGTATTGGACTCAAGTCATGATTCTATTGTAGACGTTTTCTGTTCCATGATCTTCCCGTATTTGCTATCTGCACAAGTTTTACATGTGTTTCCTCATTAGCACTATGTAGAGGTCTGGTGAGAAGTCACTCTGAAAATTGATAAGAGAATATCTGTGTCGAAGTAGTGCGTGAGTAAATTGTGGTCGCAATATCTTTATTGTCCACTTCCGAATTGGGCTCCTTTATAAACAAACATTAGCGATCGAGATTCCTTCCAAAGCTTCTACTTTTCCAAACTAGGATGAATATAGATACATATATAAATATTTATCATGGCAGTTTTTCTGTTGAATTTTCTAGTTGTCTGTACATCTTACTACTCTAAACGTCTTATACAATGAATCCGTTTGACGACGAGGATAATCCTTTCCAAGATAACAAGCCGTCATTGCCTAATGCTGCTTTCACGAGTGACAGAACATCTCCTCGTAGATATCATCAGTTGGACAACGATGACGAGGATGAAGAATTCCTAGCATTTCCTCAATCAACGACGCAACTGCGTCAATCACCGAACATTTTCAGTAGAAGTACAGCTGGTGCCAATAGATTGAGTAGAAGTGTCCTAGGGGATACTCCCAATCTTCAATTTGGCACTCCTAGAGCGCAGTTTACCACAAGGGAATCGCCGAAGAGAGGAAAACAAAGAGAAGTTATTATTAGAGATGATGACGATGAAGAATCGAAAGCATCTCCAACTCGTTCCCAATTTGGAGGCAGTTCAATTGGTAGTGAAAGATTCTTAGAACCTCCTCAACCAATTTTTTCAAGAGAGACGTTCGCTGAGGCCAATACCCATGACGATGATCAGGCTACAGTAATTGACGAGAAGGATCCTTATGATTACGACTCGTACCAGAAGGCACACGAGCTTGAGCAGAGGTCGATATACTCGGAGGCTACAGCCTACAGCGGAAATTCCTACCTCTCTGACGAGCCGACCACGGAAAGCGAATACTTTGGTGCCTCTATTGACGGTAACATAATGAACAATATCAATAATGGCTACATTCCAAAAAGAGAAAAGACTGTGACAAATAGGAAAGTAAGATTAGTAGGAGGTAAGACTGGAAATTTGGTTTTAGAAAACCCAATTCCAGAGGAGCTCAAGAAAGTTTTGACGAGAACTGAATCGCCTTTTGGTGAATTCACTAATATGACATATACCGCCTGTACATCTGAACCTGATGACTTTATGAAAGAAGGTTTCTCTTTAAGAGCAGCAAAATACGAAAGAGAAACCGAAGTAGTCATCTGCATAACAATGTATAACGAAGATGAGTTTGCTTTTGCAAGAACAATGCATGGAGTAATGAAAAATGTTGCTCATTTATGCTCTAGACACAAGTCGAAAGTATGGGGTAAAGAAGGCTGGAAAAAGATACAAGTTGTCATTGTTGCTGATGGTAGAAACAAGGTGAACGATTCTGTTTTGCAGTTATTAACTGCAACCGGCTGTTACCAGGACAACTTGGCAAGGCCATATGTTAACAACAAGAAAGTCAACGCTCACTTGTTTGAATATACTACACAAATTTCAATAGATGAAAACTTAAAATTTAAAGGAGATGAAAAGAACTTGGCACCAGTACAGGTGTTGTTCTGTCTCAAAGAAAAGAATCAGAAGAAAATCAATTCTCATAGATGGCTCTTCAATGCATTCTGCCCTATATTAGACCCTAACGTTATCATATTATTAGATGTTGGTACAAAACCAGATAATCATGCTATCTACAATTTATGGAAAGCATTCGATAGAGACTCTAACGTGGCAGGTGCTGCTGGTGAAATCAAAGCAATCAAAGGAAAGGGTTGGATTAACTTGACTAATCCTCTAGTTGCTTCACAAAATTTCGAATACAAAATGTCCAATATTTTAGATAAGCCTCTTGAGTCATTATTTGGATATATCTCAGTTTTACCTGGTGCATTGTCGGCATACCGTTACAAAGCCTTAACCAATCACGAGGATGGCACTGGGCCACTCGCTTCATATTTCAAGGGCGAAGATCTCCTCAACGCAAATCACAGCAATAAAGAAAATAGTAAAACAAACTTCTTTGAAGCTAATATGTATCTTGCCGAAGATCGTATTTTATGTTGGGAGTTAGTATCCAAAAGAAACGAAAACTGGGTCTTGAAATTCGTCAAGCTGGCCACTGGAGAAACGGATGTACCAGAAACAATCTCCGAATTTCTCTCCCAAAGAAGACGTTGGATGAACGGAGCATTCTTTGCTTCACTATACTCATTGCGCCATAGCAGCAAAATATGGGCCACTGATCATTCCTATGCAAGAAAGTTTTGGTTTAATGTTGAGTTCGCTTATCAATTTGTCACTCTCGTGTTTTCATTCTTTTCTTTAAGTAACTTCTATTTGACATTCTACTTCTTGACTGGATCCTTAGTCTCAAGTATGAATTTTGGACATAATGGAGGATTCTGGATATTCACAATTTTCAACTACTTGTGCATCTGTATTCTAACTTCACTTTTCATTGTCTCGATAGGAAACAGACCCCAAGCATCCAAAACGATATTCAAAACTTTGATTATACTACTTACAATATGTGCATTGTATGCTTTGATTGTCGGTTTTTATTTTGTCTTCAATACTATCCATGAATTTGGTGTTGGTAATTCGTCAACATACGTTCTAGTAAGTATTGTTGTGTCATTGTTATCTACATATGGATTATATTTCCTTATGTCAATTTTGTACATGGATCCATGGCATATGTTCACCTGCTCTATCCAGTACTTTTTGATGATCCCCTCGTACACTTGTACATTGCAAATCTTTGCCTTCTGTAATACACACGATGTTTCATGGGGAACTAAAGGTGACAACAACCCCAAAGATGACAAGACTAACCAATACATTATTGAAAAGAACGACCAAGGTGAATTCGAAGCTGTTGTTGTGGACGTTGATATCGATGAGGTATACTTGGAGACCTTATATAATATTAGAGCAAAGAGATCTAATAGAAAGGTTTTATCTTCTCAGAATAATGAGAGCGCCCCTAGGGATGGAGAAGATTATGCCAAAGACGTCCGTACCAGGGTGGTGTTAGTTTGGATGATAGCAAATCTTGTTTTCATTATGACCATGCTTCAAGTATATGGACCGGGAGAAACAAAGAAAAACATCTATCTCGCGTTTATATTGTGGACTGTTGCAATTTTATCTTTGTTCAGAGCCATTGGATCCTTCGGTTACCTTCTCCAGAATATGGCAAGGTTTCTAGTTGAAAGTAAAAGTAAATGGCTGCATAAGAGGCAAGGATACTCGGCACCAAGTCATAACGCTTTGAATTGAAAAGTTTTATAAAATATTTCTTACTATTTAGTACTTATCCCCTTAATACCCAAAAACATTATTATTATAGCAGCAAATGTAAGAATATAGTAGATATATTATTTGATGTTTATATGCCGGATTGTTTGAGGTCATTGCAATTTTTTAGTTAACTATGAATGATTTGATTTGATTAGGTTTTGATTTACTGTCTAGAGCAAAGTGAAAGTTCAAGTTTCATATCTCCATCAGTAGCAATCATGGTAGCATTGGAGAGAAAGAGAAAGACTGCAGAGTCCTCTAGTAAAAATGGCACGAAAAAGCCGAAGACGGCAGTATCGTCCTCTTTCATCCTCCATTCGTACTCTCGATTGCCTAATATCAACCAGGTAGCAGATGCAAAGACCGAACCTCTTGACATATTTGTGTGGGGTACTGGATCTATGTGTGAATTGGGATTAGGTCCAGCCTCCAAGAACAAGGAAGTGAAAAGACCTAGATTGAATCCGTACTTATCCGAAGAGAAATTGGGCGGTACTAAGGTCGTTGACTTTTCTGTTGGTGGTATGCATACCTTGGCCTTGGATGGCACTAACAAGGTATGGTCTTGGGGGTGTAATGATAGTGGTGTTTTAGGCAGAGATACATCCAAAGCTAAAGAAGTTCTTAAAGATGTGGATGCGGACGATTCTGAAGATGATGACGATGGAGATTTGAATGAAGAAGAGTCGACACCCGCGTTGGTCGACGGGTTATCTCTGAAGGGTAGCAAGATTGTCCAATTGGCAGCAACTGATAACTTGAGTGCTGTATTGTACGATAATGGGGATGTTTATGCCTGGGGGTGTTTCCGTTGCAATGAGGGAATGCTTGGATTCTTGAGAGACGAAATCAAATTGCAAAAAGCTCCTTTGAAAATCAAGGAGTTAAAAAACATTGTACAAATAGCAGGAGGTAAGGATCACTTATTAGCCCTAGATGCAAAAGGTATCGTATATGCTTGGGGAAATGGGCAACAGTTCCAATTAGGTCGCCGTGTCCTTGATAGACATCGTTTCCGTACCTTAGAACCTCAGCAATTTGGTTTGTATAACATTAAATACATCGCAAGTGGAGCTTTTCATTGTTTTGCAATTGACCATGACGATCAAGTTTATGCATGGGGTTTGAACCAGTATGGACAATGTTCCTTGACTGATGCCAATGGGGAGTTAGAAGATGGTTCTTTAATTACGAAACCGACACTTATTCCTAGCTTGTCGAATAAAAATATTGTTCAAATTTCAGCTGGAGAACATCACACTTTAGCTTTGACTGCGGATGGCGACGTTTATGCTTGGGGTCGCTTTGATATGAAAGAAGTTGGAATTCCAAAGGATAAGTTGCCTGAGTCTACTTTCAGGGATGAACACGGTAACCCTAGATCCGTCCCTACGCCAACTAAACTTCAGTTTGGAAAGAAGGAGGACAACGGACTCAAATTCAAGGCTATCGGCACAGGATCGCACAATTCCTTCGCAGTTACTGAAGATGGATTTGTTTATGCATGGGGCTTTGGTGATACATATGCTCCTGGCCTAGGACCTTTAGATGATGATGTTGAAAAGCCGACCAGGATTGTCAACACGGCAACCAAGTACCATAACATTGAGATTATTGGTGCTGGTGGTCAATTTTCTGTTAGTGGCGGAATAAAAATTGAGGATGAAGACGAAGGAGAGGATAGACTTGAAAAGTACGAAGAAATTGATGAATAAGTTGTTTGATTTATATAGATATCAGTAATTAGTTTATTTATTGTATTTAACTACTGTAACACAAATAAAAAGTTTAGAAAAGTATTTTTTTTAGATTCGCTGCCAAAAGTTATAAAATGTAGCTGAAGCAGAAACATTACTGAGTATACTGATTTGCCTGTGATAGCCAACACAAAACCATATAATTGCTCTGGGTGCCACGAATGCAATACTCAATCCATGAAATCATCTTTATTCAGTAGTAGGTACAGAGAGACTCCGAAGGTGGGAGGAATAATACAAACCTGCATATAAATACAAAACCACGAAATTGATCGAAGAAGGTTGAAAGGTACGACAGAAGCCATGAAAGCAACTTACAAGTCATTACTCATAGCTTAAGTTCAAATGTACACATCCGTAAATCTGACACATGGCCAGGTACAGTTACAACACCCTCAACAAGTAAAAGTGAATATGCAAGAGGAAAGCACTACGTCGGGAAACAAGGCATTGAATGATCCTCAGATCTACCAATGGATCTCGGAATTGGTGTCTGGAACTAACAGAGAACGTGCATTATTAGAGTTAGGCAAGAAGAGAGAGCAGTACGATGATTTAGCACTCGTCTTATGGAACTCATTCGGTGTGATGACGGTATTATTGGAGGAAATAATTTCAGTGTATCCATATTTAAATCCACCTGTTTTGACAGCATCTATCTCCAACAGAGTTTGTAATGCTTTAGCGTTATTACAGTGTGTTGCATCAAATGTTCAAACAAGAGGTTTGTTCTTGAGTGCAAATTTGCCTCTTTATCTTTACCCATTTTTGTCTACAAACGCAAGACAAAGATCTTTCGAGTATTTACGTTTAACCAGTTTGGGTGTCATCGGAGCTTTGGTCAAAAACGACACCCCAGAAGTGATTAACTTCTTATTGACTACTGAAATTGTTCCACTATGCTTAAATATCATGGAAATTTCTTCCGAGTTGTCCAAAACTGTCGCTATTTTCATTTTGCAGAAGATTTTACTTGACGATCAAGGCTTGTCTTATATTTGTACCACATATGAGAGATTCCACACAGTAGCATCAGTGTTATCAAAGATGATTGATCAACTCAGTGCTGCCAGTAATACCCAAGCACCACAACAAACATCCAATAGCTCCGGAAGATTATTGAAGCACGTTATAAGATGCTACATGAGACTCTCCGATAACTTGGAAGCTAGAAAAGCATTGGCAAGCATATTACCAGAACCATTGAGAGATGGAACTTTCTCTGTAATATTACAAGATGACGTGGCTACGAAGAGATGTTTAGCCCAACTATTATCTAATATCAACGAACAGCAATGAGTCAACTTCTTTATATCCAACATTTCAGAAGAAGGATTTCGGGATAAGAATTTATGATGCTGTTCCTCCCGGTTTAGATCATTTGTATATTATATGTATAGAATAGTGAATGAAGTATTTATCGTAAATAATATAAGCTTCAGAAATTAGATTAGCCACAGTAGCGCATTCATGCCCCTAAATTGGATGAATTGCGCATTTTTCTGGCCTTTTGAAGATAGGCCGGAATTTAGATGTGCAACTATAAAGTGGAATAATCTTCACTGTCTTTCGAAAGAATCAAAAACCAATGAACCAGTAATGTCTCACGAAAGATCGCACCAGTTCACTCATTCAAATACCCAGAGAAGGGCATCTGTTGTCTACGGCTCTGTGGGTAAGGGAGGTTTATATATCCCTTCTGATTTCATTCAGACAACGCTTGAGAATGACGATAGTATAGGTATACATGAGTCAGATGATTTCTTGTCACCAAGCACGGCTAGTGAAATTCAGCCGTTATTAGTTCCAGGTAACAAAAGTAACTTGCGTCGTAAGTCAGAGGTAGTTAGAGAACTTTTAGATGAGGAAAGGGAGCTTTTAAAAGATAACCATATACCAATTTATGGAGATGATGAGGACGTCATTGATGCTTTCGAAGAGGCTATAGCCAGCAATAAGATCTCCGACACTACATCGTTGATTGAACTCAAAGCACTTGTAAAGTCGTCTATTCCACTAGTTCTTACATTTCTTCTCCAGAATTCCCTTTCTACTGTCTCCGTCTTCAGTGTAGGTCATTTAGGAGCAACTGAACTAGCAGCTGTGTCAATGGGATCCATGACTGCAAATATTACGGGTTACGCTACAATTCAAGGTATTGCAACTGCTTTAGATACTTTGTGTCCACAAGCTTTTGGTGCCAAAAAATACACTTTGGTCGGAACTTATTTGCAAAAGTGTACTGCCTTGATCTTTCTTGTGATGTTTCCTGTTCTAATTGTATGGGTTTTCTTTGGTTATAGATTAATCTGTTTGATAGTTCCTGACAAAGAAACTGCCAAATTTGCCGCTGTGTATTTACAGTATATTGCTCCTGGTATTCCAGCATATATAGCTTTTGAGTGTGGTAAGAGGTTTTTACAAGCACAGGGTATCTACCATATTTCAACCTATGTTTTGTTGGTAGCTGCACCTTCCAATTTGTTCATGAACATCTTTTTGGTGAAAAGTATCGGATACCTTGGGGCTCCTATTGCAGTCGCAATTAACTACTGGTTAATGGCAATTGGACTCTACATTGCTACCATATATTTCATTAAGGCAGAAGATACTCCAACAGGAATACATCCCTTGAAGTGTTGGGGCGGATTGAATATTCGCGAGGCCTTTAGTGCTTGGGGTAAGTTAGCTCAATTGGCTATCCCAGGCCTTGTAATGCTCGAGGCAGAGTTCTTAGCTTTTGAAATCTTGACTTTGATGGCTTCTTACTTGGGAACAGTTGCTCTTGCTGCTCAATCCATTGGTACAACGATGGCCTCGTTGACATACCAAATCCCCTTTGCTATTGGTATTGCTTCTTCTACACGTATCGCAAATTTCTTGGGTGCTGGCTTAGGTCACTCTGCAAAGAAGAGCACCCAAGTTGCCTTGAGTTTTGGACTTGTGGTCTCTACTATAAATTTTATTGCATTATACTGCTTCCAGACTCAAATTGCAAAAGCCTTCACTGATGATGAGGACGTTATTCTGACAGTGAAAAAAGTAATGTGGTTGATTGCCCTTATGCAAATTTCAGATGCAGTCAACGCTAATTCTGCTGGTTGTTTGAGAGGACAAGGTCAAACTAAGATTGGTGGAATAGTCAATTTGTTTTCTTATTACGTTGTGGGATTGCCGTTGTCGATCTATATTACTTTTTATTCTAAATGGAGTGGGACCTTGGATGGTTTATGGATTGGTAGTTGCGTTGCATTGACAATCATCGGGTCTGTCCAAAGTTACTTCTCATTATTCGCTGACTTTGACAAGTTGTGTGACGATGCAAGAAAAAGAACGAACGTAGAGAGCCACGTTTAGCTACTAGAGTATTCTTTCCAATTGATTAAGTACATATGCATTAATTTAAGCTAAATACACAAAGAAAAGTGAAATAACAGATCTATTTAGAATGCATCTTGCATCATGGCGGCTTCTGGAGCCTTGGCACTGAGCCTTGGCTTACCCGCTAACAATTCCCTACGTATTTCCGGCCCAATAGCATGATGGAATCTTTGTCTAACAGTTTCTAATAGGAAGTCTCTTTGATCGTCGGTAATATCATTTTTGTATCTTTCAGCAAAAGCCAAGAAAGCCTTGTGCCACACTACTGGCAATTGTGGTCCATTCTCATCACTCTCCAACTCCATAGATTCGGCTTGAGCGGCGTTTCTAAATCTCATGAAATAAAAGACCAACTCATCAATAGTTTGATATGGTAAGGCGTATTTCTTCTCGATCAAGACTCTAATAAAAACGGTGGTTGATGGTTTGAAATCTCTTTGTAATAATTGAGTCAATGCAACGGAGGAATGTAAAACAGGAACCGATACCTTTGATAACACAGATGCAGCGATGGTAGCTTCTCTCACAGAACAATATGAGTCCACAAGAGGGAGAAGAAATCCCTTGAAAAAAGCTGCAGGCTTGTACAATGACTTCTTTAATGCACGGTATATATGATAGTTTAATGAGTGATCCTCAGCATCCTCAATAGAGGCTCTAAATCTGTCTAATAAGACCATTTCAACAAATTTCTGGGCTTCCCTAGCTTGCAAATTAGAGACAAATAACTTGGTGGCCTCATAAACAGCGTGGGGTGTCCACTGTTCAGGATTAGTGACAAATAATACATCTTCCCAATTACGTAAACTAGGAAGAACTTTGAATAGTTTAGGAATCTTACCATGTGTGTATGTAGACAATATTTTCCCTATCTTTTCATAAGCGGCAATGACTTTTGGAGGTAACAAGACAGCATCAACTGGCTTTGAAACTTGTTGTGTCATGACCTCTTTCTCTTGAATCTTAGCCAAAATCTTATCAGCTAAATTGAAAGACTCACCTTCTGAAGGACCATTACTATGAAAGTACTTATTAAATAATTCAGCATCCTTCTCATCGATCTCGATCTCCTCCTCTTCATATATTTCTTCTTCTTCAAATTCAGAGTACTCTTCTTCTTCATCTTCACTATCCTCTTCTTCAATTTCTTGTGCCCTGAATGCCTCAGCAAATGATGGTCCGCCTTGGACTTCATTCTCCTCATCCTTCAATTCATCTTGTTGTTCCTTTGCTAACTGCAAAATCTTTCTCGACGTCGAGGCATCTAAGTATTCTTCTTCCTCATCTTTATTCTTTCTCAGAGATGCCTGCGATGACCTAGGAGTTGCCCTTAAGTTACCCCCCAGGGTAGAAATATCTTTGTGCAAAGGGTTATGACGCTGTTTACCTTTAGTCTCAGTCACACTTATCTTACCCATCTTAACCCAGTATATGTATATTTTGCCCTAGCTCTATAAAAGATGAATACCTATTTACCTACTATGATTTACAAATAAAAAAAAATCATGAAACCAAAAAAAATTGAAAAAATGTTATGAGCCCTCGCACGTGATGTCTATATTTGCAGATAGTCAATTTTTACAAATAAGGAAGAATACACCAATTCCTCCCCAAGTAGGTCATTGATAGGGAGATATCTATAGCCCTGCTTAAGATAACTCAATTTTGCAACAAGTAATCCTATGGGTGTTGTTTCGCTCTCTTCTGTAGGAGAAGCCGATGCGAAAATTGTAAATTTCACGAACACTAAATCATTGTGAGCAGTGATGACTCCACTGAATTCCTCATTCCAACATGGATTAAACCCGTTCTCAGGTATGATTGGAGTTTTTCCAGAAGCCATTTGTTGATCAGACCATTCTACTGCTGAAGAGCCAATGATCTCGAATGTCACGAAAGGATTGATGGCCTTTTCTTCCCCTTTTGATTTGGGAAGTTGATGTGCGCTGATCACCAGAATGTTGAACTTCAATTTTTGAGATACTACTAGAGGAATCAGAGGCTTTCTGAATGATTTTAATAATGGCTTTCGTAATGAGCTTGGTTTTAGGACATATCCATTCCTATCTACTCCCTCGAACATTGCCTCATTAATCTGCTGTCCCAAGTCGTAGGTTTGCCAGTTTGTTGCAACCATCTGAACTCCATGATCCCAGTAGTGAAGAGGTAAGAAGTTAGATGACTTCACTCGGATCTTTGACGGATATACCCTCATGAGATATTTTCTATTGTGCTTGTCTATTGCTATCCTTTTTGTTTCATCCTTCAACATGGAATTAATGGACTTTTCACTTAAAGAAAAGCAATGGTTATATGTCTTAGATTCAGGCAATGAAAAATTTCTGAATTTAAGCCCTTGGAAGTATACACCAAGATCACTCAATTCATCAGTGATCTTAGTAGTTTTATTCTTTCTTCTCACACTGAATGAAGCCTGTCGACTAACAGCATTATCCTCACTAAATGAATTAGTTGTAGTAGAAGTAGTACTTGTAGTGTAGCTACCATCCATAGCTATTAGATTGCTGAATGGGCTTGTTTTCTTTACTTTTAAAAGAATATGATGCTTTAGCTCTATTGGGCTTGGAAGAATAGTGTCGTCTTTAATTGGAGTGGTTACCAACGCGTCTCCAAAAATGCTCTTTAGAATTGATACCATCTTCAATTGACTGGCTATTGAGCAATTGATTTCAAGACTGATGACTAGAGGAAAAGGGGTTGTGAAGAATGCATATTTCCTAATCGTATTCATTACATTAGAAAAAGAAATAGCCGTGGTGAAAGTTCTGCCATGATTAACGATAGGTTCTCCCTCTATTGGTGATGAATTATTGGACTCATCTGAATCGGTACTATCTCCGTCCCACACGTCCACTTCGACACATCGGCAACCTCTTTGGAGTGCCTTGATGTAGCCTTCGATAGAAGAGTCTCCAGCTACTTGTCTTCCGACCAAATAGGTATTGTGAGAGGAAGAAATGTAATATTCATTTAATGGATGATTCAAATACTCTGTATCGTCTTGAATAAGATGCAAAGGGGAGTTATACTTGGACAATAGGAAGTTATTAAAATTCTCTGGAATCCAGTAGTCCATTGTATTGACGCAGAATCTTTTGAATATCTTATTCAAGACACTAACTTCTATGTCCTCTTTTTGAACATTGTTCATAAATTCCCTAAACATCTCAAACGTCATCTTTCTGCTTTCTCCACAAATTGAACCCCATATTTCTAGAATGTCGTTCCTTCTTTTCAACGTAGACACAAACAATTTGAATTGATCAAAGTTCAATCCATTCTCATATACATTATCATTGATTTCATTCACTTTCCTAACCTCATCGAAGATCGACTTCAAAAAGGTCCTATTGATGTTGATGTTCAATCTCCTGGAATACTTCAAAATATCCTCAAAAGACAAGAACTCTCGAACACTTCGATCGTTCTCTTCAAGAGTTTTCCCCACAATGACCTCTCTTTGAGATTCATCTATGTCACCAAGTTCGATAAAAAGTTCCTTTGCTAGCTGTTCCCGTAGATGTTTTAAGTTTTTTATCGCTGAGCTGAATCTCTTAAAGTCATGTTCTGTATCTGCAATAAGATGGAGAGTCTTCATTTTGCCCTTTTTCTCGTTGAAGTATATAACAGTAACCCACTGATCTTCAGATTCTTTGGATATATGTAATTCCTCCCTATAGTTACTGGCGTCTTTCTGAAATGCTATAGTCTTGATGTTGTCTAAGGAGAATTCGTAGAACTTAGCCTTTGGTGTATGTATAGCATTTGGAATAACTAATCTCAGGAATGTGTTAGAGGCAGACATTGTAGTTGATGCATAAGCGTTTTTCCACGAAAACTTGAAATTTGTAGGATTAATCTTGAACAATATCCGCTTCTTCGACTTATGCGATACTTTGAGCAAAGGTAAGCCATCTTGAAGAAAAATTGTAGGGATCTTTATCTGACCAATACTCCTTGATAGCACTGGATTCAACTCTAGATTATTATAATTTTCATACACGATTTCATCACTTGAGTCATTTTGACTTTGAATTTTGGATCCTGATAGTCTTCTTCCGAAGATGCTTGTTCTGGTCGATGGCTCAGGCAACTCATCGTCCGACTTGCTGCGATGCAAAAGCTTTTTAAATATGTTTTTCGAAGAACTTTCAGAACTACTCATTTCCTTTGAGTCATTAGTCCTCAAGTTGCTGAATAGAGATGGTAAGTCCGACAGAATAGGCGAAGAGCTTGATCTGAGAATGGATGTAGGAACTTCCCCATTTGAGTAGCTGAGATCAGTTGGGCTGGAGCAAGCCACCAAACCGCGTGGATTCTCACCAACAACAGTACCAGATAGTTCCAGCTGACTCATTGTAGGATGTCAGCAAGCCCAATTTTCTCTGGTAAGTTCCGGATGAGGGTATCTATATATCTACAACTAATTATACTTCAGCTCCAAATCAACTCCTGCAGTGTAACTTATATGTGATTGTGCATAGATTTGTAGATCCTGTACATGTTTTTGCACCTAAAACTGGCTACCATAAGTC
This sequence comes from Scheffersomyces cryptocercus, assembly GCA_030555905.1. Classification (NCBI taxonomy): domain Eukaryota; kingdom Fungi; phylum Ascomycota; class Pichiomycetes; order Serinales; family Debaryomycetaceae; genus Scheffersomyces; species Scheffersomyces cryptocercus. The sequence goes on along the minus strand of JANIVO010000007.1, from coordinate 148,698 downwards.
GAAAATAGCCTTGAATGATGTGCTACAGCCTCCAATGCATGTTGTGTATACTATATTGATTATTCTATTTATAATTCTACCTTGTCGTCTAATCTAACGTCCATCTTGGCCTCCGTCTGTAAGTATCTTTTGACATCATTGACTTCATACTCGCCTCTGTGGAATAAGCCTGCGCCAAGAGCAGCATCGATTCCGCAGTCCAATTCAAATACTTCTTGGAAGTGCAGCGGGTTCCCTGCGCCTGAACTGGCTATGACTGGAATAGAGACATTTCGTTTAATCTGGTTCAACAATTCTAAGTTATATCCCTTGTTCGAACCATCGTGGTCTATCGAGTTCAATAAAATCTCGCCAGCACCTAAGTCTTCGCAGGCAGTACATAATTCTAAAGCCCCCAAATCGTGGACTTTTCTTCCACCTTGCGAAGTAACTTGGTAGTAACAATACTGTTCTTTGTTAGGCCCATAGTTGGATGGGTCTTGGATCTTGATTGTTTGCATTGTAGTCTGTTCTGGAGAAGCAATGTATTTGCGTTTTGGATCAACTGAAATAACTACAGCCTGATTTCCAAAAGTGGCAGAAATCGTCTCGATGGAGGTCCTTCCAGTCTTTTTCTTGTTCTGAGCATAGTACTGTTCAGCAATTAAAACAGCATCAGTTCCTATACTAACCTTGTCAGCACCAGATCTAAAGTACAAGTCAGCAACTTTTACGGCTGGAACCAAAGTTCCGGTCACGGGGTCTATCAAATCTTTGATGCCGCCTCCAACAGTTAATGGAACAAAAATAGTCTCCGCTGCTTTACTCAAAACTTGTAACATAGGTAAATCCTTCAAAGGAGAATTTCGGAAAGAGGTAATATTCAAGAAAGTCACCTCATCTGCTCCCTGGTTGTAGTATCTAGTGGCCAACTCTACTGGTTTACCTAAGTTTCTTACTTTGTTATCAGTGGAATCAGATTCACGAACGTTGTATTGGTCACCTTTTGTCACCACTAAATCACCGTCGTCATTAGTTCTGACATCCAAACAGGCTATGATTCTTCTGGTTAGACCACTCAACGTCTCTTCAATGCCTTCGCTTACTTGAACATCCCCAGAGTGGACATCTGCGAACTTCGTACCTTCTAAGAAACTTTTGATGACCTTCAAGCCAGCAATCCCAGACTTTTCTGGGTGGAACTGTGTAGCAAAAAAGTTCTTGTAGTTGAGAGCAGCTACGAACCTCTCAGACCCATATCTAGAAAAGGCGAAATCCCAGCCTTCAGCAGAGGCAGCTTCAATAGTTTTCTGGTTCTCGGCATTTAATATGGCAGCATACGAATGGACAAAGTAGTACTTATTGGCAGTGTTAATGCTGTACAACGATTTGCTCTTTTCAAGGGTTTCTGTTCCAACCTTGATGCTAGTAATACTGTTCCATCCAATGTGAGGAACGGATTTATTAATCGATTTTGCTACGAATACGGGATCTTTATTGTTGAATTTGGCCAAACCAATGTTCAAATAGCCCAAACCTTCGTATTCTGGGCTTTCTTCAGAGGTGTGAAAAAAAGCCTGGAGTCCAACGCAAATGCCCATTAAGGATCTTCCACTTTTAATGTACGCATTAATAGGTTCAGTTAACTTTCTGGCGTGAATCTGTTTTACGAAATGACCGTAGTTACCCACTCCTGGAAACAAGAGCTTTTCAATGTCCTTGTCGTACTTCTCGAAGTCTTCTGCGTTTTGGATGAACTTTATATTGTAGTCTCCTATGCGCTTTATAGCATTTGAAAGTGACTGTAAGTTTCCACTTTCAACATCAATTATATACACTGATTTGGTCATCTTCACGTGAATACGAGGCTCTGTTCAGTAGTGAAGAAGCAGATGGTAAAATGTTTTCACTAAATAGTCAATAGTCACCGGATTTTTCACCTCTAAATATGACTCAGGCTGCTAATCTAACTCTGGAGGAGTCGCGATCAGCGCACGTGATCGATTAAAAAGTGGGCTTTTTGAAGGATGCTACGATATGGGTCTTCTACACAGGATTTGATTGTGTATCATGAGTGAGTATATAATAAAGAAAGTTTTAGAGTATATTCATTGACCAGCAAAGAATGCATGTACTTATAAATATGGTCCCTGCCTAGAAGGATTGACTAAACTTTCTTGGCTCTAATATTAATGTAATAGTGAATACTATCGTCAATAACGGAATTGACAGTATCGTCATTAAAGTTGAACTTAGAACAATAATCGTCAACTTTGCCAAAAATCTCATACACCTGGATGCCAAGACGTTTTATGAGGAAATTATTTACTTCGTTCCCCGAATTTAACAATACGATGGTAAACTTCACGTTTCCTTTACCAAAAATGTCACTTAATTCACCTAGTATAACTTCAGTGAAATTGGGAATTGTTTTCAAATACTTGGATAAGTCTATGTCTAAAAAGTCCCATTGGGTTGTAATGTCTCTTTCTTTAGTGCTGAGAAAGTCATCGAGAGACTCGCTTCCAAATTGGATTATAGGAAGCTCAAGAATACCACCGACTTTTAGTATTCTATGGAATTCGCGGAGAATGATTTTGTAATTCGTTGAAGTGATTTGCATTGTCAAGTCACGAGACTGAATAATGTCAAATGTGTTAGACTCCACGGTTGATATGCTGTCAGATAAGTATTCAAAGTTTTGCGGTTTGTGACTATAGGTAGCTGCCGGATCCGGAACCTCATGACGTTTGACATTTGCATATTTAGGTGACTCATTATCAATAGCTTTAGTCATTTTAATGAGCTTTTTTGGTGAATAAGACTTAAACTGCTTAAAGTCTTCAAAATCTAGCTTCTTAAAGTAATTCTCAAACATTTCTTTGTCCGAATCCACGAATGACTGCTTTCTAGTTCTAGATTCGATCTCCTTGTACAACTCGAAATCGTTGACAATTTTGGGGTTCTCTGCGTAGATATTAGTCTCAAATACTCTGACAAAAGGCATAGTAAGAGCCCAAAACCAAGCATACTGTACACTGTAAAACGTATTGTAATGCAACACTTTAATGTTCTCTGGATTATTCTTAGCTATGGTATCCTGGTATCTGTTGAATAACTCCGCTTGAGATCCACTAGTGACAATGCAATTGCTGTTTAGTTTGCAGAGAATGTGAATATTGTACTTCTCTAGGAGAATGAACTCATATGAAACTTTCGTGATTGCATGCAAAAGAAGATTGACCTTGGTAAATTCCTCATTCCCAATATCTCCAGATTCATCTCTTTTTAGCTGATAAAACGCATCCGCCAACTTTGCAAAGAGGTCTTTGTATTTGTAATGTGTCCTTTCATCTTCAGATAGGTTAGCCTGATTCACACCATGTGGGAGATTAATCAAATATCTGACATAATTAGAGAAATTTACTTGCACAAGCTCCTCTGTATTTATAATAGGGTGGTGATTATGAACCAGTTCATCATGGATCAATTTACGAACGAATCGCCTCACGTTCAAAAGTTCATATGCCAATATACTCTCATATGCTCTGGTGTCATAATGTTGGAGAGTATCGTATTTCCTACGAAGAGAGCTTGATTTTTTATGGCGGCCAATAAACTTAAGTAAGGAGTGGTTTCTAACGTTGGCAAAGTTTACCGGATCATTATTGTGATGGTCGCTTAGTATCTCTAGGAAGTTATTATAGCGAAATATTTGGAAAGCTGGAGTGAATAGCGCTTTTTTCATGGATTCCATGGTATTGAGTTCGGATAGAACAAGTAAAGGTTTGAATGCTGAGATTAGGGGCAGTCCATCTGCTCTTATAAGGGGATTGGAACTGAGCTGAGTTTTTGGCAGCTGTGTAGGAGAGGGCTTGAAAACTGGCGATTGTGGTGCTTTGGCCTCCTTTGGAAGTGTTTTAGGTTCTCCTATAAAAGGACTAGAAAGCTTTCTTAGACGAGATCCACTCGTAGCTTTCGGAGTGGTTGTTTGTGTGGTTGGAATCTTAGTGTTCGAATGTGATGATGAAAGTGAACTGTTTCTTCTATACTTCACGTTTGAAGAGCCAGAATTAATTGACGTTGCAGAGAGTGCAGAATTGTTACGCAAACGCTCCCCAGTAGTTGCAGCAATAGCCAAATCCGAGAATGAAGCCGAATGTCTTGGATTAGACAAGAGGGATTCATTATCATCTCCAATTCTAGGATGAGGTGGTGTGGAACTGCCGGAACCAGGTTGATTCTGTGTAGGTGAACCACCGCCTAACGCTGTGGTGAAGCGCTCTGCAATTAATGAAGGATTTGGACATTCTGGAAGTTGGGAAGTCGCTGATGCTCCTGTTGTTTCCGCAGACTCTTCAACGCCTTCTATGGATGGAAGTGGATCCTCACTATGTCTTGGGAGAGTCTGGCTATGGACAGATGTGGCTGACGAGATAATTGAAGCATCGTCTGGAGAATTATCCTGATGCAGATGGTGGCGATGAGAGTGCTTCTTCTTTCTGTGTTTGGACTTGTCTTGTTTATGCTTGTTAATCTTTTGCTGAGTCTGGTATGACACTGCTGGAACAACGAAGAACGACATCGTGGTTGATTGATGAGAAAAACAAGGCTATGGTAAGGAATGTAGGTATATATCAATGCAAAAGTAGCATATGAAAAGTAAGTTAACTAATAGCAATCAGCGAATTGTATTCTCTAGAGATTGAGCGGATGTTCACTGTCAACCCTGGGTCAATGATGCAAATCACGGTTAATCGTGATCACCAAGAAGTAAGCTGCTAAGCCCTTAGGAAGCACAGGGATCCTGAGTTCTATATTATGCTCCTTGTGGTGTTTACCAGAGAAGACCTTTGAATAAATTATTCTGAAGTCAGAGAATAGATGAAGCTACCTCAAAGATAACAAAGGAAAGGAACAAAAAATAGACAATTAGCTGCTGCTGCTACTAACAATAGCCGTAATCTAATTTTATGTGATAAGTGTGAGGAGCCAAATTCCATAAAAAATTTCTAGAGGGGAGCTTAGAATCTAGGGTGCCAGCGTTAAGGTGCAAATTTCAGAGAGTGCTACTGCGATTGAGGGCCAACAGTCAGAGTGGCTCTTTGTTCGTGCCCAATCGCGAGTGCTCTGAGATTTCGGTTCTGGCCGCTTATCGGTGAAGAGATCTCTCGATGTCGTTGAAAGATCTAAACACTCTGACAGTTGGTGGATAGGAGAACGTTGATCTAACCGGGTATTATGTAGGTTGAGGCAGATCAATATTATTTAGGCTGTTAGCGGGTAACGTTACGGGTTACTGAAGAATGACGTAGAATTGTTCATGCAGTAATAGCTGCACTAGTTCTGGTTCTTAGATGGCCAGGCCATTAGTTGACTTCTACAATCTGCTTATAACTCGAAGCCTAAGAGTCGAGTTTGGAGACTCAACTGAGGCGATATTAAAAGGACTAAAAACTATGGCTACAAGCAACAATACAGACCCGCTCGCAAGATAGGTAGATAGGCGATGCTGTGCAAGTCATGTGAGAGTAAATAGAATACAAAATTCAGTACAATTCCGAGGTGTGAGTACCTCGAAAATCTCAAGCTCCCCGGAAATACGCCGAAAGGAGACAACTAATCCACAGTCCTCTTGTCACGTTACCATCCCTGCAAATAACCTTTGTTCCAAGAATTCCAACCATCCCAAATGGTGTAGGTTTTTGACAAAAAAGCATTTCATTTATAGCATTCTTTTCTTTGGTTGTTCAATAACTAAGTTTCCTACCAATCGCTTATTTATCACATATTCGCAATGTTCATTCCTGAAATTAAGGACTCCGGTAACCTTGCTAAGAGATTTATCTACTATGGTAACAACACAAATAATAGTTGGACTAGACACAGATGGCTTCTTTGGTTAATTCTTATTATTCCATTCATCTTAGTGATCTTATTTGTGTTCCTCAGACGTGCAAGGTCTAGAAGACCTATCGTGAACTCTACTCAGGAACAATTCTATCCACAGACAGGTCCTCCACAGGGTCCACCACCTACTGAGCAGACTGGTGGCTATTACTATGGCGACCAACTGCAACAAGGTGGCTCTGGCCAAGCCTACGTTCCTCCTCAATTTCCTCAAAGTTACAACGCTGAGGCTGATCCAGGATATGGTGGTTATAACCAAGGTTCAGGTAGTGCCAGACCTGATGGACCACCACCACCTGATTATACTAGACCTGAAGGTCCACCTCCTGCCCACACAAAATTCTAGATGAGCAGCATCACACTCCTTTGAACTATCGTAGCAATTATTGCTACCCAAAGACTATATGAGTTGGTTTTTCATTTTCTTTACGTAATTATTCAAGTTAATATACATTATCTACTTAAGCATCTTTGTAGCTTCGCCAAATAATCTTGTGAAATGGTCTTTAAGCCACGCTTATGTTCTAATTAGGAGAATTCTCCAATTGCAAATAGCAACTTCTCTTTTAATGTAAAACAAACTCATTTTATGGTGGGGTGATAATTATTCATTTGCTCACTTTGCTATGAAACCTCATGGTTCTTCAAGACAACATCTGTTCTTCACCAGTTCCATATGTTAGAGATGACTTATTCAAGTCAGCCGCAGCATCTAGAACACTGGCTCTCCGCAGCAACTTCCTAGCATAGAACCCGGTCTGCAGATAACATGCGATGTTCCTTGCAGGAATTGTTATCTAGGTCATATAGAATGGCATAGTGCAAGTGAGTAAAGGGCACACACACAAGATATATGCAATGGAACTTTAATTGAGTGTGAGAGCTTTATATTATCACTGAAATTACTGTAGAATGTCTCTGTGTTTACTTTGTCTCACTCAGGTCACTACGCCCAAAGATGTCAAAGATGTCAACGGATTCAACCAGAGAACTGATTGAGCTAATATCCAGTTCACTTTCTAGGCCGTCTGTGCTTTTGTCCTCACTGCTAGCTTCTTTGCTAGCTTCTTTGCTAGCTTCTTTGCTTTCTTCTGGTTCATGCACTTCAGAGCTACATTCAGATAAGCTGCTTGTCTCTTCATACTCTAAGTTTGAGGTATCAGAAATATGACTTTTCTGTGTTTCTAATACGAAGTCTTCAGCAAACGTGGTCCCAAGATGCATATCTTCATTTATAATAGTGTAATTGGGAAGTGTAATGAAGATATTAGTGCTATTTCCATTTGGTTGAGCTTTAAAATTGTCCAATATTAAGAACTTTCCTTCTGATAAAGCGCGAGGGGTGTAATAAGACTCTTCGAGAATGCTGGAAGAGCTAGTACTATACTCCATTGGTGGGCTATAAGTGTATTCACTTTCCATTTCATAGGTATGGTTTAAAGGCAGTCCTGGAGGGCTTGACATTTTATACTCTTTTGTCGATGGTTCTTATCCTTATTTATTGAAGAATAAAGTTTATCTGAAACTTTTTTTAAAATGCATGAAGAATGCCAATACTTATAGAGAGTTTTTTATAGTGTATGCTATAATATAGTGTATGCTATAGTACTCGAGAGTGTAGCATATCATGATTTAGAATGGAAACTAGTGTTAAATATTAGCACTTCTGGTTGCAAAAATTAAACTTTCAGTGCGATATGTTAAAAATTTTAAGCTTTTTAGGAAAGATTTTAAGATTATAGAAGAAACTATGCGAGTTTTGTTATGCTTTTTTAACTCCATACCTCATTTTGATCAAACTACGTGGGAAACGTTCTCTGAATAGATGCACAAGATTTGTTTCACTTTCAAGAAGATATTACCTTAACGTGTTTCACTCCAATGTGTAACTGGTGTATAGTATCATTGCCATTTCACCAAATAACATTGCAGTATTGTTACGAGCTTTGCATGAATTACAAAAATTAGACAAATACATAACATAATACAATACTGTACTCTATAAATTAGATGGTAGTACCGACTAGCTACCTCTTCGGAAGCAATAATCACCGAGTATATTATCCTTCCTAAAAGTTTTTCAATCTAAGGCAAAACATAATGCAGACCGGCATATAACCATATCGGAAGAAAGGTATAACATCCGCTTTGCAACCCCGAACACCCAGTGACAACAGCAGTTTTACGTAACTAAGGTTGCAATATTTATATAAATAAACTATAGTCCCCCCACCCATTAGTATTGTATTAATCCTTCTTTCATTTACTTTATATCAACGATAATATGACTGGCGCTTTTGTTCTTGGTGCTACAGGCTTGTGTGGCCTTCAGATGCTTAAATTCGCTGAAAAGTCCCACCTTTATGATAAAATCACCACAGTTAGCCGCCGTCTTCCAGACGCTCCAAGTGAAAAGTTAAATGCCATCTTGGAAAAGGATATTGATAAATGGCCAGAAATTATCGCCAGAGAAGTGAAAGGTTGCACTACATTCTACTCAGGATTTGGTACCACCAGGGGTGCAGCTGGTACTCAAGAGAATTACTATAGGCTTGACTATGGTGTGGTTTATGATGCTGCAAAAGAAGCAAGAGCGGCCGGAGTTGAGACCTTTGTATTTATCACAGCAGTACTTTCCAATGCTAATTCTAGATTTTCGTATATCAGAACCAAGGGTCAATTGGAGGACGACATTATTGCTTTGAAGTTTCCTAGAACTATCATTCTCAGACCAGGTATGTTGCTTGGAAAGAGAGACTCGTCTAGAAACTATTTGGAGCACATTTTGATCAATGTCTTGAAATTTACCCATGGTAACGTCTTGTCTAATCTCACATTCCCTGTTTACGGAGAGGAATTAGGACAAATTGCAGTCAACCTTGCCCTGGAGCCATTGCCCCAAAACTCAGGTGAGCCCATTGTCAAGATCGTCGGCGCTAAGGAGATCATCCAGTTAGCACTGGGATTACCGTCGTCGTAATTAACTCACGCTACTCTATCCAGAAAAGCAGCTTCTCCGCAATCCTACCCCTCTGATCATGGAAATCGTTCCTGCACATAAACCGTGACATATGACATGGCAGCAAGAGGCCCAGTCGAATGTTCACTTACCTACATATATCTATACGAATATCCGTCTGATAGAATTTTTCAGTAGTTATGGCATTAGTTGTCAGTTTTTAATTATCTTACTTACAAGTATCTAACATCATTGCACATAATTTTTAATATGAATCGAGACTTCGATAGCCATCTCCGCGACTTTGGTATGACCAGGGCCGCAAATAGAGATGTCTTTGTTGCGAACAAGCTTCCCCATTCAGTCAGGTCGTTTGTAAAGCGGACAAACAGCCAAACACAACTATTTTGCGGTAAAACTTCGAAGTTGAAGTCCTACCACGAGAGAGCTACACCACCATCGACTCTCATACCTGTCACTAGTGCTACCAGGGTTTCTGAGAAAATTAACCAACTCTTCATCGATATAATTCTGCAGCAAGAGCCACAGCTGTCACGCGTATGGCAAGATGCAAATTTCTCTGATCCTATGATGGTGGACTCTATAGGTGCAAATCCAACCAAGTATGTGTTTTTCCTCGGTGTACAGGGCAAAGAGCACATAGAGCACATTGAAGACATACAAAAGCAAGTTCCAGCTTTCAGAGCGGGCCAAGCAGCGGTATTGTTTGTTTCACACGGCTTATACCCAAACGGAAAAGAAAGCGGAGAAATCAATGGACGAAAATTAGCCACCAACGAGCAATGCTCTGAACTCACTAACTACTTTAAGATGCGCGATCCGTTGGGAGGAGGCTTGTATCCACTTGACTACTTGGTTATAATCGACGGAAATGACCTTGTACGGTGCAGAATCCCGTTAGTGACCAACAAGAATAATCGCTTCCAAAGGACGATGAACTCGAAGAAAAGTCACTCTGGAATATCCACCCATTTAAATTTCGGCATCGAATTAGAGCATCTACGAGGGTTCCTTGACGAATACATTCAATACTTTACGAAATCGGCTAGATGAAGCCCCATTTAATACTATTACACTTTAGAAAATAAAGACTAAAATACAGTGGTTCTCTCAGGAGTAGAGAATCCTTTGCTAATGACCTTTATGATATACCTATTCCGGATAAATAAATGTACCTATTTATGAATGCGCGTAGACTTATTAACAACTAGCGTATCTAACACGTACATTACTGCAATAAGGCCAATTTCTCTTGCTCAAGGTCTTTGTATTGGTTACGCTGGTTCTCAATCTCCTCGCTTACTTTATTTATGTAGACATCCAACCTTGCCAACTCATCGATCTCATCCGTCCGGATATACTCCTGGTCTCGCTTCTCCGGATTCGACAACTTATAGGGCAATAAATTTGACGGTTTTCTGGTCAAAATCTCAAATACTCGTTCTGTAGGCTCTTGGAACACTAATTCATCGTATAATACCGAATGGACCTCTCCACTTTCTTTCGTTGGATGTTGTGGGTTGAAAGGATGTAATCTTAAGCCATGAAAGATTTGGAAATTCTTTTCGTTAATGCCTAATTCTGCCCCGGAGTGGAAATGGATTTTGATGATGATCTCGAACTCACCCCATCCTGTTTCTGTTACTTGATATGGGGGCTTTTCTATGGATCGCACGGGATTCTCATAAGTTTCATGTAATTTAAATGTGACTTTCTTTATTAAAGGAGTCAAATCTATGTTGTTCAAAACTGGTCTGAAGAAAACTGTCCATTCGTGAGTATGGTCAATAGGAGTCGTGGCCTTCCTTTTCTCTGGAGTTAACCGAATAGCATCATTACCGTATAGTACCGGTACAGAAATAGATATGAATTTTATTCTTTTAGCACTTGAACTCATTGTTTACTGTACGACTATAGAGCACTCCTAGTAGTATAATCTGTAAACTTCAAATGCTTAAGTTAAGAATTAATAGACATAAAACGAGTTACACACGACCTTATAAGCTTACGTAGCTTTCTACATTTACTGTTGTCAATACATTGTACTGATATTTTTCTATTGTATATATGCAGAGAAGAATGTATTAAGTACATAGTCCTAGTCAAGATGTCCGAGTTGCCTTATTTATAAATTTCTATAATTGTAGCTTGCATTTTGAAGTCGTGCTGTAACCTGTTACTTTGGAACCAATGGTTTCCAGTCAGATATACTTCGAGGTAAGTCAGGAGTCACAGAAGCTCCCAATCTTGGGGGTGGAGGCGAAGGACCAGAAGTTTTTGGCTTCTCATCATGTGTTAGATCAGACTCTGATTTCGCATCTTCATGTTTGATCTTTGTCGCAGTCAAAGTGGTCGGCTTTGACGGTACCATTGGCTTCACTTGGGAAGGTACTAATTTTGGAGTACTTAATGGCACCGAGAGCTGTGGAGACATTGTCTTCATTGGAGGAATGACCTTCCCTGGCGACATCGTTGGAGACATAGCTCTGTTGGGTGTCGCGGAGCTCGATCTGCTTGGAATGAGCGGCGCAGAAGAAAACCCAATAGGAGGATTCACTACAGTCGGAGTAGGAATTGCTAAACTACCACTGACTATTTTACGCGCCGGAGGCGGAGGGGGCGGCAACGAGTTTGCACTGTCAATATTATATGGGTTAGGTGGTAACTTTCTAGGTAATGTGGCCTTACCAGTAGTCATATCTGTAGTCACCAGTCTCCTACTAGAAGGTGGGGGAGGAACTCTTCTTGGCAACGCGTTATTTACCGGTTTGCGAGGAGAAATTGATGGTGGAGAATGGTCTTTTTTAATGTCAAGTAAATTCATGTCAGATAATGTCTCTGAAGTAAAGTCTGTTCCATTAGTCAGTTCTGTTTCTCTAGATGAAACAGATGTAGTTGCACTTAGGTCTAACAAATTATCGTTGCTGACAGGGTGCTCCATCTTGTAGCTATCATATAAGCTCTTCGCCATTTTCATTTTCTTGTCTTGGTCCACAAACTCAACTTTACTGTTAAACGTTGCGTAAACAGGCTTGTGATCACTTAGGACAATATCCATGACTGAGTTGTAATTGAGTAATTTCAAGTTCTGTTTGTCTTTTGCGGTCATATGAAGAACTCTATCCGTCCAAGAGGGAACTCTCTGTTTTTCTGAGCTATCGTACTCGGATGTGCCCTTATCAAACTTGTAGGTTGGATAAAACCTGATAGCCCCTTCTTTAAAACCATAGAAGGCACCCTTCTGCGTAATCTCATCATTTAATTGATCAAGAGCGAGCAATTCATCAAAGGCACCATTTTCTATGAGAGATCTGCAATGTTCGTTTGGAAGTGCGATTCTGTAGTTCAAATCACCAAACCAAAGGACATGGTCGTGGTCTTTAATGGTGTAACCTCTAGTGAATGTTAATCCCTGCATAATAGTCGAGTAGTCATTAAACCTTTCAACCACAGCAGTAGTACCAGCCGCCAAGTGTGAGGTAATCATTGCAAAAGATGTGGAACCAAACTCGAATCTCACAGCGCATGCACCTTTGTTGGCAGTAATACCTCCTAATCCAGTTTTCTTAGAAGAACCAGCAACTTGTGTAACATTGTGGACTTGCGATTTCTTGACAAATAAGAATAAGGACATAGACGCAATTGATTCAGATCTTAAGAGAAGATACTGTTCTTTCTGGGAGTTCAACTGTTCATTCAATAATTTGGCCCATTTCAAAGGCTTTGAGCCGTCTGCATTAAGAATGGAACCAGCGTTCAATTCAATTAATTCTTGAAATCCAATTGCAAAAACGTCAGGAAGCTCACTTTCCATATTCTCCGGTGGGAATAACCAGCTTGTGAGATCTATAGGGTTTGCTCCTGGTTCCAATGCGTTAAGATTATAAGTTCCAACAAAAACAGTGATGTCATTCCAAGTAGTGAATACATTCGATTGGCTTTTCAATTGCTCATTCACGTAATCATTAATAGGGTCAAAGATCTTGACGTGTCTAGATCTTGCCTCTTTTCCAAGCAAGAGGTCCATTGTGGACTGTTTCTTACCATCTACAAATGTGTTCTGATACATACGTGAAACGGACTTGGTCACATCCGAAAGAGCACCTGCGATGTTCATTTTTCCTGATCTCGAGAAAGATGATTTAAGGGCATTTGTTCCCGTATAGATTTGAGAAATAGCATCTCCATTATCCGCCCACAATGAATTGTGCCTAACAATAATATCCTCTAGGGCGTATCTATCGCGATGGCTGTTTCCATAGGTAGCACTTTGGTTCTTCAATATGTGATCTAATACATTTTGACACAATACTTGTTGGATCAAGTTAGTTCTATCAAGGCAGTCTAAGCAGTTAGTTCTGAATATTCCGTCTTGTCTTGTGATAACTTCTTCCAGCTCTATGTCATATACGAACCAGCCAAATTGTTCTTGAGAACTGTGAAGTAATGGCAAAATCTTTGAGGCTCCAGCAAACCCACCACTCAGAGGCTTCGTTTCCAGATGAAAATCGAACTCGGTATAAGAGATTTCCTCCTTACGCTCAGCATGCTTGTATAACTCCTTATATCTATTGGAAACCGAAACTTCAGCTGGTTTAGTCATAGAAAGTAAATTCACAATATGACAAACTCCATAATTTTCACAAATTTCTTTGAAGTGTTTATTGAAGATTGGTTGTGTGGCTTCAAGTGACCTCGTGAGTGTAATTTTAGGGTTCATTAAAGTTGAGTCTTGTTCCCAAAATGTAGGAACAGATCCTCTGATTTGCGTAAATGAAAATATAGATGATTGAGATGGATGGAAGTATATGAATTCTGTCTCGACGAAGTTGGCGACGTGTCCGTCGTCATCTATGCCCCTCACATTAAATCTGGTACCTGCTCTCTTCCAAGACTGTTTAGAAATGATCGTGAGGGAATCTTGTGAAGAATTCAATGGAATAGTTTTAGCAAAACCTCTTATAACTGTAGTAAGGAAGTGATTATCGTCTACCGCTTCTTGAGCGTATGGATCCAAGTTCGATTTGAACTGGATCAATTCCTCCATAAGGAATGAATTCCACATATACTCCCTGCGGTAGTGTTCAACGGCAGCTCTTCTTGGCTTCGATACACCTGCCCCTTCAAACAATTTGGTATTGGATATGCCTCTGTTCTGAAGCAAAGATGTGAGATCAAAGTCATTTGAGTAGTAGAAAGATCCATTGGACAATAGTTTTTTCAAGTCATGACAAGGATGTGGGGCCCTTGGGTAGTCTACGGCATCTTCTTCGGCACCTGCGACGGGAATTGGGATACCATTAGTATCGAAGTTGACGAAGTCCCATTCGTCACTGGCAAGTGATATAAAGTCTACGGCGAAGATCTTATCGACGGTTTCATAGTTGAGAGGATTAGCGATGTTGAGTGCCGCTCCGGTGATGATGGCCACGAATACCTGGTGGTCGACATGAATAAGACCCAAGCAGCCAAACACTTCTCTTTTGATCAAGAGCCGAAAGCCGTTTTCCCGTATAACCTGGTTGTTTGTAGCGATTTCCACTGACACTTTGGACGACTTCTTCTGCTGTCTAAGCAATAGCGAATGAGTGTCAGAGTAGAGCGCGATCGTCCGAGGACTTTCCTTATATAGCAATTTCATAGTAGATACAAAGCCAGGACGGGTAAATTCTATGGAGATATACACGAGATATGCTGATCACTTGGCCAAATGGAATCGTATCTATTGTGGTAGAACAATAATCACCTTTGAGTTCAGTCACACTGCCAAAAAACAAACTGCATTTCATGCCTGTACTTCACGGTATGAGAGATTGCGTCGATTTGAGACTTGAGATTTTCTGTTGTTTAGGGGCAGAAGACAGTAAGTGGTGGAGCGAGCGGATAGTGCAGGAGGGAGCAATAAGGGGTTGTAGTGAGTGAGGTAGTACTGCTTGAGTTGGTAGTTAGTTAGGTAGTGAGTGAGGCAATGCGCGCTGGAGAGAGGAAATGAAGGTTACAATTATAGATACAACGAGGGCAGTTTCACAGAGACTCTAGGACTAAGTAATAGTAGAATACTCATTGCAGAGGCAGTTATGATAGGTAGATATGGAGAGATATATGTATATAGAATTGGGTTGGAGAATAACCTAGAGATTTGTATTTGGGTTAGATGTTAAGTACTGTGACTTTCTTATTCGTACTAACTCGACATTCCGAGTTGCTTTTGTCTGACTCGGTACAGTTCTTACCAAATCTTGCTGAAAAATGAGTTTCGGCTGAAGTTATGTGTTTTTGATCTCCACAGATATATCACATCTGTAGTCAACTATTCCAGCAATGAGTTTGCTTCAACATCCCCTCTACGCAAAATTGAGCAATTACCGCTTCGTGCTAGGCTCTTCATCTCCCAGAAGACACGAGATCGTCCAACGGAATTTAGGCATCAAGAATGTCACAGTGACACCCTCAGAATTCGAAGAGAATTTGGACAAGGCTAATTGCACCATTGAGGAATATGTAAGAGAGACGTCCCTAGGAAAGGCAAATTGGCTTATCGAAAAGTACAGCAATTCAGACATAGAACCGACAATTATACTCACGTCAGATACTATCATTTCGTGCAATGGTGAAATATTTGAAAAGCCCGAAACCAAGGAGAGACAGAGAGAGATGTTTGCTAAATACAAAGCGCACCCCCAAATTCAAGTGATGACATCAGTTACAGTGGTAGAATTGAGGGCAGATGGTAGACCTACTATCCAGCAGGATTTGGCAATAACAAACTTGACTTTCGAGAAGGCCAGTTTTCCAGCTTTGGCTGAAGCCTATATAGCTTCAGAGGAAGGGTTGCAGGTAGCAGGAGGGTTCAAGTATCAAGAGTTGGGATGTCTATTATTCGCAGGAATAGAGGGAGATTACTTCAATGTGGTGGGGCTACCAGTTGCTACAACACTTAAATTACTCCAGCAAGTTGTTCTCGGAACTAATGCATGAACATGACACCCAATAACATGTATAGTAACATATACGAAGCATTACTCCATTAATCAACCGAACTAGGTAATAAACCATTCATTAGGATATACTGCAAAATCTATAATGTCGTCCAATGTCGTTTTATCATCTCTTGAGTAGACGACTTTATATCAAATGCCTGCATCTCATGCATACATTAATTTTTAGGTCTTCCTCATCGACTGAAAAAATTTGGAACTATGAAAGGAGATATAGAATAGGATATTTAGAACTACAGCAATATACAAGCAGCGATGGCTAAATCTAGTATTAAGAAGACCGGTGCTAAGGTTGCCGCCCCAAAACAACAGAAGAAGGAAGTTGTTGTTGAGAAGCATGCCGAGAGATCTGTCGAAGATATCGAAGCTGACTTGCAGTTACCAGAATCCTCCGATGAAGAAGAAGAAGAAGGTGAAGCTGTAGAACAAGATGACGAGGATGTCTCCGAATTGTCTGAAGAAAGTGATGATGAAGAAGAAGGTTTACAAGGATTCTCTAGTGGTGGCGAAGAAGAAGAAGAGGAAGAGGAGGTAGAAGACGAGAAGGAAATCACAAAGATCAAGAAAGACGGTCATTCCGTCATCAAGACTATAATCGCCAACGACTCGAACAAGTCCAGCAAAAAGTCCAAGAAGAGAGGTATCATATATATTGGTAGAATTCCCCACGGTTTCTACGAAGCGGAAATGAAGAAATATTTCGAGCAATTTGGTAATATCATAAACTTGAAGTTATCCAGAAATAAGAAAACTGGTAAGTCCAAGCACTACGGTTTCATCGAATTCGATAACTTTGAAGTAGCCAAGATCGCCGCTGAGGCCATGAACAACTACTTGAT
This sequence comes from Scheffersomyces cryptocercus, assembly GCA_030555905.1. NCBI lineage: Eukaryota > Fungi > Ascomycota > Pichiomycetes > Serinales > Debaryomycetaceae > Scheffersomyces > Scheffersomyces cryptocercus. The sequence goes on along the minus strand of JANIVO010000007.1, from coordinate 131,992 downwards.
TTTCGGCCATTTATTGAAGGTTGATGTTGTGGAGACTGCCAATGAAGATTTATTCAAGGGCAGTGACAAGAAGTTCAAGGTTATTCCATGGAACAAGATCTCCAAGCATAAGAACGACAAGCCAAAGAGTAAGAAGCAATGGGGTAAGTTGGTTGAAAAGTACGAGAACCAAAAGTTGAAGAAGCAGGCTGAGTTGAAGAACAAGGGAATCGACTTCGATTTGACCACCATATAAACACGGAAGACATGATCACTGAATTGAGAACTTAATTCACACCATCTTTCACCACACTTGAACCATGTTCCACATGTCAGGTACAGCATTATATAGTATAGCATTAAAAGCGTGTATATTAGATAAACGAAGATAACTAGAAAACTTGTAACATCATACAATTGTTCCCCCCACTAACTGCGTCAGGGGCCTGTACTCTGATCGCTTGTACTAATGGCGTTATATCTCTCTTCTACCATCTGCAAATTACTGCTACTTCTGATCTAGCATCGGATGTGAAAAGTTTCCCATTTTGGGGCAGATTTCCCCACCTAGAATGACCTGCACTAAATGTAAACCCATGCATCAGTATCAAACAAAGGTAATATGCACCACGGCGGATTTTACCTCTATCCTTGAGGTTATCTGCAGGCGGACATTTTGTTGAGTGTGATAAACGAGATAGTGGCACGTCTGATGTCTGCGAAACGACAGAATCACATGGACGGGTCCAAATTCATGTTCACATTGAAGGGACAGCAAAGAAGGCAGAGAAACCACGAAGTCACCCTCAACTCAGAACCTCCGCGTTAATGGTTAGGAACTGACATTGAGCCACTGTTCCCCGAGTCCTGGTGAAAAAATCAGTCGATGCTACCTCACTGATTCCCTACAACAATTCATTGTCTGTTTTGGGGCAGAAACACAAAACGCAGCATTGGTTCTTTTTTTTCCACGCTACTCTCGTTTGTCATAGTTAACAAAAAGATATATATCTGTTTCTTTTTCCAGACAGTTTGTTGGACTTTTCCTTCGCGATTCTTTAAGGTTATAAAGTTCAGTGTTTCTACATATCTGCTGCCAGTCAAACATACACGGCATCGTAACGAAACTACAAGCCATATTCGTGTAATCTCCATCGTACCGATCGCATAAACACCATCTCATACTCGAATCAAGATCATCTAATCTACATCATGACCACCGAAGCTACCAAAACCTTGAAAACTTTCACCTACGAAGAAGTTGCTGAGCACAAGACCCATGACGACTTGTGGGTTGTCTACAACGGTAGAGTGTACGATATCTCCAGATACATAGACGAGCACCCAGGTGGTGAAGAAGTTGTTCTCGACGTCGCTGGTACTGATGCTACCGAAGCTTTCGACGACATCGGACACTCCGACGAGGCCCACGAAGTCTTGCAGGGCTTATTACTTGGTACCGTCGAAGGTGGTGTTATTAAGGAGGTTAAGAAGGCCTACAACTCTGATTCTGAGAGCGGTGTTGGTTTCCCAGTCATCGCTGCCCTCATTTTCTTGCTTGCATTTGGTGCCTACTACTACGTCAACAACCAGTAAGGAGCAAAGAATAATAGAATAAGCTGATCCCATCGCTGAACGGATCATACTACGAAAATAACAGAAGGACTTGGTCTACACGTCGTCTTTTACTTTCATCGCTGCGTTCCCACAGTGCTCTTTCCATCTGAATCCGGAGCTCGCTCTTTACAATGGTCCTTGATTTCCCTAATCGTATACAATTCTACTAAATTTTTATATAGTTAATTCTAGTTACTTTCTTCTCTCAATACATATATTTATTGTCAACACCTAATTCACCTACCAGCCGCTTCCTTCATACATCCATCAACGGCTATAAAAAATGCGTCTCCAACATCTTGTGATAAGACGCTAGTGCACGCATAAAATAATGTGCCAGCAAACTTAATCCGTGGGAACAATTTTGCGTGGAGAGCGTTTTGGCTGGAGTGAGGAGTGACAATATGTTTTCCAACGAATATTGGATAACTCTGTGGGAGCCAATTTAGAAGTTCGTGCTATAGAGGCCATTGGGACCGAAATAGGCGTATCACGGTGGCATTTGGCCCCACGCCATAATGTAAGCCAGATTAATCGTACTCCTATTGGCTGTTGCGGCCAAGACACGAATTATACTGTCATATGAAAAATCCTAAGTCGCAAAAAAACGAGATCGCTCGTTAGAAAACACACCACCATTTTCAGGTACACAGCGAGGTGCGTATAGCATCTAACATTCGGATGTTAGGTTGGTCGGTTGCGAAATCCGTCAATTACTCGAAGTTTCGTAGTAAAAAGGGTTGTATCGTTGGAGCCGACAACTTCAGAGTTGAGAAGCATGAATGATAGTTATAAATGACCGGCGAGATAATATGTCGAGAATGAATATATTTTATAGTTTTAGCGAAATAACTAGAATTTACCTATTAAGCCAGACAACATATTTTAACTATTCGATTATGTAAGTATTCTTTACATCAACTTTTCCTGGTTAATATGTCATAAGTTATCAAGGTATACGTATACGAGTACGTCGTTTGAGCGAAGATCTTTATTGTATACGATTTGTAGACCATTGACAATACTGACTGGATTAGGAAGCAGATTTGATTATATGGGCGAAAGATCCTCTTGCTTTTCAATTGACGAAGCCTAGTTTACAATATTCAGCTCAGTAGAAAATGTTGCCGTGAAGGATGTATTCAACTATACAGTACTATATTCTTCTACAAAGTCATGTTCCACCTAGAATACATAACCGTCTCGGCATCTAGCTTGCTATCACTAAAGTCAGGACAAGAAACACTAATAATAATATCAAGGAGAAATTTGTAACACTAGCACCATTCTTATGAGATCTGCCATACGAATAGCCACACTCGTGAAGTTCTTGATAACTAGCTAGCGAGGAATTCAAATATGTGTCATTATAAGAACCGCACGCGAAGAAAGTAGCGTTACCAGAATGAGCTGGGCCAATTAAGCCTCCTAAAGTTAGACCACAGACATATACTTCACTATTGTAGTTTGTTGCATTAATTGAAACCGATATATTCGTCTTTCCACAATCGAACCACAACAGATCCACAGTGGGAGGTAGATCCCTAGCAGTTAAATGAGTGGTCGACATGGTGATGGTGATGGTGATGGTGATTTAATTGACATCCAGAGTATACGCGATAACTTGTCCTTATATGATAACAAATATCTAATAATCTGGTGTCCCAGTCGCCTTGAATAACCATTCGTGTTTTGCTTAGCAATCGACGTGCATCCTTTAGTCTTCTAGGATTAGCGATATCCTCTAAAAATAGCAAATTCTATTCCGTAAACAGTCTTTGTGCGGTACCTTAACATAAACAAGAAGTTATACAGTGGTCTGGTACATATGCAATCGACTTTGAGGATAAACTATGCATATAATTCTTGTATATGGAGCGAGATACTGCAGATTTAAGACTTCTCTGGAGAATTATCTGTAGATAATACGCCTCAAATTGCGAGATAAACTGTCAACAATCATGGGTATCTGGAAAACCCAACTATGAAGCTATTACATTTATTGAAGTGAATGGGAATAGTCATCCAAACTCAATAATCTTTTTAAATAGAAAAAATATACGTCAAGCATCCATCCATGTGTTGCAAATAAAAGGTCGCATTTGGTTGTGATGCGAAAACTTTCGCGATAAAGAAATTTCGATAATTTCAGGGTCCCTTTTCGCACCTATCTCCACAGTGGTCTATGCTCCTAGGTCTAGATTGAAGAAAACTCCTCAAGAAGGTGGCAATCGCAGATTGCTGGGTTGTGCATGATGGAAGGTGATGTTATGAGAGCTATTTACTAATAATAGAAAGTATACTCGCAATTCTAAGATGTAGGTTATAGTTATCTAAAGTAAAATAGGTGTCAACCGAAACGCCCCAAACAAGATCAATGAAATTTGGGCAAGGGGAATACGAGTCTTGAAGAATTCTAATGATTTGGCGTCGAAACAAACAAGATAAGTCGAATTATTGTTGTATAGGTTCCCTTTTTATAGAAAGAAACACCTAGTTGATCCTAGGTAGTTGACTTGGGAATAAGTTTGTTATCGAAGTGCACACTATTGAAGATAAGCTGTGATATCCAGGCATCCGGAGTAACTCAAATTGACTGGGGCTAACGAAGACTAGGACTTTTATTTCTAATTTGCACGAATCATCCAGTACAAGCCTTATCTTCCAGAAGCCAACAAGAACGTAATAGCGCCTTGTGTTCGTTTCGAACCACACCATTCACATCGAGAGGGTCATATTATTGTCTACGTGCCATTGTTGAATCCAGGCTTTCTATTCCTAGATATACACAGAAATGCTCCCCAGAGATCTAACGTCAAATGATCCCAAGTTAAAGAGCCTGGAAACTGACGACTCTCACTCCCCAGATACCGATACAAAATTATCACCACATGCTTCAACCATATCTTCCTATTCGAACAGTGCTTTTGAGGAGCAATTGAATTTTCAGTTTGGAAGAACATTTACAGCATATCGTGAAGATGGTGGATCGCCATTGCCATTATTATCTTTTGGCTCTGAAGATCACATTACATCAGAACCCGAAGAGAGCAGAGAGGCTGTTGTTCACCATTTTGAAAGACAATTGAGGGCTACTCTGCCTCTGGGACAACAACGATTGCTGAGTAGACCGACGAGTGCCCTTATAACAGTACCACCGGACTTTGATAGATACCCCTCTATGGTAGGATCCAGAGTAGTATCACTGACCTCATTGCAGAATTTGCTCAACATACCAGCAGCTTCCATAGATAACAGAGAAGAAGCCGATGTATCAACAATAAGTTCAAACACGAATCGTATTCTCAGCCCATTCGGTGGCTTCCCGGCCTCATCATTCCCTTTACACATAGAAGAAAAAGAAGAAGATGATCATTTACATAATCCAGACCCCATTGAGGACGCCCAATACAGCCATCATAAAATACTTCATGACCTAAGGAATCTCGATAAACGATCCATCACTGGCATTTTGAGCGTGATATTTTTGATATTGATCGCCATAGGCTTGTTTGCCCTATTACCCGCGCTTACTTATACTGGACTTCACCATAGTAAAACTGAAGTAGTTGATATTTTAACAAATTATCAATATCCTCTCTTAAGTGCCATAAGAACAAGCCTAATAGACCCAGACACACCGGAGAATGCATATGAAACTACGGCAAGAGACGGGTCCACATGGTCATTGGTATTTAGTGACGAGTTCAACACTATTGGAAGAACGTTCTATGAAGGTGATGACCAGTTTTTTACAGCATTGGATTTGCATTATGATGCTACCAAAGACTTGGAATGGTATGATCCTGATGCTGTGACGACTTCAAATGGAACTTTAGTCCTAACTCTAGATGCCATTAAGAATCATGATTTATTTTACAGATCTGGAATGGTTCTGTCTTGGAACCAATTTTGTTTCACAGAGGGGAAGATAGTAATATCTGCCCGATTGCCCAATTATGGTAATATTACGGGATTATGGCCAGGCTTATGGACGATGGGAAATTTAGCTCGACCTGGTTTCTTGGCTTCATCAGATGGTGTCTGGCCATATTCTTATGAATCCTGTGATGTGGGGATTACACCTAATCAATCGTCTCCAGATGGAATATCGTATTTACCGGGACAAAGACTCAATTCGTGTACCTGTGGTAAGCTGGACCACCCAAACCCTGGTGTAGGGCGAGGTGCTCCAGAGATAGATATAATTGAGGGCGAAGTTGCATCTGATAAGTTCGGCAGATTCATAAACCGCGGAATCGCTTCTCAATCATTGCAAATAGCTCCCATGGATATTTGGTATTACCCAGATTACGACTTCATAGAAATCCATAATGCCTCAATAACCACCTTGAATACCTATACCGGTGGTCCATTCCAGCAAGCAGTATCAGCTGTTAGTAGTTTAAATTCTACTTGGTACGAACGCGGAGACGGGTTACATAATTACCAAACGTATGGATTTGAGTATCTTAACGATAACGACAATGGGTATTTAACGTGGTTTGTAGGCGACGAACCGACATTCACAATGCATGCAGCCGCATTACATCCAAATGGCAATATTGGGTGGAGAAGAATATCGAAAGAGCCTATGTCAATCATCATGAACTTAGGTGTCTCAAATAGTTGGAGTTACATTGACTGGCCCTCGATTGTGTTTCCATCCAACTTCAGAATCGACTATTTGAGAGTATATCAACCGCAAGGGAACGTCAACGTCGGGTGCGATCCGGTCGACTATCCGACCTATGACTACATTCAGAAACACTTGGACATATATTCCAATGCTAATTTAACAACCTTTGAGTCCGGTGGATATTCATTCCCCAAGAATTCGCTCCTTCATTGTTAGACGTTTTACAAGAGGAAGAACTTTATAGATAGAGAAATGCAGATTTTCAACCAGGGCCTAATTCAATACTCACCCTGGTTAGAATCACCAGCCTTTCTTTTTTCGACTTCTTTTTTAGCTAATGTACATTTAACACATTCACTAATTCCAGATCAAATTACGACAGTCAACATTTGTGACCAAACCCCACACTGACATAGAACATTTAAACAGTCCACGGCTTTGCGGATCTGGTAGTGTTCTTTTACTGCAAAATTATGTCAATTTGCATACAGCATGTTCGGATTTCCTGCAGAATTAACGGGTAATCAACCAGGCTTACAAATTGTGAGCGGAGAATCGAAGTTCTATACTTTTTAGATTCCGATCCGCCATTAGGTAGATTCAGTGTAGTCATATTTATAATAGCTTAATTTATCTGCTATAACAGTCGACCCATGTCAAAGTATACACCCATTATTTCTACTAACTGAGTCACTATGCCGCCACACCCAACCAGCTTAAGGTTCACCCAATTGCTAGGCATTAGGGAGCCCATTATACAGGCGCCAATGGCAGGGATCTCCACTGCAAAATTAGCAGCAGAGGTTGCTAACAACGGTGCTTTGGGTTCCCTTCCTTTGGCAATGTTTGACATCAGGAAACCAGAAGGATTGAATAAACTTATAGATTCCGTAGAGGACTTTAGGCGACTCGCCCCTGAAAACGCAAGAAACGTCAACCTCAACTTCTTCTGCCATGATATCACTACAGGAGTGTCTCCACAAGCACAGATAAAGACTTGGTGGACCTTATACAAAAACTCAATTAGAACATTGGATGACACTTTACTTTCCAAGATACCTTTTGAAAATGGTAACGTATCGTTCAAGGAGTTTGAAAGAGACCACCCGCAATCAGTCGATAAGTTATTGGAGTATTTGGGTAAGGTTAAACCCAGAATGGTTAGTTTCCATTTCGGTCACCCAAACCGAGACACGATTAAGCGCTTCCAAGACGAGGGAATTCTAGTGTTTGTAACAACTACTTCTCTCCAAGAGACAAAAGCTCTTTTGGACTTGGGCGTCAATGGTTTGGTGTGCCAGGGATATGAAGCTGGTGGGCACAGAGGTAACTTTTTACAAGACAAGCTTTTGGATGAAAATTTGTCTACATATGCTTTATTCACCCAAGTTAAGAAGTACGTTTCTGAAAACAACAAGCAAGTCCATTTGGTTGCCGCTGGAGGTATTGATGATGCCACGTCTATAAATTACTATCTTTCTTTGGGAGCTTCCGGTGTCCAACTTGGATCTCTGTTCCTTGCCACGCCAGAGTCAACTTCGAACGGCTTTATCAAGAAGCACGTAGAGGGCACTAATGATTTGACTACCACTATGATTGACCTAGTTTCTGGTAAGCCAGCTAGAGCCATTAAGACTGAGTTTATTGAGAACTTAGTAAAGAACGACATCTACGACAGAGATGAACTACCCGCTTACGGACACGCTTATGGTGCATACAAAGCACTTAAAGCGTTAGTAAAAGATCATGACTTAGGCTTTTATTTGGCGGGACAAAACTATCACACCCTTGATCCTAAGTTAAATACAGCACAGATTATACAAAAGCTAAGCAAAGACTTAGCAAAACTTTAATAAAGAGTTCTATCATACTTAATTACATACTAAATAATATAAACAGTATGAAGATATGCTGTACAGGATATTTCAGCCGCATAGAAATTTTGCATCCAAAATGCGACAACTGCAAAAGAATTAGGATCGTCTTTGTGGACCACAGAAATTAATTCAGTGCTTTATTCCATTTGTTCAGTATCTTCTCCAAGATATCCTTATAGTCCTAGCGAGAAAGTTCATAGTAAGAATCAGAATCCAACTCTTGTTCATTGTCAAAAATGACTCTTTTCGGCTTCTTATCTGAGCTTACTCTGAATTTCGTAACATCGATTATTCAAGTACAACCACCTTCCCCCAAGCCTGAAGTTGATACCACAAATGTCCCTTACCCACTTAATGCCGAATCCCCCTCAAGTCCTCTCCCTTGTGTTCTCGCATTCCCTATCGATGAAATGAACCCAAAGAAATCATTGTTTAAGCTGTTATTGAAGTTTATCGGACACAAACACAAAGAGAAAGACACTTTACCCATTTTTGTTCCACCTACAAATCCTGTTCTTATTACAAATACAACAACTTCAACAACCACTCCAGTAACAAGAAGTTCCAAGTCGACTATCAGAATGCTTAAAGATGCTCTTAAGTTTTGTTTTGGAATCAAGAGTCGTCCATTAATTCCCCTCACTCACAATCCACCAACAACCACTTCGAAAGTAAGCAAACTCATTGAATGGTTCAAACCAAAGACGCCCAAAAATACACGAATACTCTCATTTAATAGCTGTTCCTTTTCTGACAAGAATGATCAGAATCAACAGGTCGAGAGCTTATCGAGCTTAAGCTGTAATTCAATTTCTGATTGCGCCCAATTGCCTTTACCTGTTTCATACTACCAGAACTCCTTTACAGAAACGCAGAAATGTAATCCAATGCTTCCTATCTTACACATGATAGTAAATGATCCAAATTCCATTCTGGTTCTTAACCGGTACTTTGAAATTGATGGCATACAGAACATCTCCACCTCCACCTCCACCAGTGTATCATCTACTCAATTAGATCAATTAACCAACCCGTCTTGTGCTAAAAAGTCAGGCATATCAGAATTACAGACATCAGAAGATTCTTCAGAAGAAGTCAAGGAACTGATCATGTTGGAACCCAACAGCGAGTCCACTTTGGCATCTATCTCGGAACTTTCTCCGGAAATATTGAAGTCAGTTTCAGGGATTTCAGAATCAACTGTTTCAGAGCCATACAAAAGTTTGCCATTTGGATCAATATTTCCAATCCCTGATTTAAGTTTCCACTCAAAGACCTTTTCAAGTTTACCAAGCATACAGAACTCCTCTTCATCGTGCAGCTCAATAATTTCTAATAGAGATTCATCATCCTCTTCCAGTGAAAGGTCTGATCAGGGGTCCTTCGAAACACCAATTACCTCTTTGGAAAGTAACCCAGATAATGTGGAATGCAAGGACAACAACGAAACCATAGATCCTGCGGTTGCATCAAGTACATCTGCCCAGCACGTAAATGTTGAACCTTATTCAGAGAATCCATTCTTCTTGCAAGTTTATTACAAAAAACCTTATGTTCTCAATATTAGAAACTGGGAGGATAAGCCTAGATGCGTTTCAAGAGATCAAGATGAAAATGTTGTCAGATATCTAAGGTTTCTCCAGGACCTTGAAGAAGGCACCTATGCAGACCACATCCTAGAAAGTCCTCCCAGTAATACTTTGAAGAACGATAGCATGCAAAACGAAACTAAAGAGATAGATACTGTTATACAAGAACGGGAAAATCAATTAAATATTGACTTACCTGAACCGTTTGGATCAGTAGATTTAGAAGATGAGAAGGCTTCAAACCATCTTGGAGAACTATCAACAACTGATCACAACGACTCCTGGAAGAATGATGATACAATCATCGCAGATACAAGCATATTTTCTATGGAAGATGACTACAACAATTGTAAGGGTATCCACTTAGAGGAATTGAAAATCGACCTTACCCCAATGGTGACCTCGATATACTTCTGTGCTGCTCCTGCCTTACAACCTACTATTCCAGCTTACGACCCTGACAGAATGGAGTATTATAACACTCTTCGCAACCACAATTTGGACATTATTCCGGAGGAAGATGAATATGATGAGGACGCCTCCACTATTGATGGTTTTGCAGAACCTACAGCCCAATCAGATGTGGACCCATCAAGTGAGTCGAATGATTGCGTCTCCAGTGAAAAAGAAGGGCCCTTAGAGTCGCCTTCTACATCTGCTGAGTCTACTGAAATATAATGAAATATTCTTCGTCAATGCAAACAAATTACATTGGTGTACCACTTGATTCACCAATCTGTTTTACAATTCCGTTCTTTCACAAGTTTTAATATGGATTCCTTGCCCCATTACGTTAGTGAGAATCTCATTTCTGGGATTTTGCAATCAAGAAAATCGAAATCAAAGCCGAAACACCCCAAACCTTTTAACCTTAATTTCTCTATTTCTTCTCTTAGACATTAAATTTTAAATAAACATACTGATTCCAACAACTCACTGTAAATGCTATTTTCACCTTATATCCTAATAACCACTCGGAACGAACAATGCTGTGAATGTACCCATAACTCTCCTATCCATATAAATCCTCACTCCATACTATTCTACTGGTAGTGCGAATTTACCAGAGTGCACCTAAAATTTTTCTCGTTAGTGAACGATCAGTCAGAACCATTGAAAGCATTTAAAGGCAATAGGATAGACGTTTATACTAACTAACTATTGTATTCACCTATAAACTAAAGATGTCCGGCGCCCCAACTAACAAATACCAAATCAGCTTGTCCGACGAGTCCAAGGAGAGAATTATCAAGCTCTTGGAATACTCCAAGACCATCGCTCACTATGGATTCATTCCATTTGTCTTGTACTTGGGTTGGTCCAGCACCCCAAACAAGCCATCCTTGTTCAACTTGTTGAGTCCATTCCCATCTGCTTAAGCGAGTAGAGAATCTATTGAATACCAATGTTTACCGTGATCAAAAGTATCTATCTATAGAGTTAGGTTCGAGTATTATTGCTACTTTTCACTTCTGTTCCCAGCTCTGCTCTATAGAGTCACACCAACCGTAGAACGAGATCACCAAAGAGAAGGTAAACGCTGTATTCCATGCCTTACATTTGTTTAGTTGTATAAAGACTTAGTTAGGAAACCTCTTCTAGATTTCATTATTTCCCAACCATGTCACCATTGGGTCTTTGCTACAATTGCGAAATTTTCATGTTCTTTCATTTAAGTAGTTAATGATGTATATAGTTTTAAATTTACAGTATCAATATTAGAAGAACATGTCTGTAGTCACAAAGGAGAGCCAATTAACCACAAAAACTTAATGAATATGTTAATAACGTTCCATCACATCCAGTAACCATCAAGTATTTGGACTTGCCATTACAAGCTCATAGTACTCATTTTTTCTCAATTCTACATTCCTTTGGCTGGAATATTAATGGTCAATGTATATTCTTCTTTGATTATTCTTCTTTAGAGCATTTAAGCAGATCGGTTATTGTATAGCACTGGACGGCTACAGAACTAAACATATCGTTGTTTCCTATTTTTCAATACCTGGACGTTTGTATCCATCCCATATGGCAGGAACCGAAGTCATCGGTGCAAGCCAAGATGCTCATACTAATTCCATTAGAAAGCGTGGTATCGCTCTAAGCAGAAGACAGATAGAAGTCATCGCTGGTCTATCAGCTGGATTTTCAACCACAGTAGTGACACATCCTTTGGATCTCATCAAGATACGATTGCAACTATCACGTACAGATCCAAATGGTGCCAAATATCGACGCTTTGGCTCTATTCTCGGGATATTAAAGAAGATCAATGAAGACGCCATAGTACACTTCAACAGGGCTACCGCCACACCGCAGCAGACAAGACAAGAGATAACTAATTTAAACAACTATAAGCTGACTCATTTGATAAGACAATTCTACAGAGGTATAACGCCCAATCTTGTGGGGAATATATCAGCATGGGGGTTATATTTCACTCTTTATGCTGAATTCAAATCAATGATTACCACTGGAAGTTCCACTTTCAACTACTTCAGTTCATCTACATTGGCGGGAATATATACATCTCTATTGACAAATCCTTTGTGGGTACTTAAAACCAGAATTTTAGCCAGTTCTAGGAACGATTCCAAAGCTTACAAATCTATTACTGATGGAATGAAATCAATACTAAGAAAGGAAGGGGTCTTCAGTTTTTGGAGGGGAACCATTCCAAGTATGTTTCTGGTATTCCAAGGAAGTCTTCAGTTTACATTCTACGACAATTTCAAGAATTATACCCAGAAACGATACCAAACTGACCAGTTGACTACTGCTCAGTACATCTACATCAGTGCTACTTCCAAGGTGTTTAGCATGTCCATTATGTACCCTTCCCAAGTGGTGAGGTCGATACTACAGAACTACGAAGGCAAGGCGAAGGAAGAGAAAACAATTAGATCCGTGGTTAGACAATTGTGGCACAGTGAAGGTGCCAGAGGCTTCTACAAGGGCATAAGTGCCAATATTCTTCGAGTAGTCCCTGCAACATGCATAACTTTTGTAGTGTACGAGTCTGTGAAGAACCGTTTGACACAACTAGAGAAGGAAGAGACGACATAACGTAACCTCAGTACATAGTTACACTTCTCCGATAGCATTTTAGCCCTTTTGAACTTATAGAGTATATATGTCTATAGTCAAGAAGCATAGAGCATATTAGAATCTCATGACGCAAATTCTGTCGCATCTCGTAAATTCGCGACACTCCATGGCCCTAACGGATCTTCATGTAATATTATATAATATTTCAATCGACGCGTTTAGAGAACCAATGTCATATTCAAGACCTCATAATAACTAACTCGACCCTGGCAAAGCGGTTCAAATTCATTCGGGCCAACATGAGTAGATCACCATCTGTAGATTCCTCGGGCGAGGAAGAAAAATCCGTAAAAAGAAGAAAATTGGAGGTGTCTGAATCGCAAGACTCCGAAATACCAGTAATAGAAGTACTGGTCAACACCGATGTCGCAACGAAAGAAGACTGGTATCCAATTTCAGTTTCAAGTATAGAGAACCACTACGAGTTTAAATCATCTACATATCACTCGCCAATACCGCTGGAAGTTCTGCTGAATCCAGATGAACCAGTCGTTTTAGGCGTTGATGAAGCTGGAAGAGGCCCTGTGTTGGGCCCCATGGTCTATGGAATTGCGTATGCATTGGAAACTTACCTGGAAAGATTACAGAAACAGTATGGCTTTGCTGACTCCAAGACCTTGAAGGAGGACAAGAGGGATCACCTTTTTGGTATCATTGAGAATAAAGAACACGAGCTCAACAGAAATGTAGGTTGGGCCACAACTAGCATGACAGCCAAGGACATATCTTCAGGTATGTTGCGATCCGTACTTGGAATTGGAAATTACAATTTGAACGAACAGGCACACGATACAACGATTCAGTTGATAAAAGAGGTGGTAGCAATGGGTGTTAATGTCAAAAAGGTATTCGTCGATACGGTGGGACCACCAACGACTTACCAAGCGAAGTTGCAAAAGATATTTCCTGACATTCAAATTACAGTGGCCAAGAAGGCCGATAGCATATACCCCATTGTAAGTACAGCGTCTGTGGTTGCCAAAGTGACGAGAGATGCCAACCTTAGATGGTACAATACGAATTTGCTGCTTTTGCAAGGTCACAAATTGGGATCAGGATACCCCAGTGATCCTAACACAAGTAAATGGTTGAACTCGCATGTGGATAAGGTTTTTGGATGGTGCTACGGATTCATTCGGTTCTCGTGGCAGACGTCGAAGGACAGTTTAGTGAGAAATGGCGGAGTAGAAGTCATTTACGAAGAAGAATGCGTCAAGGAAGACAACGGGTACGGTGATGTTAGTGAGCTTTTTGGGGGCAAGAAAGGGGAGAGATCATGTATTGACAAGCTGTATTATGCCAGCGACGATGTAGTATTGTGAAGACAGTACTAGTATATAAGGCGATCAATGTATAACCAGGGACGAGCCACCGCAAGGGTCAAGATTGCAATTTTGTAGATAAATCGACGCAACATTGAGGTTCATCGAATTCACCCTACTTGAAATTTCCTTGTACGAAGTTGACTTGATATTAACGACTATATCAGTCAGAATATAGACCATCATATCAGTGCTTCTCTATAGTATTTGACCATCTGCGAAAACGCGCATTTTGCAGTATTTTGTGATGCAAAATTGTTTCCAAATGCGGCATCTCTTTTAGGGCCGTTGTAGCAACCCAAGACGGTTAGGGATATGTTTCGAAGAATGCAGTGGACGAGAGAAAGTGAATAGTGATCGGTGGTTAAAACGTGTAGGGTACGTGATTGTGTGTACTTGGGGTAAATATCTGTAGATACATATTCAAATACACATCTAGTAAACCGACACGATACTAATACATTCTCAAAGCGGTTGCAACAGTGACGCATTTGCAGAACGTTACATTTGCATTCTTCAAAATCTCGGCTTTCTTTGGGAACGCCAATAATCACATACAATGGAGCCCGTTTGATTCTTCGTTGACCGGTAAAAAAGAATAGAGATTAATAATAAATGAATAGAGATCAGTAGTAAATTAATAAAGAGATCAATAGTAAATTAACAAAGAGATCTAAGTGTGAGTTAACTGTTAACATGTAAAATCCTCTAAGCAAAGCAATACTCTCTCTCTCAACAAGAAGTTTCAGCAAACTAATTTTCTCTCCACTAACTACCAATACACATACACTTACAATTATACATACACATAAATCTACACTACACATACACATACACTACACATACACATACACATACACATTGTCCTCACCACAACACTTGCTTTCTAAAACTCACACATACTACATACTTGCACCCAAAAATAATAACTCATCTTTACCCACCACTCGCACATATATACCCTACTACTCACCGCAACATTAACTATCTCTCTGTCTCTCTCTCTCTGTCTCTCTGTCTCTCTGTCTTTCTCTCTGTCTCTCTGTCTCTCTCTCTGTCTCTCTCTCTCCCTCCCTCTCACTCACTCACTCTCTCCCTCTCACCTCTACCATCACTTCACTCTACACATCCATATCCCACCCTGCTCTCTCCGAAACGGATCTTAACACCCGTGTGCTCTCCCCCATCCATCATCGGAACACAGAGATGCGATCGCACTCGGAAGCGCCAAGTGCAGGCTCCCACCACCACGGAAAAAAAACCTCCAAATCCAACCAAAGGTTTGGCGGTAAATGAATCCACTTTACAACCATCGAAACCAGTTCTTCGACCATCGGATTATTAGCCAGGTATCTAAGTCAGGATCGAATCGTGAAACACCGTCCATCGACTCAATCGCAGCATCTCTTCATCTTGCCCGTATTTCCAGCAATGTCCGCCTTGTTAGCCGTCTCTAGATCCGCCATGGCAGTCCGTGCCTTGGCTGTCAAGCACTCAGTTCCATCCGCCGCTTCGCTCGTCAACACCATGAGATTGTACTCGTCCGGTAAGTTCCCTTCCCACACCGTGATCAACATGCCAGCTTTGTCCCCAACCATGACCTCTGGTGGTATCAGTTCTTGGTCCAAGGCTGTCGGAGACGAATTGGCTCCTGGTGAAGCCATTGCCGAGATCGAGACTGATAAGGCCTCTATGGACTTCGAGTTCCAAGAAGAGGGTTTCTTGGCCAAGATCTTAGTCGAGGCTGGTGCCACAGATATCCCAGTCGGTCAACCAATTGGTGTCTACGTCGAAGAAGCTTCTGATGTTGCCGCTTTCGAGTCTTTCACTGCCGCCGATGCTGGTGAATTTGAACCTCCAAAGACTGAGTCCGAAGAGGCTCCAGCCGAGACCCCAGCTGCTGAAGAATCTTCAAAGCCTGCTGCTTCTTCTACCCCAGCTCCTTCCAGCGGATCTTCCAAGCCTTCTACTACCAGAATCTTTGCCTCTCCTTTGGCTAAGACCATTGCTCTCGACAAGGGTATTTCCTTGAAGAACATCAAGGGTACCGGTCCAAACGGTAGAATTGTCGCCAAGGACGTTGAGAACTACAAGGCTCCAGCTGCTGCTGCTGCCGCTCCAGCTGCCGCTGCTTCTCCTTCTGCTACCTACGAAGACATTCCAATCACCGGTATGAGAAAGGCCATCGCTTCCAGATTATTGCAATCCACTCAACAATCCCCATCTTACATCATTCAATCCCAAATCTCTGTCACCAAGTTGTTGAAATTGAGAGCTTCCTTGAACGCTTCTGCCGAGGATAGATACAGATTGTCTGTCAACGACTTGTTGATCAAGGCTATTGCTCTTGCTTCCGTAAGAGTTCCACAAGTCAACTCTGCTTGGTTAGGTGACCAAGGTGTCATCAGACAATACAGCAACGTCGATGTTTCAGTCGCTGTCGCCACCCCAACTGGTTTGATCACTCCAATCGTCACTGACGCTCACATCAAGGGATTATCCACCATTTCTAAGGAAGTCAAGGATCTCGGTAAGAGAGCCAAGATCGGTAAGTTGAACCCAGAAGAGTACCAAGGTGGTACCATCTGTATCTCTAACTTAGGTATGAACCACGCTGTCACTGCCTTCACTTCGATCATCAACCCACCTCAATCCGCCATCGTTGCTATCGGTACCACCGAGAAGAAGGCTGTTCCATCCAACGTTAACGAACAAGGATTCGTGTTTGAGGATGTCATTACCATCACCGGTACTTTCGACCACAGAGTTGTCGACGGTGCCCTCGGTGGTGAGTGGATCAAGGCTTTGAAGAAGATCATCGAGAACCCATTGGAGATGTTGATCTAGAGAATATCTAGAGATTCAAGAGTAAAGAGATCGGTAGGAACCGGTCTCTGGTTCTCTCAGGCCACCCACGATTCAAAATAATAAACGGAAAATTAGATTCAATTGACGTAGGTGTTTGATTTTAGCATTTACTTCTGCACATATAGTATGTACAATACAATAACATTCGAAATAAAAGGCATTTGTAGAATTCGTAGTCGCCCATGTTTTCTACTTTGGAAACGTTTTGGCAGCAATGGTTGCATAAATTGAACACTTGGTAGCGTCAAAATAGCGACTACACGAAAACAATGAGGTTATGGTAAGAAACAGAGTTGATAAAAGTTCCTACTAGTTCGATATATATCTCACCATCAAAACTAGAGTTAAAAGAATCCAGAGATTTAAAAAGAGTGATTCCCATGAATCGTGGTTGCAATAATTCGTTTCCATCGGATGATGTGCCATCCAGCCAATCCTTGTCTAGTAAAGAGTTTCGCAGCCATTTTAGTAGACCATCAACACCAAAGAAAGAGGAGGACTGTGCATCAAAATTCTTCAGATATTTAGATTATTGGCAGCTGAAATCTGAAGGATATACTCTGACAACTTCTCCTTCCAAGGATAGAGTTAAGAGCCACCTGTTTACATCATTTGTTCTTGAAAGAAAGCATGCTAACTCTAGATATTCAATAACCGCCATAAGAGATAAAATTGGAAAGATGTCACCGTTGAAGATTGTAATGGATAGCAGACCCCAAACAAAGGATGACAGGCTTACTTTCCATTTCCATGTGAATTTGCCTCTTGAGATGGATCAAAAAGAGCTGATACACGTAATTTTAGATCCCCAGCGTAGAGAAGACTACGAAGCTAATCTTAGGTCATTGAGCAATGAGGAGATAAAGATAATACTAGAGGAGTTAGAGAATGCATTTGAAAACCCCAGGTTACAGAACGATAGAGAGTTTCTGTCTGTTCTCTTTGAATTAAACTTGGATCTCAAGATTTTGCTTAAAATAGGACTTGGCAATGGCCTTGTTCCTTCTGCTCACTCTAGTCCTTCCAAGCATACCTTGAGAGAAGACCCGGAAACAATTGGTGCTTTAACAGACCTACTATACATTTCTCTGGTTGACTCGTCCAATGCTGACAGCTCCTTTGATAAATTAATTTGGGATAGTGAGTAGACGCCATTCCCAACTTCTAGAATACGTAGAAGATTACAGTTATATACTTAGAAGGGACCAGTAAGTTGGAAATAACACGGTTAGGAGGATGGAACTGAGTACAGCATATCTTGGAGATTTGCTTCTGCTTCTGGGAGAGACAGATAGCCTACAGATTCCTAAAAGAATCATTTAAAATACACTATCTTCTGGCAATTGGTGTTCCACTTATTGAAATGGACAAAGTCTTCCACTCCGAAGCTCTTACCGAGGTTGCAAAATCTTTCGCAGCCGCTCATGAACGAATCAATCATTCTAGCCCTAAATGATTCTTAGTCAGAAGACATATTCCAACCAAAAGTTTAGAATAACTCATCATGTACCAGCAAAGTCACCTTATTATCCTACCCTCAACAAGCATAGGCCCAACCGCCCACAAACGTACGAACCGAATCAAGCGTCTACCTGCCTCGCCTCCAAGCAGGTCCATCGTCTCACACCCAATTCTCTCACGAACTGCTGCGGAATGAGCCTACAACGCACATGTAATGGAAGACGAGTCACCGAATGCCTTTGCGCCATGGCTTTATTATACCTTTACGGTGTTATTCGCTTCTGGGACTAAGAGAAAATAGACTTTTTGGTGAAGACTCATAGCGACTGATTATGTACATTTACGGTTATTCAGAAGCCGACACAGAAAAAGATAACCACGCTGGTGACCGTGTGGGTGAAATTGAAATTGTTGTGCGTGAGTGAGTCAATTCCGTAGTTCTGTGATTCTGTGAGTGATTCTGTGATTCTGTCAGTGATTCTGTGCACAGACTCTTCAGTACCTAATTAATAGAAAGTGATCTTCTTTTTCTGCTGTTTCTTTTCTCTTCTTTTGTTCTGGTGCTTGGTATCTCACTGTTTACTATTCTTTATAGTTAAGTTATTCTTGTTAGGTTGATACGTGATAGGTGGTAATTGATAGAACATTGGTATTAGATTTCTTATTGTTTTCATTAATCGAAGTGTCTATCTGATCTACTAGTATTGTTTAGTTCTATTGTTGAATTACCCTCCGTTCACTTATTTGCCTTCTTGCTCTTCCATCAATTGACTGATTGATTTCAATAGAGACTATCTCATCGACAAGTTCACACCCACAGCGGCTAACAACAACAACAGAATATCAATACCAAATCCCCCAATATGACACTTAAGAGAATATACATAGCAAGACATGGCTACAGAGCCAACTGGCTCCCTCCTCCACACCCTCCTAACCCAACAGGAATCCACAGTGATCCGCCATTGGCTGCTCACGGAGTGGACCAGGCCAAGCAATTGGCTGCTTTCTTGACATCTCTTCCGTCCTTAGAACAACCGCAATTCATTCTCTCTTCACCGTTCTACCGTTGTGTGGAGACTGCTAAGCCAATTGCAGAAATGCTTTCGTTGAAAGTGGCTCTAGAGAGAGGTGTAGGCGAATGGTATCGCAAGAAGAGAAGAGTCATTCCACTTCCAGCAGATTACGACGACTTGACCAAGTTTTTTCCAGAAATCCTTGTCACCAAGGACCAATGGCACAGGGACAACACTCTTAACGTGATCCCATCACCAGAAGGAGAAACTGTCCCCGAAATCTTCGAAAGAGGAAAGAAGTTCTGGAAACAATTGTTTAGCATATTGGAGAAGAAGCACCCTGAAATCGAGAATATCTTGATCATAACGCACGCAGCCACTAAAATTGCTCTTGGTACGTCTCTCTTGGGCTTGAGGGACGTTTCTGATTATATTGATGACAACATGACCACTCTCAGAGCGGGCGCTTGCTCATTAGACAAGTATGAGCTTAATGACAGCGGCAAGTGGGAGATTAAGATGAACGGAGAGACCAACTTCTTGACGGACGGAGAAGAAATGCACTGGGATTTCAGCTCCACATGGGAAGCAGGCTCTGATGAAGATATTGCCCATAGAAAGCGGGAAGCTGAAAAGAAGAAGAAGTTGAAGGAAGAAGCTGAGAAAAAGTTGCAGAGGGAGCCTACGCCAATAACAGAAACGGCTAGCCCAGAGGCAGTTCTCGGGGAGGAATTTGAGGTACGTCCATAGAGTTTATAAACTGATATACAATTAGCACTTTACAGCATACTGATTCTGGAGTGTCGTTGTGACCTCGGTTGTGCAGCTTATAAGTTGTTCTTGTGTATCTGAACGTATGACGAAGCACTTTCTTTCTAATTTTTACTAACATAACAGCCAGGACTTCTACGTGACCGTCGACATTCCAATGATAGGAAAAAACCAAAACTTTGATGACTCGAATAATGCACAGACACCAAGGTCTAAAGTCAACATAATAAAGCCGTCTGCTCAATTTCAAATCACAGAATTATCAAACGAAAACCCTTTAATAAAGTTATCGAATAATAGTAATGCACAAGGGGCCCAGGACGTGAATACTGCTAATGATTCTATTAACAGCATAAACGTCATAGATGGCAAGATCTACGAAACAACCTGGAAAAAGCTTGTTGGTACTGATCTCGTATTTGATGATTATGGGGAATTGATAGGTAAGGTCACAGAGCACTTGACTTGCAATGAGAACGTCAAGATCGCACCACAGGAAGTAAAAATCAAGGATGAGAATGAAGATGAAGATGAGATTGATATAGTCGAGGAAGCAAAAGCTGCCGATAAGCAAAGCCAGTTCCTCAAGCGAGCTATCAAGTACGCAAAGAAGAAGACCGATACATAATAAATTGATAGATACACGATAGAAGTAGAGCAACTTAATATAAAGCCTATTATAGTCATACATTGTAATCAAGTAGTCAAATTAGATCCATCTGGAAACAGATGTTTCTTGTTCGTCTAATGCTTGAGTTATTTATGCTTTAATTCAAGATACAAGTTCTTTTGTAATGATTTTATAAAAATCTATTAATTCTCAATGAGCTTTGAAAGCTTAGGAGGAGTGGCAATAATGATAATGTTGGTAATAGTATACAATTAGGTTATTTCACCACATATGCGATCTGTAGTTATAAAGCCTATTTTTGTGCTGTAACAACTTTTTGGACATGATCCATAAACAGCTGCAAACTGGTGTCATCAGTGAAGACATCGAACCTATCTCCGAATCCGAAGAGATGATTTGGATTTGTAGCGTAACTGGTGGAAGGATTCAACTTGGCCATCAAAAATCTGGCCTGCGAGCCTCCTTCGTCACAGTCGATGAAACGAGGAAGTGGGAAACGGTCCATCAAAATCTCCATGGCCTCTCTCTTTGGAGCTTCTAAAAACTCCTTAAAATGAGCGTATTCAGGCTGTTCGTGATAGCCAGCCTTTCTCCATTCAGCAACTTTAGATCCGTGGTGGATAAGAATGTGGAAAAAGGTGTCTAAAAGCAATACTTTAGAGTGACCCAACGAGAGCGAGTCCAACAAAACTGGCTCCGGTTCGTTATTAGGTTCTCCGGTGACTTCATCAACTGCTCCAAATGTGTCCACATCATAAGATAATAAAGTTGGCTGAATCATTATCAAGGAATTATTCACATCCTCATGCATGAAAACATGTCTGACGAAACTTGTCTCATCCGGAGAGTTGTTGAACACATTGATGAATGGAGATCTGCGTAAGTGGAATAAGAATTGTGGCAACAAAGCGTAGGTAGCCGAGAGTCTGAACGAATCCATAACTCCAGCGGTGTAAACCGACACTCTGCTACAGAAATCAATCAAGATTTTATCCAAATCCTTAACAACTGCAACTTGGGTTAGCACGCGCTTGCTGTTTGCATTAGAGTTATCTGGCTGCAACTTATTAATTGCATCTCTAGCCAAAAGTACTACTGCGGCTTCCTGGTCAAATCCTTGTTCCAAGCTGATCATATCAGCATCAGGCTTGATGTAAAGTGGAACAGTGGTGACTCTAAGTCTCATTTCTCCACTTGGATGTTGATAATGGAAAAGGAACTGAATTGAGGCAATGTCCGAAGTACCAGAGTCCAATTTCTCAAAGTATAAGGCATATGTTGATTGGGGATTTACATTACACAATTTCCATGAGTTAGTGGAGCCCTCCCCAATACTGTTCATCGAGACCGATTTGGCAGCCGTGGGGTTGTCTTTTCTGACCGGTAAGGCTGTAGCATTTCCAATGAGACCTTCGATCTTAAGATCCGGAGTAGTTCTGACTTCTAAAGTAGCGTTGAAACCCATATCCAAATACTCGGAGTTATCTTCGTCTTGTTTGCGCAAGAACTTGACAAAACTCTGTTTGAAGATGGCTGTACTGAACGAGTCACTCATAACGACCACTCCACCAGCCTTGTAGCAAATTTCATCCATTTCAAAGAGACCAATTTGGTCGTAAGATCCAATGAAGAAGTTACAACTCAATCCCATTGAAACCAAGCTTTGGGTAACCTTACTGTAGTAAGTTTTGGCTTGCTTGAATAACGAGGTATCGACCTTGGTTTTGGAGGATGTGTTGGGTCCTTGTGGTAAAGTAGCCTGCTGGGCACGCTCTATATCATGGTGTGAACGCAATGGTTCCTTTAGCAAGTTGTCAACGATCTTTCCTGGTCCGATAGTACAAGCTCCACCAATGAAACAAAGAAGATGTCCTCCGGTGGTTTTTATATGGTCACCAAGTAATGCATTAAGAAGAAGTGCAGTTATGCTAAGAGCGGATCCCGTAGCTCTGGCAGGTCTTTCCTTGAACTTTGAATGAGGAAACGTATTGGTAGCGAGGTTTTCAATGATATTGGTCAATTGATACTCCACCATGCCAACTGGTTGGAGGAACTTTCTGCCTATAACACCTAAGACACCGTCAATACTTGTTCCATTGTTCTGGGCTTTGTAGTTACTGGATAAACCTAATGCTAGTAAACCCAATGACTTCAGAAGCTGGTCCACAGTGTACTCTTTGCTACCATTGAAAGTGTAGGCTCTGTTGTCGTTGGAAAGTAAATCGTGGATCTGAATGTGTTTGCCAAATGTCACAAGACCAACGAGGGCATTCTCTGGTAGAAGACTCAAGGAAACGATTAACGATTCCTTCAATGACTGAAAGGCGTCGGCAACATCCTCGGATTCAAAGCAGGTATCGACTACATAGAAAAAGATGGGAGGAAGTGTGCTAACTCTTCCTGTTTGGTACTCTACGGTGGTATTCTGAGGAGCCAAGCTAGGTGGAAGAGCAGGATTGCCCTCAGCATCGACGTGGTTCATCAGGATTCTGTTTATGAACGAACAGAAACGGCACATCCAAGTTTCCTTATCGTATGGAGAAAATGGATTGGCAAAAGAACGGCATTGACGACAACTGATAAGCTCTTCTTTGGGCAACACCGTCACCGTCGATTTGTTGTTGAGCGGAGTATACATTGCGCCGAGGGGGATGATATTACGGGTATGTTGGAGTCTTGATTTGGGGAGATTGGACCACGAGAGACGGACGCCATCGGCGTCTTCCATGGCTTCGAAATCCATGGCGGCTATTATGACGGAGGAAAATGCAAGGGTGGAAGGGTGGAAGGGTGGAAGTGGTAGTCTATAAGAAACCGTAGAATGGTCGCTTTTTGTGTAGATAGGGAAGAACTATGAATTGGGCCCGACAGATCAGATGGTGAAAAAACAGTGATTCGAACGACGAACGAGGCTCGGTGTGTGTTTAGTACGAGACAGACCACAGGGACTGGATTCGGTATTAATACAATTAGAGGAAACGAAGCGAAACCAAAGCGACAGCCCTAACTCAACACGAGAGGGAGAAACTGTGGTGGAGGTTGTATATTTCAAGAAGCGACGCCGGAAAATGGAAAATTATTCAGACGGCCTGAAGAAGGAAGACAAAGGTTGGATAGAGGAAGAATAGAGAGTAATGAGAAAGAAAGTGAGAGTGAGAGTGAGTGAGAGTGAGAGGAACAAAGCGGATGTGAGAGAGAGGGACAACGGCAGAAAGGAACAGAGGAACAGAGGAACAGAGGAAGTGAGGAACGGAGGAACACACAGAGGATCGAGGGCAAGGAAGCGAGCACAAGCGAGAGGTGTGTAGATTGAATTGAGTGAGATGTTGAGGGAACAGTCAGAAAGAGCTTTATGGTAGAATGTAGAGAGGCGGATGAACTGAGAGAGATAGCAATAGAGATAGGAAGAGAAAGGTATGAGTGAAAAGGAGATACGAAGTAGATATCATTTGAGTGGAAGTTCAGTGGATTCATCGTTACTTTGGTATTTAGTTGGTCAATAGTTCATATATAGTTACATAATTATAAGGTTGCTTACTTAGGTCTCCGATTGTCGTATATAGAGATTGATTTTATATCAAATATCATCTTCACTTACAATTACAATTAAAGGTACAACTGAAAAATGCAAATCAGGGTGTATCTATAGATCGTCGTATCCACGTCTTCGACGATCGAATAAACCTACTATCAAAGATATCTCTACCCAGCCCATGCCACTACGTCTTCATGTCGATTTAAAAACATCACTATCTAGCTACACAAAAACACCATAAAGTTAACGGAATAACAATATAACGAACAAGAGCAAGACACTCAAAAACAGAAAGCCGAGGCATCGGCTTCGCTTCCAATGACTTCAACACAACAAAGCTGTACATAACAAAGGAAATAAAAGTAACAAACGAGATATAGACAGGAATAGGACAGCTCTAAAGCGAGCTCGGATACCGTGTATGGAGTGATGGTAGTGTGAGAGTTAGCCATGAGGATGAACGGATGAGATAAGGATAAGGTACGACATGGAAGTGGCAATAGAATGCAAATGGTGCAAATGGTGCAAATGGTGCTACTATCAAGTCAGTATCAAGTCAGTTTGAATTAATTGAAGCTGTTGAGCTCTTAAAGGTTCGAAGATAAAGACATTATCATTACTAAATCAACCTGATTAAGTTGCAATCACGCGTCTACGGCGAAAGCCGAGGACCGAGTCCTAAAAGCTGCTATAGTGGTACCGCCACTGTTAGGTGGTAGTATCATTGTCAGTGTTGCTATTTAATTTAGTTGAACTTAATAAAGTTAAGTTAGCGAGTGTGTCAAAAAATCACAGTTTATATTTCTGTAGATGGAAAATGATTTGTTTTACGAAATGTGGTTTACGAAGTGTCGATTTGTCTGAAATCTGAACTTTGATGAAATGTGTCTATCCACATCCAAACATACAATTAAAGGACGTAACTATCGATAGAGGCACATAGATGGAGCCTGAATCCATCTATCTTATCCACACTTAGTGTATCGGCTAAAGTAGAGATCGGTGATAGCTGAAATAATGGTAGTGTGTATAACCGCATGCTGCTTCTATGAGATGATTGTAGAGGACACGACTCAGTTCGTAGAGGTAACCGAAGGGTAACATGAGTCCCTAATTATCAACGGAATCACAAACTAGGAGT
Organism: Scheffersomyces cryptocercus; assembly: GCA_030555905.1. NCBI lineage: Eukaryota > Fungi > Ascomycota > Pichiomycetes > Serinales > Debaryomycetaceae > Scheffersomyces > Scheffersomyces cryptocercus. Next base: position 106,435 of record JANIVO010000007.1, on the reverse strand, counting down.
ATAGAAAGTCATCATGTACCACATAGGGAGACATAACGACTAAAGAGAGCTCAGTAACACTTTGCTACCAAATCACTGCACTTATCTCTTTTACTTCCCTTAACAAAAAACCCACTTCACATAGCACCTGCACACGAATTTTTCAAAATACGACATTATAACGACAATTTTAACATGCGACATCACCAGTATAGAAGAAGACTATAAAGGTAAGGTTAACCATCATTACAGGCCTATTCTTCACCAGATAGTAATGTTCAAGAGTCTACCAACACGAATAACGAAAGTTAAACCAAGGAGAGGAATCTTCTCTACCGGAGTTAGTTTTAACGCTCCTGTGCGGCTCAATTCTAATTCTACTACATCTAATACTGGCACCAAGCTTGAAGTAGAGGCATTGGATTACGAAACCAGAAAGGCCGAAATTGCCAGAGAACCTTCGAAATTCTACCCACCTATAAGAGAGGCTAGATCCTCCGTAAAAGGGGGAATAGTCACCAGAATACCAGAATTCAGATCTCGCTTTGAGAACCATAATTTCTTGGATTATCCCAATAAACGATTCCCTGATGAGACATTTGTGATAGAAGGTAAGATCACTTCTATAAGAAAATCAGGTAAGGCCATGTACTTTATCGATATACTACAAGACGGAGCACAATTACAAATAATGGCTAGTAACAAGCTAACAAATGTCAGCATAGAGGAGTTTAATGAAGTGCATCTGCGTTTCAAAAGAGGTGACTTCATCATCTGCCATGGATTTGCATCTGTGACCAACGTGGGTGAATTAACAGTAAAGGCCAATGCTCCTTTGCGATTACTCAGTCCTTGCTTGAACGCTATGCCCAACCATCTTGTAGATAGGAAGAACATCAATTCACAAAGAGTTTTGAACTATTTGGTAAATCGCGATTCACAGATTCCAATCCTTGTTAAATCGTGGGTCATTCAAGCCATGAGAAACTTCTTCTTGAAGAAGGACTTTGTTGAGGTTCAAACACCGATATTGAGTGGCCCAGGAACCGGCGCCAATGCGCTGCCATTCACAACTTTAGCTCAAGCCATCTCTTCTAGTGACAGCAAAGAGGCAGCTGTTCAATTGAGAGTAGCCCCAGAACTTTGGTTGAAGAAGTTAGTTATTGGCGGTTTCGATAGGATATTCGAGATAGGAAACAACTTCAGAAACGAAGGGATTGACGCCACACACAACCCTGAATTCACCAGTTGTGAGTTTTATCAGTCGTTCATCAGTTTACCCGACTTAATGAAGATTACCGAAGATATGTTCAAGTACATTCACGAGGACTTATCCTACAAAAGTAACACCAAAGTGCCATCGATATCTGCGACAGTTTCCAAATTGAATGCATTTACTGCCGAATTCCCGAAATACGAGTTTATTCCCACCTTAGAAGCTAAGACGGGCCTCCCATTTCCAGAAGATTTGAGCTCATCCAATTTGATTGAGTACTACGAGAAATTGGGGTTACAGGTGCCGAAGAATAAGTCGCCTGCTAACTTATTAGACAATTTATCTGGTATTTACCTAGAGTCAATCTCGTCCGAAGTAGAAAATACTCCGATCTTCATTTATAACCAACCGGCAGTATTATCACCACTAGCAAAATCATCAACGATTGAATACAACGGAGGAAGAGCGTTCGATATTTCCATGAGATTCGAGCTCTTTATCAACGGTAAAGAATACGTGAACTCGTATGAAGAAGAGAACTCACCATACGAGCAATTCGAGAAGTTCAAGCTTCAGCAGAGCGCGAGAGAGGAGTTCAAAGATGATGACATGTTGATTCCTGATTGGGAATATATTAAAGCTATGGAGTACGGATTACCGCCCACTGGAGGATGGGGTTGTGGTATCGATAGACTTGCGATGTTATTTGCTGGAGTAGATAGAATAGACTCGGTATTGCCATTTGGTAACTTGAGAGATGTTAAGAAACAATAGAGTACATAGAAGATACTACTTGTATATATGCATGTGAATAGACGATTGCCGAAGATAGACTCGTTTATAGATGAATGGTAAATGCTAGAAATCGAGAGCGGCGTAGACTTATCGACAATTTTAGGCTGCAAACTGCCAATTCGACGATGCCACACACTCTTCATAGACAGTTTTGCCAATCGAGAATAAAATAGTACTTACAATTAAACTAATACTCCGGTGAGAGCCCCTGCCACGGACTTCGCAGGGCTCTATAAGTGCACGAGACTGATGAACGGGTCACGTTTTGCTACCCATTTCTCTACTAAATCGCCAAATGAGTCTGCTAGCATTGGACATCAATAACAACACTACCATGCAAAATATCTAGAAACACAACAACCATAACAACAACAATAAAAGTAACAAACCGTGAAAGTCAAACTGAACAACCAGGCCTCTTCTAGATAATCACATGAACACTAAATTATGTGTGTCTGCAAAAAGCAGCACGGGCATATTATCTTGCAAATTAGAGTCCGCAGGTAGCTGACAAAACCGGTGCGTATCCCACGACATAAAATTATGTACAGAAAACTGGGGCACAGGAAGCGAGTGAACTTAATAATAATAACGATAGGGCTGAGGACAGAGATCAGTGACTGAGCGATAGCGATAAACAGTGAATGCTGTTTAGCATGCCCTGCTGAAGACAACACGACGCCGTCGCAAGAATGACAGTTACATGACATGAACTTGTGGCGAGAGGTCTAAACAATAGTACATGATAGCGCTATACGTTGTTTTTGACTTTGGAGACCTGCACACAGGAAACCGAGAAATAGAGTTATTGTGGACGACACGTCGCTAGTTCTTTTGCCGTAACGCAGACACGAGATCAGCTAAGGTTTGGTTCTCCAGCATAAAAAATAAACACGTAAAAACGATTTACCTGCTCATAAACAGTTTGATAGGCCCAGTGAGTAGGGGTCCATTGCTAGATCAAGCGGCGAGATTTCTGGAAACAAGTAAGGGCAAGACCCTGTCAGTACCAAACACAGAGTCTAAAAGCTGTATGCATCAATAGACCAGCATTGCATGCCGCAGAACGTAGAGAAGTTACCATTGCAAATTGGATGCTGTCAGCTCGGGAACTACGCCTTGGGCGAGTTTTTGGCTTGGGACCTGACTTTGGAGCCCAGCCTCCAACCATTGCCAGATAGACGAGGTAGTCGCCGCCAGCAAAGCACGCCGGAGCTTGCAACCAGGGGCGTGTATCAGGTTTGAGGTGGAGAATCACGGGTTTTGCAATTGGTAAACCGAATCAACACTGGTGTAATCACGAGGACAGAAAAATAATAGCTATCTAGAACTGTATCATGTAGCCGTAGGTACATCCACTGCCGTACGCACAGAAACTGCTAAATCCATATACGACATTTCCCGATGAAGCCATGAATTCTACAGTGGAGCAAACTGGGATCGGACATTTCTTGCAGACGGCTAGCGGTCAGGAATCGCCATCGTCTGAATAGTCAGGGCGTCGCGGAGCGGATAGCAATAAAGACAGTAGAAATGGTCGAGATTTGGTGCTAGTGCTCGACATGGGTGAGAAGTTGTAGACAACTGGACTTTCAGCTGAGTCGATCTATTCTATTGACCTGGAATACTGGTTAGAACCACTGTCACCGTAGTGGCAGTAGACCCTTGTCGGTATTGTCAGACTTGTTCCAGGCAACATCCTAATGCAGACATGCACCACCGAAAAGGGGAAGCAGGAAAACGCTGCTTGTGGTGAAATTCCGCCCCAGAAATATCAAAGTTAAAAAATTGTCGCTTGCGATCGGAGACATGGCACATAGTGAACTGATGATGGGATCAGGAGACGAAGAGTAGGCGGTTGAGCCAAGGGACAGCACAAACATAACACAACAGAGTAAAAACATACACAAATCTACGACGGAGCCCAAGGAACAACAGCGGGAAAATGACGATTGGGCGAAGTCCACGCCCGGCGGCTCACTGTAATTTTCCCAGGGTCCAGGAACCGGTGACACAGCGAACGATGCTTATCAATGGTAGTATCCCACCAGCCGTTATATCAATACAGAAACTAGATCTCTTTGTTATTGAATGACTAAAATTGTAACACTGGGCCAGGCAACTTCCCCGGTGTGTAATGCGGGTTTAATGCTTTCGAGTTTTCTTGCTTATGATTGTTGAACTCCACCAACGAGCCCTTCTCTGTTATCGCTAGTTTCTCGTTTACCCAATACCACCACCAGCGGCAGCAGCGCCAACACTACTCCAACGCTACTGCCACCATTATTATCATTATTTTCATCTTATTCCTATAATCACTAGTTAACATTTAATTTTCACAGTTATTCATTTATGTATTTACTTATTTCTTTATTTATTTATTTATTAGTCTCAGTCTCAGTCCCAGTCTCAGTCTCAGCCTCAGCTCTCAGTCTCATTCTGACTATTTTACTTTATTTTCTTTTATTTTTCCTCCTACTCATAATCCACCTCTCCCACCGCTCCCACCTCTCGCATCCTCCCACTGTTATTATTATTATTATTATTATTATTTTCTTCTTCTTATTATTATTTTCTTCTTATTTTGTTTATTATTTCTTCTCCTGCAACTAATTATTTTTCTCCTACCTCTCTGCACTCAACTCCCCCCTCCGACACTGTTTCCCGTCTCAAAATAACAACCCTGAAAATCAGACACAACTCAACCAGACGCTTTCAACCTTTTCAAGTTTATGTTTTCATCGCTGTTGTGTTTCTTCTTCCAGTGGTGTCGTGGTGTCTTCTCCGTAGTCATATCATAAACCTCGTCAACTCGGGCTCGTACAGCGGCCCAGCCCTTCATCCGTCCCTCGACAACTCCCTCCCTTTGCCTGCTCCCGCCAGACGGCAACACACGTAATTCGCAAGGAGACGACAAAACGACAAAAACTGAAACAGACAACACTCAAACAGACAGCACATCCACCGGCCAAAGACCACCAAGAAACGGTTAAAAAGCAAGAATAACCACTAAGGATCATCACCAGTACCTTGGCGAACACCTCCACCAACTTAAAGCTAGTACGGACTCAAAACCATTGAAATCACCCTCGGTTGTTGTACGATATCACTATCACGTCTACAACAACCCCATTCGGCGAATCCACCATCAGTTCGAATCCAATTAGGCCTAGAAACACCTAGAAACACTCCAACAGACACCCACAGACCGTCTCTCCAGCATGAGAAAAATCTGGACCCTGAGAAAGGACCGTGACAAGCGGAAGAGCATCTCGGCCTCAAATTCACCGTCTCTATTCTCGTCAGGAGGCCACTTCGAATCGTCTTCAGCTCAGCACAACCACTCTAACTACGGCAACCAGAGCGATGTAGAGTCGACGTACCACGACACTCCGCAGTCGATTTCAGAGGAATTCCACGACAACTACTCTACTCTTAACGGAACGACAGATTCAGTTAAAGCGTCCTCCGCCGGCTCCGTGTTCACTTCAACAACGCATGATCATACTTCGGCTCGCCACATGAGCGGCCACATCAGACTGAGGTCTTCGGTGTCAATTTCGCCTTCCGCGCCAAAGAGCGTACATGGTTTGGTAAAACACGATTACGATACGAGACTAGTGAAGAACGGATGGTTGAACGGTATCGTCAACTCCAGTACCGTCAGCGAAATCAGCGACCAGACACTCCGATTAGTTCGCGTAGAACTCAAGGGATCACATTTGTATTTATACAAACCCAATCCGTCGTTAAATATCAAGAATTTCCGTGTCAATACCATGAATGGAGGATTTAGAATGAATGGAAGCGAAAGCAACGATGATTTACTCCCCGTGATCAATAGCAGCAACGGGAATAACCCCTTGAACCCAGTTGAACAAATTAAAGCTGCCAACTTATCTACAGCTTCCCTCTCTTCAGGCTCTGAAGTATTTAAGAACGCAAACAGTTCGAACTTGACCATCCATGACATAGGAGCTCCTGCACCAATACCGCTGAGCGGAGTACAACCATTGCAAGGAGGAGGAGCATTGACAACTACAGCACTGCCCCTGAAATACAGAGTACCTCCTGAAGTTCCTGAGGACAATGAAGAAGAAGAGGACGTAAGAGATATCAACGACAATAGAAATGGACACCCAGACAACTATCATCACAACAATAGTGGCAACACTACCAATAGCACGGTTGCCGGCAGTAATAAGAGTAGCAGCATGACAAATACCAATACGAACAGCCATAATACCACGACTACTAGGGCTTCATCTACCACAAACTCGTCTAGCCAACAACAATACCAGTCGCTTGCCACGCCAGCAGCCACCCCACAAATCAACGTGGATGAAGAATATGATGATGCTTTTTTCATCTTGACCTACTTTTCCACCAAGCTCCCACATCCAGATCTTTCATTCGACTTCAAATCCCATACATTCATAACATCCATAGCGTCGATCTGCCAATCTTCAGAAACTTCACCATCATCCACTCCAAACTCCATAGAATCGCTTCTTCATTTCATCCTATTTGACGTGGATGATGCAGACAATACTCACATAGTTGATCTCATTAATATTCTCCCCATCTTCCCATCTTTTGGCAAGATCTTAAGGCTTGTATCTGACTTCCTCGCTTCTCTTTACACGAAAAAGTTTCAAGGATACTTTAATCAGAGCGTGGTGATCGACAGAGTACTTAAGATACTTTACAATGTAGAGGAGAACTTTGATGGATTTCTCCTCAAGCTGGACATAGCGCCATATATCTTGCGTATTCTCGAGATATTGGGAGATGCTGAAACTACTGAAATAGAACTGGCACGTATTCTGAAGTTCAAGAAAGTGATGCTTCACAAGCAACAATCACTCATCAACTTGGTGAATAACGACAGGCTCTCACTTTCTTCGTCTGCATGGATGGACATTAATCCATTCCAAGATTTGAACTCCATGGTGTTCATGAAGGATATAAGTTTGATAGAATTTGTTCAAACTATTTCCGCAATTGATCTCCGTTTCTTCCAGAATTGGAATCTGAATATTGATAAGTCCCTTCTTTTATTCCTGTCAATAAATGGGTATTTTGACGTGGCACTGTATGATCACGGATCTGCAGACTACTTCTACAAAAAGAATCCACTTATTTTCAACAACGATCATCACATTCACTACTTATCCAGATTGCTAGTCAACCACATATTTGTAGAGCACTCATCAACACCGCTGCTTTCTTCTCTGACACTTGAGAGAAAGGCTCGTTTACTTGAGAAATGGATCGACTTGGGTTGTTTACTTGATAAAAGCGGAAATATGTCATCTTGGTTGGGTATCTCGTCGATTATCTTGTCTCAGCCAGTTCTTAGATTGACAAAGATTTGGTCATTGGTTTCTCCTAATTACATTAAATTACTTAAGAATGATTGGTCGCCGGTTCTTTTTGAACTTGATCGTCGTCACTTAGCCAATGGTTCTCCAGAAAAGCTTCAAGGTTCATCTCCCTCCTCGCCAGGAAAAGAGGAGCTTAGGGACTCAATTAATTTCAAGGATTCATACCATATTATGGCACCTAGAGGATTGGGTAAAATCTACCCTAAAGAGAAAGTCATCCCTTATTTCGGGGATTTGGTTATCAACAATAACTCAACTACAGACATTTTTGAACTAGAGAGCATCTGGAAGCGTATTAACTATTCGTTTAACCGTTGGAATGAATACCTTCTGAACTTGACTAATTATTACGATGTGATCAACTACAATGATGATGTTCTCAGAAGGTATGATTCAATGGGCTTCATCTTCTCCAACGAGAGCTTGAATCAAGTTCTTTATTTGGGAGCTAATGAGGATGGCAAGCCAATCCCACCACCACATGATGATGCAAGAATGCTGAGAAAGAGCAATAGCAGCAATTTAAGCAGTGGACTCGGTACTTCTCACCTCACAGAAAAGCTCTTAAAGTTGATTGAACTCAACTGTGACTCCGTCAACTTGGAAAAGATTATGCATTTGTCTCTCAACTTGGAACCAGATTTACCAGAAGCCTATTTGAAGACCGAAAGAGCCGCTGCTCCTAACTCCTTGGAACTCAACTTTGCCAGAAACTTGAACATCTCGAATATATCTATTCCATCTACGGGTTCTTCTGCATCATTGACTACCGAAATTGCAGCCGGTATGCCAGCGAATGATAACTTAGGACCGTCGACTGCTCCTTCGACGCCTGGTTTGAAAAGTTCTGCAATGACGGCTATAAATGAACATAATCCTGCTGCCCGTATTCCTTCTTTCAATGACAAATACTTCAAGATCAACTTGGCCAAATACGATGACCTTGCAAATGCCAACGAGGATTCTCTTCAACTGCGTCTTGAGCCATCGACCAACAAATACAATTACATTATAGATGATGAGTTGACATTCAGAGTTGATGACTTTGTAAGTGAGGTAGATCTGTCCAATAACACAACGTATATAACTATAGACGACGTTGACAATGTTGATGTTGATGACGATGTTCCAGGATTGGGAATCGACGTTGATGACATTTTGAGTTCAGATAAATTTGCCAATTTTACTATGTCACCCAAGGCTACAGCTAATAGCCCCGCTGTTAACAGGAATAACATACAAGGCGAGGCCAATACCTCGACACAAACAGTTGACCAACCACTTCGTTACATTCCGAAGTATGCTACTATTGATAAGTTGATAGACTTATTGCTTATTGATGTACGTTATTTCGATCACGACATCAATCTCGATTTAACTGAGTATCGTTTCGTATTTCTTTTGAACTACAATTCTTTTATTACTACAAAGGAATTGCTCGATAAGCTTGCTCTCCGTTTCATCAATTCAGGAAATGCTGTGATATCTGTGATGAAGAAGGAATACTTCGAGAATAACCCAGAATATCGCCCCCAACACTTGGAATTCCCCAATTGGAACTTGGACGCCACTGTTGACCTTAATGAACTAGGTGATGTGGATTACGAGTTATTACTTAAAATTCAGATAAACATCTTGAAGGTTTTGATTGTGTTGATTAACAATTTCTACTCCAATTTTCTGCTTGATTTAGGTAATAAGAAAATCCTCATCAAGTTGCTTAAGCTTTTTAGTAATGAAATCTTACAATGGTACAACTCCAATAAGATCGATGCCACACTTGAGAAGTCATTTGAAAGTTTGGTCAACTATTACAAGAAGTTGAAGAAGCTCTTCGTGAAGAAGACCTACAGACCAATTGAGATTCTGAAATTTGACGAGTACATCATCAAGGAGTTCAAGTTCAACAACTCATTGCACGAAGTTCCTATGAACAGAAATCTACCATCTCACAAGAATGTTTCGAAGATTGAGAAGTTCCTTCATAAATTCAATAAACTTCTTACTGTTTTCTATAAAGGAATTAAAGCAGAAGATTGGATCAAGGTATACAAGATAATTGAGACCGTATATGAAGCAAACGCATTGTTTGAATTTAACTTGCAGAAGTCTTCTGTTCCGGAAGAACAATTGGTTGTCTCAAACGTGTTTACCTTCTTTGAGACACTTGTGGAGCCAACGGAGAGACAATTGATCCTTAAGAAGTTCCCATTGGTCTTCCGTAAGTTGTTCAAGTTATATTTCAAATTCCGTAGTTATATTTTGATCCAGTTGACTGATCTTAACATTACTGTGGAAGAAAGATTGGATAGAATGAAGACGTTGTTGATCATGTGCAAGATATCCAAGTTGAAGATGAGCGATAACCAGTTTGTCTTCGAAGGTGGAAGGGGTAACATTCCTTCTTGTATCGAAACAGCCATTACTAATGTTATCTACTCTCCAGAGAGTCGTCTTTTCACTAACCTATGGATTAAGGCTTCGTATTCACTCAATGGTGACGACACAAGTACCCCACCCACCACGTCGTATGATGATTTGAATCTGTTATTGCCTGTTAAGGTGACTGCTTCTGATTTGCAAAGTGGAGAGCCTTTGTTACCTTGTTTTGGCTGGATTATACAAAACATTATTGAGACTAACAAATGTCCTTCTTTCTACAAGGAGCTGATCAACTTTAATAAGAGGTATTTGATTTTCAAGCTTATAAAAGAATTGGGTGTCGAAGACTTAGATAATTCTGATGCACCAGATTTCACCTACTACGACTCCAGAGAGTTCGACTTCCTCTTGAAATTGGACGAATCACTTGTAGATAATCAAAGTCTTCGTGAGTTCACTTTCTTGGACAAAGACAGGGCTAAGTTATTTAAGGCTGTGTTACATGACCAGCGTAAACTTCTTGTTTTGGACAATAAGAAGAAGCTGATCAGAGAAAGCAAGTTAGCACCAAGTGCAGGTACTAACGCATCTGCTGGAGGAAACTCGATAACGCAGAGCAAGAAGCCTGCAAACAATAATGTCAAGAGACAGTCTATCTCGTACAAGTCCAATTCTTCTTCTCGTTTCAAGATCAGTGGCTTATTCGCCAAGACTCGTCCATTCTCACTCAATGTGTCTAACTACAATAGTGCTGAGAGACAGGTTGGAGTAGAGGAATTACCTAATCCAGACTTGCAATTTGAATCAAAACAGAAACCTTTTGCAGTTGTGTCTTTGAAGGGAAAGAAGATTTTCCCAGTTTATTTGTTGCCTTTATGTTTTAAAGTAGACTCTGAAAATGGAGGTGATGATTTCTTCTTCCAAGCTCCAAGCGAGGATGAATTGAACCAGTGGATGGTAAAGTTGAACTATGCCAATAGACATTGGTTCTATTCCAGAACTCTCAACGTGAAGGGCGTTTATAGTAACACCACTTTTGGTATTCCAATTTCTGTTATCTGTGCTAGAGAACAGTCAACTTACCCACGTTTCTTAGAAATGATTTTTGACGAAATTGAAACCGAAGGATTGAAGGACGTTGGTATTTACAGAATCAGTTCTTCCATGAGCGAATTGATTAGTGTCAAGGCAATTATTGACAGAACTGGCAGTCTTAACTTGAATGAGAAAGTATATGACACCCACACTTTGACAAGTGTAGTCAAATCCTTCTTCAGAGAATTGCCTGATGCTTTATTGTCAGACAATGTCATCAGCGCATTCTTCGCTTTAAACAAGGAAGAGAGCAACAGAGCAGAACTGGAAGACGAATATCAGACCTTAGACAAATATAAGGATATTTTGAAGACATTACCATTCTTCAACTATAACACGTTGAAGTTACTTTTGAGCCATTTACAAAAGGTCAGCCACTTTAGTGAAGACAACAAGATGACCACTTCTAACTTGGCCACTGTTATTGGACCTGCCTTAACAGAGGCAAGTAACTTGGAGTCTTTGATCAACAACTTTGGTTTCATGAACTCCATTTTGGAGAAGCTTATTTTGCATTTCGACTATGTTTTTAACGATGTTGTGATTGGATCTATGATCAAGAATGAGTAAAAGGATACATTCTAACCGGAAGACTTTCACATTAATATTTGATTTGCTGTACCATTAATACCACCTTATTACTTGCCTTACGAATTTATCTCTTTATGTAGTATTTCACCATATCATTAATATTAATACTACGTATATTATTTATTCATCGGTACCACATGTACCAACTCGTAGCGAGGTGCAAGAGAATTCCCACCATACCACGTTTACAACATTTAGGGCATTATTCTATAAACACACTAACACATTGCTACACACTGTTGATACATCGCACCTACATATAGCAGACAGTGGCTTATCTCGTACGACTACTGTCAAAATCGTATAATCTTCTCTCCAAAACCTCTCTCCAACCCAATAGACCCATCTCTCAGCGATCACATGTCCCCACATTCTTATTCCGTTTCCATGTTCCAGGTCCTAAATCTTTACCTCTTCACCCCATCAAATTTGACATATTATTCTTGGCGTATTTTTAGTTGCAAAATTTTTGAGTGCGAAAAATATGCAAGGGGATTTCTGGAACCACTTAGCATGAGATGGTGGGAAGAGTTACTACAGTAGACTAGTGTGCAACGGTATCGTGATAGTACATGTATTGTTAACTATAAACATCAAACACAAGGACACAAGTGTCCATCGAAAGAGAATTTTTATGACGGGAGAAGAAATAGGGGTATTTAGTGGGGTATGAGAGTCACTTATGCGATCTCGAATGAAGACTTACCGAAGTCTGGCTTTCCACCTAAGGTGCCGAAAATGTCACCAACGTAGTTCTTGGAAGAATACTTCTTACCGCTCTCATACACCTTATCCCAGTTGGAGATAATGTCGTGAATGATTGGGGTACCAGCAAGAACCAAGTTGTCAAGAGAAGCACCAATTCCACCTTGGTCGGAATCGAAGAAGAACTTAACAGTGTTGTTGAACAAGGATGGAGGTGGTCTGGAGAAGTCAGAGATGGTTCTCATGACAATGACTCTGTCGAAGTCAACCAATCCGTACTTGTCTAATCTGGTGAAAACTTCCAAAGAGGCATTGTCCTCTTGGGCAGTGGAACAGTAAGTAGCACTGCCGTTGGACAACAACTTGGTGAGGTTAGCAAAGTAGTCATCCAAGGCGTTACCGGTGAAGTAGTTGTCGGAGGTTAAGACATCACACTTGTAAATAGATGGCAAGGAGGTAGCAGCAGTTTCATTGTACAAAGCTCTGAAAACAGCGTTTTGCTTGGTACCGTTGTTCAAGTCAACCTTCAAGGCCAACTCAACAGCTCTGTCTCTCAACTTCTCGTTGACTTCGAAAACCTCAGTTCCGTAGACGTTTCCTGGGTAGGTGTCTTGGTTGTCAGTTCCGTATGGAATGTATCCAGAAGTCCAGTTGGAGTTGGTGTTGTGGTAGTCAGTGTAGTCGAGTTGGTATTCCAAACCAACTTGGACAGCATACTTGGCGAAAGTGACACCACCGAGGGTAGTATATTTTGGCTCACCACCAGCGATACCGGCAATCAAGAAGTAGGTCTTGGACAAGTCGAACAATGGGTTCATGGTCAAAGCGGTGACGGAAGCAGCAGCATTGATTTCACCTTCACCAGTGGTGATTTGACAGATGGTGTAGTTGGTTGTACAGTGAACAGTTGGGTAAATTGGAGACAAACCTGGGAGGGTAATGTTGTGAACGAAGTCCAATGCTTCCAACCATGGGTCTCTCTCTAATTCGAACATAGAGACAACGAAGGCCTTTGGCTGGTAGATAGCGAAAGGCTTACCGTAACTGGCTTGGATATTGTCACCGCCCTTGACTCCGGTGGAGGCAGGAATTGCATCTTCCAAAGCGGTTTGGTTGATAGCACGCTTCTCAAACAATGGTTGAGCCAAAGCAGTGGCTAAAACTGAACTGACAGCACAAACGAGACCGAACTTCATTGTGATAATTGCTTAGAGAACAGAAAAGAAAAGAACAAAAGAACATTCTTTCCAACTTCTACAAATGCCGGGGGAATGCCCCTTTTATAAGTATCTCCATCACAGTAGATCAGATTGCAATTTCACCAAATTCCACCAGAGATTGCCCAGCCGGATCCATCTCCCCTATGCGCTCGATAATATACGAAACGGATGCACACTAACACTAATCCAAGTGCTACTAATCCATTATTAGCAGCAATAGCCATGCACTTAGACTAATTGAGAATACAAATAACACCGCCCAAGTCAATATTTCCCTTTTGGTCAGATTCGGTGCTAGCCAATTAATTAGCTGCCTCCGCTGTCGTTATCTCTTCTGCATGCTTTTTGACTTCTCTGGGGGGTATAGCAACAATATTCGGCCGCAAACATCCCTCCACTTAGGTCCATCTTGTCTACCGACCTGCTGCCAGAATTCCGTTGCCCTAGTTGGTAGGGAGATTCGCCCGATTAGGCAGGCGAGAGAATGCAGCATTGGAAAATACGGGAATTTCAAGAATTTCTTTTCGCATGCGATGCCATGGCATGGAGAGGGAGAACGATGGTGGACGGGGGAAAGTACAGTGGGATGAAGCGTCAGAGCATTGAGGTTGTTGTGGTGTTGCGTAAGCGGATGTATGGTGGAGTCAGACTGGTGACGTAAAGTTGTCTCAGCCCAGAGAAGAAGGAAATCGGCCAATTCTCGGCAAGCCTCGGTGAGTACTCAATGCAAATAATGCCGTTTGCTATTACTACAATCGACGAAGGCTGAGAACCGAAAGGAGCCGTTTGCCGCAAGTTGGACGTTCTGTGCTCTATAATTCTTCTACTTCTAGTCGCCGGAGTGCGGTGTTTGCGGTTAATAAGATCTCATCCCCATATCGGTACCTACGGTCACTACGGTCACTGCGGTCTCTACGGTTCATACGGGGGTATTCTGAGGGAATCCCTCTCTTACATTGCTATAAGAGAGAAAAACCAAGCTCTCTATTGGCGAATTTCTCCTTTTCACACCTCCCTATTCTTTGTTCCTTCGGAAAGACCTAAAAATGATGGACGTCAAATATTTTTTTATTTTCTAGTAAATTTTTTAAATGGACGTTTTCGAGGCTATTAAGATTCTGATGATAAGAAGAATGGGGATTTTCCCCTTTCGATAGGGGTAGTCTTTTATTGGATATCGATAAGGCTTTCTTTCAGTATTTTACTGGACTTCGTAGTTAGTCGTATTCCGTATATCAATGGGCTCTTAACTATTTTTTTTGGTGGTATGGCTCCGCAACTTGTGGAATCATACCCCTCACCCACTGAATCTGGTTTGATTTGCCTGTCGCTTATGCCACTTCAAAGCTATCTTTGCCAAAATCAGGCTTTCCACCTAAACTACCAAATATATCCCCCACGTAGTTCTCAGCCTTGTACTTTTCACCACTCTCATACACTTCGTCCCACTGGGAGATAATATCATGGATGAAGGGGAATCCGGCATTGACCAAATTGGTAAGCGAGTGGCCGATACCACCTTTATCGGTATCAGTGAAGAATTTAACTGTGTCATTTGCCATCGACGGAGGCGGTCTGGAGAAATTCGAGATCGTTCTTAACACAACAATTCTCTCGTAATCAATAAGACCGTATTTTTCCATTCTCGTGAATACTTCCAAAGAGGCGTTATCCTCTTGTGCCGTAGAACAGTAGGTAGCGCTGCCATTGGTCATCAACTTGGTGAGATTGGCGAAGTAATCGTTTAGCACATTACCAGTGAAATAGTTGTCAGATGTTAAGACGTCGCAGCCAACTACAGCTGGTGGACTGGTGGCCGGTTCTTCTTTGTACAATTGACGGAATTCTTCATTCTTTGCTGTTCCGTTATCTAATTCAACGCCAGATGCCAACTCTAACGCTCTGTCTCTTAACTTTTCATTTAACTCAAAAACTTCAGTGCCGTAGACATTTCCAGGATAAGTGTAAGGATTATCAGCACCATATGGGATATACCCAGTAAGCCAATCAGGATCAGTGTTGATATAATCACGGTAATCGATCTGATATTGTAAACCAACTTGAATAGCGTATTTAGCAAATGTAGCAGAACCAGTAGTAACTTGGGATGGTTCACCTCCAGAGATTCCTGCCAATAACCAGTAAGTCTTAGAAAGGTCAAACAAAGGATTCAATGTTAATGCAGTTAATGAGGAAGCAGCATTAATTTCACCTTCTCCTGCAGTGGCTTGACAAATAGTGTAATTCGTAGTACAATAGATGGTAGAGTAAATGGGAGATAATCCTGGGATGGTAATATTGTGCGCAAAGTCCAAAGCTTGTAACCAAGGATCTCTCTCTAATTCAAACATCGAGACAATGAAGACCTTTGGCTTGAAAATGGCAAATGGTTTACCATAACTAGCCTGAAAGTCATTGTTCGTGGTAAGAGGCAACACCTCGGTACTGTTATCGATGGTAGCCTCACGCTTGGAGATGAAAAATGGCTGTGCTGCAACAATCGCAGCCAAAATATTGAATGCAAAAAGCGTCGATGTTCTAATTATAATAGTTTTATGAGTAATAGTATTTAGGATTAAAACCAAGGAGAAGAGGATAGAAGGGCTCAATTTATAGTTCTTCTCTCTTGATCGATGTGAATTTCATTTACTAGCCCATCCAAGTAATAGCTCATAGAGTACGGCAAATTTAGTGTACCTCAAATGCCAAGAATCTTGGCCGCTTTATCGTTGGGCTTCTTATCAATGTAAATTTCTTGGGGGACAATGAAATTTTGGAATGGCTTCCAAAGGAACAGAATACATCTTACACAAGTAATAATAGAAGCGTACAGTAAATCGCCATCCATGAACCAAGTTTGCTTTGCAAGAAGCAATTGGACCTAAAAATATTTCTCTCACTGTTTAATCAAACGTGGTATTCTTAGCCTCTAAAGATTGCAAAAAAGGCACTTGGTACATTCTGTTTATGACCATGGCATGATCATTTGCTCACCCTGCGATGAAGAATCTCAAGCTAACTAGTCTTCTATCTGCAACTTGTAACGTTTATAATTTTCTTCTGATTCATACAGCATATTATACAATAGGTCTTCGAAATGAACGCATGATCCAGTACTAACTATCTATGTTATATATGTCATTTAAGAACATAATTGGGCTATACATACTAAGATACTACCCCCCAGTTTTCCTTATTAACTCTCTTAAAAATAGTTCCATTCATACTACAAATTATGATACAATTAGCTTCCCCAATTATTCAATCCGAGTTCTTACCGCTTGGATATGAACATTACCTGGATTCTATTCCTTCGTTTCCATCAGACTTCGCTAAACACGACGAGTTTTGGTAGGAGATAGATGATTCCTACATGTACATAGTAAAAAAACAGCGGCATGGATGGTTGTAAATGTATACAGGCTATAAATCAAGTGTGTCCCAATTAGGAATCAGGCATTATATACAGGTATATATACTTAACCTGTAAAACGTGACATTATCCGAATGACCCGTTGTGCATGGTGGAAAACCGAGGTGAAGTCCCGAATTTGTTAGTTCCGAGACTGTCTCGTTTAATACCAGTTATTTAATATTTGAGCACTAAATAAATATATAAATCTATATAAAAATATCTAGATTTAATGCGTCTTTTTATGTAGTTTTTTACTTCATGTTATACGATGGAGGTCGTTTCCATATAGATGTATTCTCGTAGACGGATATTTACGTAGACGAACTGTCGTTGCATCCAGGACTCGTGATATCTTTACTGATTTCTGGATCGTGCGTCTTTATTATCCAAAAGTAAATAATAGGCGGGCTAAATCGGGCTATGTTAGGTTATGTTCCCGTATCGCACATACGTGGTTGTTATTATACTTATGTGCCCAGAATCTCCACTGATTTCTGGGTTTTGCATCCGGATTCCCATCAAATACTTAGGCTACCCGATCTCAGTCTTTACAAAAGTTAAGTACTTCCTTGGCGAGCTTCCGGGGCTTCTTCGTAGTTATGCCCTCGGAATGTTTACCGAATTTCGCTCCCTCTTCCTGCACATTGATATCCATCACTAACCAGCAGATCATCTTTTGTCTCTGTTTACACTTCACGTCAACTTACAGTTTACAGCGTGATAAACCGCTTTTAGCATTTTGTTAGTACTTTACTATACTCTTTAACAGTTTCATAACAAGTCGGTAGTAGGAATAAAGAGCAGTAGTGCCATTGAAAATGGCTGCCGTCGTAGATGATGGAAATAGAGGTACCAAGCGAACTCAGGACGAAATCGCAGAGGAAAATGGCGAATTTAATCCTTTAGTATGTAGATTTAAGTTAACCATTGTCTTCAAAGTGACTGTTTTACAGCCAAGCCATAACAGACTGATAGGATGAATTATGGGTTGGAAGATGAACAATAATGACCGGTATATGATCGAAATGACGACTTAGTATACTAACCAATGATCTTGTAGGGTGAGCAATCAGTGGATGCTTTTATGACTCAAAGACTTCTGGTAAAGAGAAGGAATATGATGACACAACTTGGATCTTCGGATTCAGATGAAAATTCCGATGAAAGTTCAGAATTAGACAGTGAAAGTGATGATGACGAGGATGGCGATAATGATGATGATGACCAATTGGATGATTCGCCTGCACGAGCGGGTGTTATAGAGAGAATCTCTCTTAAGAACTTCATGTGTCATGATTCCTTTGAATTGAAATTAGGACCTCAGATTAACTTTATCATTGGAAGGAACGGATCGGGGAAGAGTGCTGTACTAACTGGTATTTCCGTCGGGTTAGGTGCAAAGGCCACAGATACCAATAGAGGATCTTCAATAAAAGAACTTATCAAAGATGGAAAATCCACGGCGCGTGTCTCGATAGTGTTTCTCAACGATGGCCCAGACGCGTATAAGCCAGAAGATTATGGGAAAAGAATCATAGTAGAGAGAAAGATCCAGAGAGTGGGCGCAAATTCATATTCTATCAAGTCTGAATTAGGAAAAACGGTCTCAACTAAGAAATCAACTCTCGATGAGATTCTTTACAAGTTTAGTATTACTATAGACAATCCATTGGCTTTCCTATCACAGGACAAGGCCAGAGAGTTTCTAACATCAACTACTGATCGTATGAAGTATGACTTGTTCATGTCGGGAGCTTTTATTACTGATATTTTGGATAACTACACCAGAACCACAACAAATATAGTAGAAGTTCAAAAGAAAGTACGACAGGCCAAGGAACATCTTGCGGCATGCTCTCAGAAGTACCGAGAGGTGGCAACTGTTTACAATAGGCACAAGCAGTCAGATTACTTGAGGCACAAGCTCGGCGTACTTCACGGGAAAGTCTATTGGTTTAATGTACATAATATAGAAGCAAAGATAAAGAAGTACCAAGATGAATTGGAACACTGCCAAACAGAAATAGAAAGAATCAATGAAGAGTCAGCGAAGTGTGATCAGTCCATTGAGCATTCGATGCCGGAGAGAGAAGAGCTTGTAAAGAGACAGGAAGAAATCGAAAAGAAAGTGAATGCTAGTAAAGAGAAGTATGAAACAGCCAAACAGAAAAGAGAAGATGTTAGAAACACCTTGGTTCAGACTGATGAGGAAATTGCTAAGAACATTAGAGATGTTGAACAAACTAAAGGCACTATAGAAAATAACAGGAAACTAATAGATCAGGAACAGAAGAGAATAGATGAGATTAATGGTGGCTCAAAAGAGGCGTTAAGGACTCTTCGTGAAGATCTTCAACAGGAAGTGGCCCGTCTCGAAGAAGAAAGGAAAGAAATTAGAACGACCTTGGATAATATGGAGACCCGCGACAATCCAGAAAGTGTCCATGTTCAGAGGGACATAAAGACGTCCGATAATAGACTAAAAGCTCTAAGAAATAAACGTGGTGGATTACAAGCGTCACAGAAAGACCAATATGCAGCTTGGGGCCAAAATATTAACATAGTGATAGACAGGATCAAAGCAACCGATGGATGGCATAAGGAACCAATAGGTCCACTAGGAGTTTCTGTGGAAGTGAAGCCAGAATATTCAGAATGGAAACCATTGTTAAATGCTGTTTTAAACAAAACGTTAGACTCTTTTTTGGTTTGTGATGAACATGACAGAAGAATGCTTGACGGGATTTTGAAGAGAAGTAACGTAAGGAAAAACATTCTTGTTAGAAGGTTCGAACACTTCAACTTCAGATCAGGAATGCCTGTTGGACTTACTACGTTTCTTGATATGATGACATGTAAAAATGAAGAAGTGTTGCACACCTTAATCGATGTTGGAAATATTGAAAAGTTCGTTATCAGTGACAAAAATAAGAGCCATTCATTGGTTGGTGAGCGGAATGTCATGAGTGTGTTCACACTATTCAGTAAAATTTCAGGAAGTAGACTAAGTAGTAACAACGGTACTCTTAGAAGAGATCCAGTGTACTTCTCAGATGATATTGTTAAATTCTCGAGTGGCTCTATGGTAAATGATCTCAGAGAGATTGATATGGAAATCGACGACGAAGTCACGAACAATAACCTCTTGAAGAGAAAGTTGAGAGAGATTAATATGAAAGACCAGAATAAGAAACGTAATTTGGAGAAGGATTTGGACAAAATCAATATTCAACTCAACAAAACGAAAAAACAGATATTTGAGACTGAAAATAGACTCAATGAAGACGGGGATATGTCGAAGATTGTTACCTTGAATACGCAAATCGGAGAATACGAGGATCAAATAAAACGATATGAAGGTATTATTCAATCTCTAACTGATGAAGTTACTGCAAAAAAAGAGGAATACGATATGTTGAAGCAAGCCACTAAGAAACTAAGATTAGAGCTCGGTCATTTTCAAGAAGAAAAGTCAAGTGCCATGGAAGAATTGGTTAAATTTGATACTGAGGTGGCTACTTTGAAAGACAACAAAGAACGACTCGCCTTCGAAAAGTCCCAAAAGGATCTTCAGATTAATAAGGCATCAAGCAAAATAGAGGAGGGAACTGCAAGACTAAATCCTTTGATTGAAACAGCTGAAAACATCTGCTTAAGAGAAGAAGTTACAATAACTGCGGATGATACGCAAGACTCCATTGCAAGCGAATATGCTGAAGTGCAACATCAAATAAAAGAGGCCGAAAAAGAGATTGGTAGATCGTTTGAAGAAATTCAGATGGAATTAATAGAAGCAAGAGAAAAGAGGAATGATGCGAGTAAGAACTTGGATGCACTCGATGAGACATACAGAAGATTAGATTCCGATTTAAATGTCAGATTTAATTTCCTCCATACCACGATCTTGTCGAGTGTACAACAGGCCTGTAGAACATTTGAGAATGCATTGGGTTTGAGAGGCTTCAAAGGTACTTTAGACTTCGACTTTGGAAAAAGAACATTAAGCTTGCTTGCACAAACAAAAAGTGATGATGAGAAAAGAACTGTTGACTCTTTGTCAGGAGGTGAAAAGTCGTTCTCTCAAATCGCTTTGTTATTATCTATTTGGAAAGTGATGGATTCCAGGATCAGAGGGCTAGATGAATTCGATGTGTACATGGACTCTGTCAACAGATCTATTAGTATCAAATTGTTATTAAGTGAATTGAGGCAATATCCGAAATCTCAGAACATTTTTATCACCCCACAAGATATTGCTGTTGTTGGTGATTTGAATAGTAGAGATGTAAAAATCCACAAGATGTCAGATCCTAGAAGTGACAACTAGGCGTACCATTAAAGGATAAGCATTAATTCATTAGGTACAAGGGTCTATAAATAGGAAATATATACAAGTACTAGGCTTCCTCTATTTTATGTACAAGCGAAGAATATCTAGAACCAATTGTAGGTGCGTGTTGACAGATTCTATTAAAACTGTGAAATGCATCTTCATCTAAGCAGACACTTGGAGCATTATTGGAGACGAGTTTATCTACATGCAACCTCAAATCATCAGCGGTTGTGATGGGAGATTCTATCAAGGATGATATAAAGTAGGAATACACCTTGTTTGATAAAGAGCCCCCATTGTTGAGTTGAATGCCATTGTAGAAATTGATCACTCTGTTAAGAAATATAGCTGTATCTTCCAAATCTTGCATTTGAGTGGATGAAGGCTGGGAACGAATTTCGATGATTGAGGTACGAGCTGCTTTAAATATATTGTAGAAGTCTTCCTCTCGGACTATGATCCTTGCATTTGTATTCCTGAAACTAGTAGGTATTTTCAATAAGACCAGAAATGCCTCTTTCAAATGACCTAGTTCACATAGCGCTTGGATAATGAAAGAGTGCAACATAAAGTGCGAGGACATTATGGTTGGTATCAATATCATTACATCCTTATTGTCGGATTCCATGATATCGATTACTCCTTTCTTTATCAACTCGTAGAAGTAGGGCAAGTCACAAACAGAAAGTGAACCATTAAGTAATGGGATATGCGGGATCTTGGGACTAGAGTAGACATTTCTCTCGAAAGTTGGATTATAGATAGATCCTTCGTTTTCCTTAGATAAGGCATCTTGCTCCAAATCTAGTGCTGTAATTAAATCAGGAGCCACTCCTGCAACAGTGTTGGTATTATTCATGATGTTATCTCTTCTCCATAAATAATTAGTGTATGCAGCCATTTTCAGTGCTCCGTGTGCTTTCTCCCAGTCTCTTGTATTAGCATGGCCCCTAAAAGACATGGCCAAATCTCTAAAGGCAACCAAGGCATTGGCTACGTCCTCTGATGCGCTGTATGCCTCAACTACTGAAATCTTCAATGATTTGTATGTCTTTTTATGCCCCGAGTATGAATAGAATTTCTTTAGGTACTGTAACAAACCTTGGCACCTTACGGGATCTTTGTTATGATGAAATATGATTCCCAATTCCCTGAGAAGGGCAGGGGAAAGTAGGAATTGGTAATTGTGGTTTTCAGGAACCAAGCTGGATACATTTTTTTCTGAATAGAGTTCGAAATGATCCACTAGATGGTGATATACCAAGATGGCACCCAAGTGGTTAGCAGATTCACAAACCTTCGATATATAGGCAGACCACCATTCATTACTCAATTTGAGTTTTTCATCTCTATCATAGAGTACGTGCAATAGTGATGTCGTGGCTGAGATGTTTCCTGCTTGAAGGAGATTGTAGAGGAATACCTCAAGCAATTCACTTTGGAACTGGACGTGTGTTGATACGACGTATGTATATATGATTTGATACGTCTCAGGAGCGATATCATTAAGTAATAGTTGAAGTCTTATGTTAGCAGCGATTATATTATCTTTATGCGATTGGAGAAGGATTTCTTGTCTATGAGATGGAAACTTCGACACCATATTTGCGAGTTTGTTGACGACATCATAATTATCTGACTGGTTGTGTTTCTTGAGATACTCCAGAATCAAGCTCTCTTCGACATCGGAAGAATTATTCGGGCTATTGTTGAAATCTTGGTATGGTGAAGATAGTCTTTGCAGTGTTAGAAATAGGGAGCGACGCTGAGTGAGTAAACCGTAGGAGCAAGGGACAACTCGTAACCTATGCGAAAGACACCGTATCAATGTAGAGACTGTTGTGGTGTTAGGCGCCGAAACCAGCATTTTCTATCTTTTAGTTTTTGTAAAGTATTCGAAGTGTAGGTGTAACCAAATGCATATATACCAGGATGAAGATGTTAGATAAGCCAGCATATGGGAGATCACAACCACAAATAAATGAAAAAAGACAATTCGGACTACAATCCAGCGACTCACAAATCAACAATTCACCACCACAACAACAAATGAACTAAACTCTATACTTATCTTAACCGTCTTTTCTTCTTTTCTTTTACAATACAACTGATCGCTTGGAACTTTTTTTACAGCAAAAAAACGTACCACGCATTTTCTTAACTATGGGGATTTTGAGTATTGTTAACTATGGAAGTCTCAACTATGGAGGATCTTAACTATGGTAAGCTTAACTATGAGAGTTTAACTAAAAGTCTTAACTATGGAGGATCTTAACTATGAGAGCTTAACTATGAGAGCTTAACTATAGAACTCTTAACTATGGAACTCTTAACTATGGAGGATCTACACTATGGTAAGCTTAACTATGGAGAGCTTAACTATGGAGAGCTTAACTATGGAGAGCTTAACTATGGAGAGCTTAACTATGAAGAGCTTTATATTGAATAGTTCATCTATTATGAGTTCGACAGTTCAACGCTGAAAATTACTCACTAGTATCATTGTTGGTATTCAGAACATATTTCGGTCTGGTAGTGTTAATACTGAAACTCAATAGATGAAAATGGGTAGACTGACTGTTTTCATTGTGCTTAGAGTAGCTCTCTCGTCTTTTTTGCAATCATTTGCTTGTATGTTATGTAATGCTTGAAGACATTCCATAGTACTTATTCAAGTATTACTGGATTGAAAAAGACCATTAAGGTCTCTTTCTGTATCACAATTATATATGTCTCCTTGAAGACAATACCGGAACTCCACTAGACTCTTATCCTCACCTGTAGTCACAAAATGCATTCAAACAGGTATACGCAATAAGTAGCTACATCATCAATACACATACAACGCTCTCACAATCAATTTAAATTCTACCAAAACTTACCAAAACTACTGACACTACCCACCCACTACTTTCTACGATTCCAAATAATGAAAGCAGAGATTCCTTAACATCAATCATACTCTCTTGCTTATATCGCCTAAGCTATTCTAAACTTATCATGACATAATCAAATCATTTATGATTACATAATCACACTCTCAATATCAAAATCTCAATTCACCAAAAATTTTTCACTATTTTACCTGATTCTGCAACTAGCAAGTAGCCTTGTACGAACGTCAAATTGTCCATAATGTTCAAGATTGGCATCACGCGAGCCGCAAGGACCTCGTTATTGAGATCTCCAGCTCGTTTGGGGAACAACCAACCTTCGGTTCTCATCAAATCATTATACAATGCCAAACCTACGATAGCGTCAGTACCATTCGTACGTTACAATTCGTCTTCGAGCTCCGACGCTGCAACACAAGCTTCTGAAATCAAGGACACTCTTATCTCGTTTGATAGCACTTCAGAATTGGCTCAGAAAGTCTCGGACATGACTTCAGACCAATTAGGCTATTTGAACTCCATTGGAATGGCCCAAGGTTGGTGGCCAACCGACATCGTAGAGCGCTTGTTGGAAGTCACCCATGTCTACACAGGATTACCGTGGTGGGGAACCATTGTAGCAGTTGCAGTTGGTGTCAGAATATTGTTGTTTCCATTTTACATCAAGGCTTCAGGAAATGTCGCCAGAACTGCCAGAGTCAAGCCTCAATTGGATGAAGCTTTGGCCAACTTAAAGGCTGCTGAATCTCCACAGGAACAGTACTTGGCAATGCAATCCCGTAAGAAAATCATGAAGGAGAACAACATTAGTATGACTGCTCAAATGGCCCCAATCATGCAATTGCCATTAGCTTATGGTTTCTTTCAAGCTTTGAGAAAGATGGCCAACTATCCTGTGGAGGGTTTTTCCACAGGGGGTATTGCTTGGTTCGAGGACTTGGCATCTGTTGACCCATACTTGGGATTGCAAGTCATTGCAGCTGCTGTCATTATCTCAGTGGTCAGATTAGGTGGTGAAACGGGTGCTCAACAGATGGCCAAACCATTGAAGAATATTTTCACTATTATTCCTCTTGCATCCATTTTCATTACCAAGAACTTTTCTGCTGCTGTGGTGTTGTATTTTGCTGTTAACTCGGTTTTCTCATTGATCCAGAGTGCTATTTTAAGAAACAAGCATTTCAAGAAGTGGGCCAATATCCCAGATGCACCAAAGCCAGGAGCCGGAGCTAAGCAACCAGAGAGTTTGAGCGAGTACTTCAACAACTTTGTTGAACTGTCTAAGGAGACCACCAGAAAGAAGGCTAGGGAGACAGACAAGAAGTTAGAAGTGACACAGAGAAGGAAGGCATCCGCCAAAGACGGTTTCATCAAGAGACATTAATGACGTAAAGTTTATTTGTAAATAGTTATTGTATATATTCCATTCAAAATGATAAGTATATTTAGCATCCCATTACCCCCAAATGTTGAGTAAAACAGCGTCCAAAGCAACCTGATTGAGCCATTTTACTAAAATGTTTTATGTCAACTTAGGTCTCAAGCCACCTCACAGATTAAAGTCTTAATTAGAAACTGCATTCTTTTTAAAACTTTATTCGGAAGAACCCCTTAACAAATTCAATGGCAAATTATTATATGAAAAAGCAACTCCAGGTACGTCCTATATCATTTAATCTAGAATTAAGCTAATATCTCTCCATGTCCATTTCTACATTATAACAATTACGATTGCAAAAACACAAAACCAAAATTTTGCAATACATTTGGTTGCGTGCGGCTCATGTCTACATAGTTAAGAAGAGCTCAGCTAATCAGTGTATTATAACTATATCGATATGGTGACTAAAAGTTATTAAGCTTTGTCTAAAGAATCGAGAGGGTCAGCTTCTCTGTTGTCAACGATGTCCTCCTCTCTGCACTTTAACTTTTCTTCTTTGTCCACACAAAAGTAGTTGGGAGATCCAAATAAGTCAAAGAACACAGCGCCATACTTCTTGAAATCAGGCTTGCTGCTGGCTATTTGGGCCCAGGGACCACTGGAAACCCTACTTTTGGCAAGAATTACATTTCTCTTCTTGGCCCACGGGAAGAAGGCATAGACAAAAGAGCCAAACACTTGCACTCTTTTTCCAGGAGCAGCATTGCAAGTAATACTACCGGTATTGGTGTAACTAAGCGACAAATCGTCGTTACCAGCACTCAAGGACGCTCCTGCCAAATATACCATAATATCTACATGGACATCAATACCAACAGTTATCGCTTTTGTCCACTTGTAGCTTTGGGTGTATGAAGCACCGCTTGAAGAAAGTCTAGACGACACACACATACTCACTGGCATGTTGTGGATGTACTTTTGTTCCTTAGGGCCAAATTCTACTTCAATCATGTCAACATCTCTGCTTGGTCCGTGCTTTCTGAATGGGTTTCTCTTCTCGTTAATAGTTCTCTTCTCGTTAATAGTTCTCTTCTCGTTTCTATTAACTTCTGATTCGCCAAAGTACAATACTGTATTAGTGTCCTCGAGATAAATAATTGTGGATTCTGCTGTCTGTGGGTCCTTTTCCTTCTGCATTCTTTTCCAAAATTCAGACTTGAATAAGTTGTCTTCAGATGTGAACGACCTTGAAGAAGCTGAAGAGCCATCAGCAAACATATGAACTTTCACTGTTTCTAAAGTGGAATTCTCATATGTACCAATCTCTTCCATGATTACTGGCTGCCCGAGGACAATGGCTGCAATTTGCACTAGCACACAGAGGGGTAAAATCATTGGGCTTGCTTTAAGTTGTATACTGAGATGTTGGAAGAAAATAAGATTATGATTCTTGATTTAGGGGGAGTTGAGGGTCTTTTATAGCACTACTACATTTCTCGCTATGCTCTTTGATATAGTGAATTTTGAGGACATAGCATAACAGGTTCAATACATTTGCACTATTCTGTGATTTTCAATCGCTACTTCAACTCTGGCATACTGGCTTTTATTCATTATTATTTCTTTATTTCAGCATTACAAAATGATTACGATTTTTAGTGTTCTTTTAATACGACACAACAAGACAACTGTCCTTCCCTTTTAGAGAATATCCGTCCAAGTGGGGATCCTTACCACAAAATGGGTCCCCTTGAGTAAACCCCCACCTCGATGAATCGTTCTACTGAGCTCCTTTGGCTGCTAAAAGTTTTGCGACCAATAGATTCTCTGAATACTCGCGTAAAAGATATTGGTTTCATACGAAATCAATCTTTTTCTACCAATATAGGCTAATTCGCCCTGTATTGAACCTATATAGCCCATACAACTATTGAAGCCAAAATTTCTGTATTTCGATAGTCTTGCTGCTTTATCTAACCATTTCTCCACCACTTCTTCACTTCAATTATGCGGTGCTACCATATATCTAAACACGTGATCTATATGTTAAAGATTTTCTGTGGTTGCTCTAAGTACGAAGTATACTGTTGAATAGTCCTTCTTTCACTACCTAATTGTGGTACAATATAACAAAATCTGTGAAAATGAGACCGACTCTTGTCAGATTGGTAAGACCTCGTCGTCCAGAGAGAAAAACAGCTCCTCTTTTGCCTCCTTTACAGCTATACAGAGCCATCTTAAGAGCACACTCTCATAAACTACCACAAGAACTCAGACCGTTGGGAGATCAATATGTCAAGGCAGAGTTCAAAGCACACCAAAAGATCGATAATCCTTTGCATATTGTCGGATTTTTGACTCAATGGCAGGACTACTTGAGAGAAATCGACGGTGGTACTTGGTTAGACGGAAAGTTGAGTCAACTGGAGTTGGATAAGATGTCTCCAGAGCAGGTTGGACAGCTATACGAGTTGATGCAAGAAACCAAGCGTATAGGTAGCCAGGAGGAATAAAATAGATGTTGGAGAGATATAAATTGAGAGAAATCTATTTGAATTTTAATGTACATAGTATTATTTATCAACAATAGAATATTGATTCTTGTTCGTAATGAGATGGTATAAACAGATCTTACAGTGAAACTACAAGCTTTCAGTTGCATGATTAGGATCATATCAAACGAAGGCTTTCGTGTATTAGTGACATCGTCTTGGACTGCTACAATAATAAAAGTACTCCTCTTATATCAAAACAGTCCATGATATTATCCCCAAATACTTATAGCCATTCACGGCTACTTATAAGCCATGACATGTAATTAACATCCTTTATTGGACTATTCTAATTTGTACACTATTCTTCTATAGATGAGAACATCTACAATCCCTTTCCGTAGTCACCAGAAGTGAAGAATTTAACGATAATGTCAACAATGTTCTCCAAAGCCTCCAACCAGGCTTCCAATTGCTTTGTAACGACGTCTTGGTCGGCTCCCAACTTGGCGAAAAAGTCCTTTCTGTATGGACAAGCCTTCATGGCCAACTTGAAGATTGGCTTGACCAACATACCGTGGTACTTGGACAAGGTCTTACCGTATGCGTCTGTGAAGGTTTTGGTCAACTCCAAATCTGGAGAGTCGACGGTTTCTCTCATGGCTTGAGCTGTGAATTGCAATCCACGGGACAACCACAACAACCCCTGGGTAGCGGTTTTTGTCTTGGTTCCAGCCTCAGATAATACCAAGTCTTGGAGAGTAGCCGAGCCAGCAGGATCGGCCAACAACTTGGCACGGATCTTGGTTATGTTGCCGGTCATATCCTTTTGGACAACAGCAAAGGCCGAGGATCCCAAGAGATCAAACAACTTGACCAACGATTCAGAGGCTTCAAGGAATTGGGCGGTGTCGATCTTCTGGTCGACAACAGGAACGTCGACGAACGACTTCTTCATTTCAGTGAAAAAAGTGGACATTTTGGCGATTATTTGTGTGGTATCAATGGCGGCTAGAAATGGAGGATCGTTACGACTTACTACGTGCAAATACGGAGCAACTGGTGGACCTAACCTAGTGATTTGACTATAAAAAGAACAACTTCTGCCTACACTGGCTGCTCGCTACAACATACGTATTCGCCAACTTCATGAAATTGAGCACTGGTACTGGAAGAGCGGTGATTGTTTGTGTGCAAAAACGAGATAGTGAGGAAACGCGCGTTCACACGCGAAAGTTAGCGAAAGCTTAGGGCGGGACACCAGGCATAGAGGTGCACTGAGGGGAGAGTGTAGGGAGACAGTGGGTAGGCGGTGGGTAGGCGGTGGGTAGGCGATGGGTGAGGTAAGAAGACTGTAAGCGTGAGTAGGGAGAGATTTTGGTAAGGCTGTGCGTAGGTGGGGTGACGGAGACTGGGGGTGAATTATGTCTTTGTGTGGAGTGCGATTTCTATACGGAAGTATTTGTGGTAATTGTGTAGAAGTAATGTAGGAGTAATTTTAAGTGGTGGTGTAATTATTAGTTTGGGTTTCTTCTGAAGGTGGCTGAAAGAAGCTATCAGTGGGATTGGCTTTTTGACTTATGTAGCGTATTATATTCTATGTTATATCCTTGTGGATAGACAAGTCTGCAAATACAGTGTATCTCATAGTAATTAACAAATTTTGGGCTAGTGGTGAATGGTACTAAGAGTTCTCCCATTAGTTATTGTATAGTAGCCACGAAGTTACAAGTTTGTCAAAGATAAGATGTCCTTTAGAAACAACTCGCTTGTCTACACACCTCCTTTGTCCAAAGTATATTATAATATTCTTAATACTCTAGCTACAAAGTACGAATCAAATGCATTATAAATTAACAACTTCGCTTTAACACTACACTGTGAGCTTAATGAACACTCAATAAACACTATATCCCATATAAAGCTACTCAATACCACTTACACTTATTTGTATGTTCCCTCTCTGGCCATGTGAAATATGAAAGATCTCTTGATTGGACCTGCTGCTATGAGGCAGTGAGGGGCCGATTGTGACACCCACAGACTGTTGGCATGGCATGTTTTTCGCAGTCGTTGGAACGTTAGTATTTACTATTTAGTGAATGTTGGTTAATTAGACGTTTTGGGTGTGAAACTTTGTTTTGGTGCATGTATGTATTATTGGCTTCTATTTAGGTATATCGATGTATGACATCATACATTTTTATAATTAATATTTATTTGGTTTTTAGATGTGACGAAGCTTCTCTTTCTCCCTTTGATATACAATGTTCCCATTTTGCAGAAATTATGCAAAATAATGACTAATATCATGAAGACAAGAAAGCTTCTTAAGCTATGATATATTTATCCAAATGTTGATATCAAGTACTATTGCATTAACCCTGACTACTAAAATTATTCGGTTCTACACATTGTTATCTCTACATTTTTTCTTGATTAAAAGGGTATCTATTTTATAGGATTTGCTCTTCATCCTGAAATCCTCGGTCATTCTTCTTTATACATCATCATTATTATATTAATATTAATTGGCAACAAATCGTCCTTTATCACCATTCTAAATTGTCTGCCCAGCGCACTCTTCTCTCCGACTCCATATCCTGATCCTTAGAACCACTGGCATTAGTAGAACTGTTGCTACCGAAACCAGTGCTAAGTGATTGTCCTACTACTTCCACTCCAGAATCCTCTTGTTGTATGCTAAATGCTTCCTCTCTATACTTATTGAATTGGTCTTCATTGTAAAAGCCGATAGTATTAGCGATAGGAGTGTTCGAATTGTCCTTGGAGACAAAAGTCTTATTAGGAAGGACCTTGATTATGGCCATCTTCTGTATTTCTGTCTTAGAATCTTCATTTGTAGGAATCTGGACAATTTCGTTAACGTCTTCTGGTAATGGAAAGTCCTCACAGTTGGAGGCATTAAGTTCAGTGCCGAATTTCGTGGCATCGTTAATGAGACCAGTCAGTGACTCCACGAGAAATATATTAGGTTTGGTATTGTTATGTTTTATGCTTGGTCTCGTCGGCACAAGAAATTTCCTGTGACGAGGAGAACATAAGTGTCTATTAGGAGAGACGCTATTGCTTAGTTTGAAGCTAGCCTCGCTCTTCTTGAACTCAACATTAGCCAAGTTGGACAAGGGCTTTAATACTGGTATAGAAGCACGTGTTTGGTTTCTTCTTGGTGGCCTGAAGAAAGTTTTATTTGATTTCTTAATGAGATTGCTTTCCTTTGAATTTATTGACTTCAATGGATCTGGATATGGTGCCAAATTCTCCTTGTTATCGTTTTGTTTTTTGGGGAATGCCGAAGGGGATCCTCCCAAATAATTATGCAATTGTGTATCTATTTCGTCCTTTTGTTCTATTGTAAACTGATTCTTATTGAATCTGCCTTTGTAGAAACGAGTTCTCAATTGGTCGTCCAATTCGTAATCAAACAAATCATCTGATATTCCCTCCTTCATACCTAGGTTGTTGACCAACTTTTCTACTTTATCGTTGTTCAATCTCCTAGCTGGGAAAAATTCAAAACCTTCCTCGTAAGGGAAGTTGAATATATCGCTTTGTTCACGCTGGGCCGATTTTCTCAACCCATTTGTTACTTGGAATAGTTCGTTTGTAACCACATTGGTATCCGTGAGGTCTGGTTGAAGCAGTATCCTGGGAGCATTTAATATGGGTCTGTTGGTGAAATTGAGGAAATCTGTTGATGATTGAGATCTCAATGGTATCAATTTCTTGACAGGACTCGTTGTTGCAGAATATGAACCATTAACATCGGTATTGTGACGAGAATGGCCGCCTAAAGCCCCTATGTCTACATCGTCGGCTCTTCTGTTTGGCCCAATGGGATTTTCAGGCACAAAATCGTTCAAGTCCAATTGAAAGTCTTCGTGAGCCAATTCATCGCAGCTGGAAAGTGAAGAATCGACCTCCATGTCTATTCGCTGTGTGGTTGGTAGACTGGAACTATTCTATTATGACGGTTAAACCAATACAACAACAGCAGCAGTATCGGCAGCAACCTTGGGTTTTAGGGGTAAAAAGCTTTTACCACAATTCGATGCTGATGACCTGGCAATGCCCTCCAATGTATACTCCAAACTTTTTAGATCTCGTCTGAACTTACCACAACAAACAGAGGTTTTCAGCTTTCTCTATCAAAACGCTAATCTAATGATGTTTACAAAGTTACCCAAAGAGGAAGAGCAATTGGGACCGTTTTGCCTGCAGGAGCTTGTTTAGTGTAGAGTGAGCTGTAATGGTAGAATAGAGTAAGTAAAGGTATACAGACGGATCGGGAAATGCGATGTATTGGAGTAGAGGGTGAGACAGGGCGTTCGGGTGAATCCAAGCTGAGAGGTGGAGACGGTTGGAAGGTGGAAGGTAGAGAGACGTGAAGTCATAGTTTATTGAGTTGTTGGAAATGCTGAGAACTGAGACTATGAGGCTTAACTATGGGGAGACTGACGAGAGGTGGTAGGTGGAACAACAAAAGGCCGGGGACACTTGAAAGCACTAGGAACGAAACCGAAATCTGATTCGCAAGGTACCAGTTACCATAACGGTCTTTTTCGTAAAGGCACATGAAACAACTGCAGCGTTATATCCAAAACATATTGATACGTATTCCCATATACAATGGGATCATATCAATACCATCTGCATCACGTGAAAAATACATTCCCAACTCGGCTTTATGTGTCAAATACAGTGCATCGATTCGGATTTATACTGCTGCATGGATCTAAGAAGTTATATCCTGTGTACCGCCATCATCATAATATTTGATTCTTAACTATGAAACATACTTAAGGAATAATGTTAACTTGTCACTGTTGTACGAATTATAAAGCAAGTCATTAAAGGAATACTGTTACTTTGTTGAAAGTAGTTACGTTATTGATCACGCTGGATCTATAGTCCATACCACGTTGTAAATAAAAGCTGAAATGCGTCCTCCTCCAAGATCTCTAGAGGAACTCCTCTATCATAAATTGCTTGAATCTCCAGCATTTAACAACTGGGTCCGTAGAATCCATGCTAGGATTAACAAAATACCGTACACACCCATTCCCGGAACGGAACCGAAGATTATGTTGGACTACCACCATTACACTCCCACACGATTCCACAAATTTAATGCTTTTCGTATAATATGGGCCGACGAAATGAAAAGGTCCTTTGGCTTGCGAAGATAAACCAATAGAAGGATATAACGATGGGATTGAAGGTTTCAGCATTAGGTTTTTGTATATATATCAGCTCGGTAGTAATCCAGAAAGTTGGATTTTTAATGAATTTACGTAATATAAAAATGAACAAGTTAACGATAGAGAACATTGTAGATGTAGAAACAGAGTTTGTTTCCTTTGCAGAGATGTATTCTACCTGATTTGAATAGACTCACTAAAGTGGCTCATGACTATTGTATGCTTCCGGCGATAATATATTAAATAAGTTATATTAATTTGAGTATATAAATAGAGTATACTATATAAGCTATGGTATCTAATTAAGCAAAAGGACTACTTGTATGTCTTAACCACGCTACTTCTTCCCTTGTTCCCCAAGACCTTGCTAGGTGCCGCCAATTTCTGTTTGTTAACCATCGACACATCGTCCTGCAAGGCTATGATGACGTCAGAATTCGATCCGAATTTGAAACTATCGGCAACGACTTCTTGTTCGTATCTTCTGACACTGTAAGGATTAGGCTGTCCCAATAATACCTTTCTCAATGACCACGAGATGATGTATGGACCGGATGACGTCACTATTGTTGTTTCCTTGGAGTTGACACCTGTATTAAAAGTGGCATGTGTGAAACTTAAAGATTTCTCGCCTGAGGTCGTAGATATATAAGCCGCGTGCTCTGGATTGATGGCCAATCTTCTAGGCTTTGGTTTCTTGTCTTTGTCAAAGTATTTGGTAAATCCAAGTGCTCCTGCATTCTTTTGATCAGCACCAATCTTGGTATCAATTAACAAAAGGTAAGTCTTACATGTAGCCAATAACCACCTTCCATCCTTAGAAACATCCAAACCAATAATAGGTTCACCAAGAGAGGGCAATGCGCTTTTGGCGTTGACACCAATTCTATCATACAACCTAATGTCTCCCTTCTTGGAACCTACAGCAATATGTCCTTGATCAGTTGTAGCCAACGTCAGGAAACCATAGTTAGCTGTCTTAAGTGCTGCGTTGTCATTAACCAACTTGTAGCCAGACAATCTTGGATCTATCTTGAACACACCGTTATGTGAAATACCAGTCAATGTCTGCTCGTCAGTCAACTGGGAAAACTTACTATTTGGACCGTAAGACATAACTGGAGTATATTCGGCAACTTTCCACTCTTCCACTATTTTACCTCTATTCAAGTCCATTTTGAATAAGGACTTGTCCTCATCTTTACTTGACAAAACCATAAACTGATCTTGCTGATGTAACATCATCTTCTTGGGGTTGAACTTCTTTCCATTCTTGTCTTTTAAGTTGGAGATAGTAGTCTCGTATGCGATGCCGTCATCCAATGAGCTAAACACTCCAAGCTTGTCTCCTCTAGCTACATATGACCTGTTATTTGTAGATCCCACAGACAAGTTACTATTCTTCTCTGAGGCTGACTTGAATGTATTAAATTTGGCTTCCTCTTCATTGTCACCATACTCATCGTCATCATCTTCATCCACGAAAAGCTTCTTTGCTGATTGTTCTTCTTTCGCTGGTTGCTCTTCAGTGACTTCTTGTTGTGCCTCTTCTTCCTCCTCTTCTTCGGCTTCTAACTCTCGTCTATCGTCCTTGGATAACAAACCAGGATCATTGACATCCAACTTAGAGAATGCATCCATGACATATTCCTGCTCAACTTCAGAAGCTTTAATCCATCTTTGTTTGTTCAAGGTCTCCCAGAGGGCCCCCATGAAGAGATTCTGAAATTTCAGCAATTCGTTGAAAGAAGGAAACTTCAAAAGCCAAGAGTATGCAAAAAGTTCGCTACCTTCAAATGCGAAGTAGTTGAAGATAAATGATAAATGCTCGTAGTTGAACGTGGGATTCATGTTTTTGCTTACTGTGGCATTGAAGCGAACAGGTGTGCCTTTATTAGTATGGACGAAGAGGGTATATTCCCAATCGCCCAAGTTTATGAGTTTCAACTCCGTCTCTGAACTCTCTCCAACTAGTTTGAAACATTGTTCTACCGTGTCATAAAAGTGCAATTCAAATTCCTTGTTAGTGTATGTAGTTATTCCCTTTGGTTCTACAAGCTTGGTATCAAAATTAGACAATGAATCCCCAGAAGCGTCCTTGAAATCATTTTCGCCATCTGATTCATCTTCTGGGTCCTCTTCAACATCTTCTTCATCCTCGTCGTCGTCTTCTTCGTCCGAGTCATATTGGAGTATATTAGACGACTTGAGATCGCCGATAGAGATCAACTCAGGCTTTGGAGTATATATGAACTCGTCCAATTCACTCATATCCTTGATGCCTAGAGAACTTCTATGATATTTGACTTCATACAAGCACTTGTGCAATGCCAACATAAATGCATCGACATCATTAAGCTTAACATCTTCGTCTACAATGAATTCAAATTTATCACCAATATCACCATTCAAATCGTTCCAAGTAATGGCGCGTGTTCCATCAGTTTTCGTGTATGAGTGGATCTTCAAATCCTCAAGAATCAGGAAAGTCCACTCATCCTTAGAACCAGTGGTTGCATCACTAAGCGAATGTGGTGTGTCGTTCTCATCTTCATCATCCTCATCGGAGTCGTCAAATCCGCTGCTTCCATGAGCAACCAATTCTCCTTCCTGATACACTCTGGTGATGCAAAGCTGGAAGAAAAATGGTCTTGTGGTCTGTCTGATACAAGCAAAGGCATCGATATACAAACACTCCATTTCCCCTTTGGGCAGCTGGGGTGAGCGGGTAAGAAAGAGCTTTCCCAGCGGGATCAGGGCCACCTCATCGGTGGCCGAAGTACCGATGAACTTTCTGATGAAATTCATCTTCAGACACTGTCAATTGGAGAGTCCGCTGAAAAAGAAGAAGGTGTTTCAATCATAAATAGACGATTTTGATTTCGCCTTTCATTCGTTTGTTATTGTGACCTTGCAAAATAATGTCACGTGCGATGCAAGTGAGTTCCCAAAAGGGGAATAAGGGACTGATTAGAGATGGGTGATGTGCAGGAGGCAAGATTGGATGATTCGAACGTGAAAGCTGCAAGGTGTTCTTCGGTAGATGAAGAGGTGGTGATGGAAAAGGGAGGTGGGAGATAGAAAAGACGTGTTTAGCTATTTTCATAAGAAGGTTCATACATAGCAATGAAGAATCGGTTATTATCCTACTTTATCTATAATTGGGCAAAATAAGATTCCATACTTGTCTACGTAGAGAACTTGCTTGCTTCTAGAGTTGGGCAGCAAAAAGGTAGATATCAGGAGATGCAGGAACTGATTTACCCTTGCTCAGTACTATGCTCACATTTAAGAATTGTAACATTGATAATACACAGGCTCCGATATTTGCAGCTACTGAGCCTAGAAGTGTATAGCTTAGATAGGGTCAGATTTGATATATAAGTAATGGATGAATGAAGAAAGTTCGTTGGAATGGAATGGAAATGAGCTGTTCTTGAGTGATTCAAGCAATTCATTTGAAAAATAGTTGGCCACAAATAGTTGGCCACATATGATCCTTTCACTCCACTCAAAGAGGTGCTAGAGAAGTCAGTATACAGAGTTACAGAGTTACTGAGTTTGAACTCTCCGAGATTTATGATCAAGAATCTTTACCTTTTTTATTTCAGCAACAGGAAGTTATTTGTTTCTCAATGCAAACCTTCAATATCAAACCACGAATCAGAATTACCATTGTAAGCTGTTGAAGGATGTCCTCGTCAATTTCTTCGACGTCGAACAACTCTATAAACATTAAAACTGAAAAGTATTAACAATATAGCATATCTGATGACGATCCCTATTTTATGCTCAAGAGCACAATCAAATAGGGAACTTGAGCACGCTAAACAGGAAGATTGATGAATGAAGGGACTTTGAGTGCTGTTAGTCTTAGCATGAATACATCTGCTGGATAATGCCATTCTTCCGTTTACGATGACTAATGATAAAAGCACAGGACGTAGATCAGAAATTGAACGAAATGTAGACCAAACAAAGTAGGAAAATACATTGGAAACTTACCTCTTCTAAGCACTTCTCCATTGTCGAGTATTTTACAGCACTTGATGATATATTCAATTATATATCCCCATTTACAGCGTTCATTTTGAATCACTTGATACTATATTATCATCGTACACTAGTCATGATGTTGGGTATATTCAAGAAAGTGAAGTAGCTTTCTACAAAGGCAAGTTATTGTGGACTAAGACGCCAAAAGCCAAATTTCTACTCATTATGTTTTATATTGGGTATTTGAATTCTAATAGTCGTGAGCTCTCTCTCTATATGTACATATATCTCATCGAATAGCATCAGCTATAGAATAACATCAGTAACACTCAGTACGAACAGACAGTCGTACTGGCATTTTCACTATTCATAATTGACTCCGTACCAAAGATTGGACCCTCTGAATCATCCTCAATCCGGTCTACGGTAGAGTAAGAATCCGCTCTTGACACCAACCTTGGTATACAACAATTGAGCTCTGTGGTTCTCGAACTGAGTTGACCAGTAGCATTTCTTGCATTTGTACTTATCAGCCTCGGTGTAGATATATTCAATCAACTTTCTACCAGTACCCTTCAATCTACTATCGCTGCTCACGAACAAGTCGTTCAAGTACAAGGCATCCTCGATTGTCCAAGTATTTCTGTGGAGCAAGTAGTTAGCAAACCCAATGAGCTTTCCTGTGGAATCGTCAATTGCAACTACGGAGTAAACTGGCTCCTTTGGGTCAAGAAATCTAGAGAAGGTGTTTTCTGAAATTTCTGGAGTGATTTTCTCCAAAGACTTATAGAATTCAATGTACCCACCAGGTCCCGTCCAGAGGTTCAACCACTCTGGTTTATCCTTTGCCTCGATTGGTCTTAGAGTAAGTGTCATTTTTAGAGGCTACTTGTTTTACTTCTGTCTTCTTTCCAAGGTTCAATGGGCGAAGATATCGCCCTCTATTTATCCTCGTAAACTATGAATCATCCATCGGTCCAACATTCTTAATTGGGCGTCCCGCTCGTAAATCATTGGACTGTATGGGGCAATATCCATTGAAGTGAGTCTTTATTAGCTGGGTGGGGATATATAGTGATTGCTCATAATATTAAGTAAGCGAAGCCTGTACTTGTCTGCCTGATAAGAGCCTCTCGGGGTTGGGTTTACGGCTTGGAGGTAACTATGAGAGAGGATGTAGAGGGATCTCTTTTGGTTATCCGCTAGAATAGGTGAGCATCGAAGAGGTGTAAAGAGACCATGAAGAGACTTATTTACTTTAACGACGACGTTAAAGTGTGCTTATCTAGTTTAAGGATTTAGGAGTATGATAATAAATGCATATCTCGTAACAAATCGGACTCGCTTTAGTATAGATTCACTGATAAAGAGAATGCTTATTGCAACAACATTTGCACCTAAAAACGTGTTCTATGACCAGCCAAGCTAGATCCATATTGAGCAGCTGCCTCTATTCCCTCGTATACTCGACTTCAATCTGTCATATTCCCGTATCAACTCTGGTCCCTCTTCTCGGTGTAGAAAAACGCATCGTAAAATTACGTCATAACAGATATCGTCCATATATGTCAATTTACCACCATTTAAAGGCAACCAGGCATTTTGAACTCATAAGGTACACATAGCAATAATGGATACCGGACCACCCCTCTCGCCACTACATCAACACACGAAAAAGGTACTTTCCTCTACTAGCCCCATGTTCCATCTCATCACTAAATGCGTACTTCTATGCATATAGATAAGAACTTTAAATCCGTGCATGAGCTAGATAACGAATGGATCCGGTGCCGTTCATCGAGACACGATGGTGTTTACATGTATTTGCCTTCTAACTTTGTAGGAATAGGAAATTGTATGCATGTTTTCTTCTTGGAACTGTAACCGTGAATAGCTATTCTATTTAGTTTAGTGAAAGGCAGTAAGTGCATCGGAGTTGTAGTTGTTGTTTGTCTTCCTTACTATGCTGTCAGTCAATTCTGACTATAAAAAAGGATCATCGTCCAGTGATGCTAGCGGATCCACACAGAATAACAATATAGAACAAAATGCTGATGGGATTGAAGACAAGGAATCAGGCTTGCAACAAGCGGTTCTGCGTTACCTGAGTTACTCACTCCAAAGTTCTGTATCAAGCTTTGACAAAGTCAATGAAGCCCCCATTCCCATTCACAGCGATGATGATGATGATGATGATGATGAATCCGAGGTGATTGAAAGTGAAGAAGAGGAGGAGGCAGGGAAAGGTTCCAACAATTTACGTAGAAGATCCAGCGTAGCACCTAACAAGCAATGGAAAACAAGGTCATATTCCAGTGCTACTTCATTTGGTAATGCATTGCAATCAATAAGGCGCTCGATGTCTATCGCCTCTTCGTTGG
The DNA here is from genome assembly GCA_030555905.1 of Scheffersomyces cryptocercus. Lineage (NCBI taxonomy): Eukaryota > Fungi > Ascomycota > Pichiomycetes > Serinales > Debaryomycetaceae > Scheffersomyces > Scheffersomyces cryptocercus. Next base: position 66,951 of record JANIVO010000007.1, on the reverse strand, counting down.
AGAGCGGTAGACCTTCAATGAGTCACAACTTGAGCCGACAGTCTACAACATATACTGTCAAAGAGATCTATGGTGACATGGACGAAAATGATATACATATCAGAAGAACGGCCACCAGAACAACCATTTTGACTGCACTTTCCAACAGAGTACACAGCGCCCGAATTGAAGCAGAAAAGGATTCCGATGATAGTGACGATACCAAATCAGAATTCGATAATGAACATAAAAGATCGTTTTATGAAAATATTCCTGATATATCAGTTCCTGCAAAGGACTTTGGCGGAGAGTTCAGCTCTCTAGATCCAGAATTGGTTACTTGGGAAGGGGAAGATGATCCGGACTATCCAAGGAATTGGAGCAATTCTCAAAAGCTTTTCCAACTAACTATAGTGTCATTTTACTCTTTGATATCCCCGATGTCATCATCAATGTTGTCCCCGGCAATGAACGAAATTGGTGAAGACTTACACATGACAAGTGACTTCATAAAGTCCTTTAGCGTATCAATTATGGTTTTAGCGTGGGCTCTTGGCCCATTGTTAATTGCCCCAATATCGGAGAGTGATCGCTTTGGGAGAAGACCCGTCTTGAACCTATCAATATGGATTATCTTCGTATTCAACCTAGCTTGCGCTTTTGCCAAAAACACAACCCAGTTATGTGTATTCCGATTCCTTGGTGGATTAGGTGGATGCGCTTCTCTCAACGTTGGGGCAGGTACACTAGCTGATCTTTTCAGTGATAGTGAAAGGCAATTGGCAATGGCTGCATATTCCATATGTCCTACCTTAGGGCCAGTACTATCTCCCATAATCAGCAGCTTCATAATTTCTCATAAATCATGGCATTGGGTCTTTTATGTTTTGGCGATCTTCAATGGTGCAGTTGGTTTATTTGGAACAATATTCTTCAGGGAGACTTATTCCCCAAAGCTCCTAAAGATGAAAGCCGACCTATTAAGAAAAGAGACGGGCAACACCCATTTACATACAATTTTTGAAATAGCAGATGGAGAAACTGCTTGGGGCAATTTCGTTGTTACTATTAGCCGTCCAGTGAAGTTATTATTTACCCATCCCATGGTTATTGGTTTGGGTTCATTCATGGCATTTGTTTATGGCTTTATGTATCTTATGATTGTTACATTTCCTCAAGTATTCCGTGGTACTTATGGATTTTCAATTGAGATATCAGGATTGATGTATATACCTTTGGGGATTGGCTACCTAATAGGTACTGTTTTCTGGAGTATCGTCATTGACAAGGTATACCTCAAATTGACTGAAAGAAATGGAGGTGTGGCCAAGCCCGAATATAGGTTGCCTTGTCTTTGCTTTTCTGGCATTGGAATCCCAGCTGGTTTGGTATGGTATGGATGGTCAGCTGAGAAAAAGTTACATTGGATAATGCCTCTGATAGGAATGGCAATATTCTCATTCTCATTTATAGCAGTCTTCCAAACGATACAGAATTATTTGATCGATATGAACAACCGTTTTGCAGCTAGTTCAGTGGCAGCAGCAGCGGTTTTCCGGTCTTTCTTTGGATTTGCTTTCCCCTTGTTTGCACATCAGTTGTATGCAAAATTAGACTATGGATGGGGAAATACATTATGTGCTTTGATTGGGTTGGTTTTGGGTTTGCCATTCCCAATCTTTTGCTTGAAGTACGGAGAGAGACTACGCAAAGGGGCTAATAGAAGGATGAATAAAGAGCAAGCTATGAGAGATGTGAAAAATTTAGAAAGATTGAAGAAGCTTCAGGATTTAGACTAGTATATGGCAAATAAAATTCATAGAAATAACAGGAGCTAACGGGAATAAAAATGGTAATATGTCAATGTTTTTTGCAGCCTGCAACAAATACACACGTATATAACATGGTGGCTTATTAATCAGAGATATTCTCTTATTGGGAGGAACTTCTCGGCAAGACACCTTTTTTGCAGAAATGTCAAATGTGTATTCCGTGCCGTAATAATTTCAGAATTGATATCCTCTTACTAACAATCTGCTGTAAAATTTTCATGCCAATTTCATGATAAAGGCTACGATTAGTAAGAACAACCTTACATGATACATCGCATTTACTCACGCATATTGGGGGCTGTTGCCAACGAGATGGCAGCAAGGAGTTATACCATTGTAAAGTGAGCAACTGTCATAAGAGATGTCAATGGCTAAGACTAAGCGCGGAATTTTGCTAACAACGAGGGCAGCTCCAGAAGACGGAAGTAGCAACCGAAAATGGATGCTATAAAAAAAAGAGCTAAAGGTTAACTTCCTGATTAGTTGATTCTCCGGAGACCTTTCGGAGTTACTTTTGAACCCAGGCAATTGCCGACCATGACACACCTCGCCGCATAGAGGCGACCATGCAAGAAACAGACAACAACTGAACGCTCAACACTCCTCTACCAACATCCATGCGAAACTATTAGTTGTCTCTTCGTTGATACAATAGGAGTAATTGTAGCTTGATGTAGCTTACAAATGCAAATACGAATTAAGGAAAAGGCTGAAAAATTCCGAGCTAATCGGGGTACGCATTCGGAAATGCTGATGTGCGGCTTTTCCTTTTCGTTAAGACTATGACAGGAGTACCGACCTTTTCTCCATTAGTGGGGGCACTTACGAGATGGTTGGGGTTCGGAGTTCATTATAAAAGCCAATGGATCTGCGAGCAATGAAAATAAAAAGGAATAAGAATTTAAATAGAACAAGAGCAAAAGTTGCTTTGAACTTTACAACTGCGCCAAGGATTGTAGTTGGGACCACAGCATTTACAGGGTACCTATTGTACTTTCATATAGATTTTTTTTTCAACATTGGTCAGTTTCCAGATTTAACCTCCTATCTTGAGTATATACCATTATGGGGAACTTTGAAACAAGAGAGAGTGGCTCCGTGGATGAAGATCGGACACCCGCACAATTGCCCGAACTGCGACCAGCATACCTGCTAAATCTGGGGAAATCGTTGAGCTCTTGCATCAGCTCTGAATTCAGTACCAGTGGAACTGATAAAGAGCCAATAGCACTTCACGAGGATAAAGACCAAAAGAGTGAAAACAATGGCATTTTGGATCACTTTCGAAGAAAATCAGCTGAGATTTCAAGGAATAGAAGCAACACATCTTTGAGGGCTCAACAGAGATCGCTGTTGGTTCATTCGAGAGAGAGTCTAGATGAAGAACTTTCAAGGCAAGTTAGTAGATATTCTGTTCGTGACATATACGGGGATATGGACGATAATGATATACAATTACAAAGAAGCAAGAGTAGGTCTACCATACTAACTTCACTCTCGAATAGGGTGCAAATTGCCCAAATCGATGCAGAATTGGACAGCGATGATATTGAAGCCAAAAATGATCCAGAAGAAATTGGCTTGTATGAGAAGACTCCAGACATTTCAGTTCCAGTGAAGGACTACGGTGGTGAATTCAACTCTATTGATCCTGAATTGGTCACCTGGGAAGGAAAGGATGATCCCGACTACCCTCGTAATTGGAACCGGAGTAAGAAATTGTTCCAATTATTTATTGTTTCCTTATATACATTGGTCTCACCAATGTCATCAACAATGCTATCTCCTGCTATGGTTCAAATTGGGGAGGATTTAGATATGCGTACACCATTCATTGAAGCTTTCACTGTCTCAATTATGGTCTTGGCATTTGCAATTGGTCCTTTAATGATAGCTCCCCTTTCAGAGAGTGATAACATTGGAAGAAGAACAGTATTGAATGTATCGATCTGGATAATATTCATATTTAATCTTGCTTGTGCTTTTGCCACCTCTACGGCCCAACTATGTATCTTTAGATTCTTGGGTGGCTTAGGTGGGTGTGCAGCTTTGAATGTCGGAGCTGGTACCTTAGCCGACTTGTTCAGCGACGACGAGAGACAAGTTGCAATGGCCGCATATTCATTATGCCCCTCATTAGGACCAGTCATTTCTCCACTTGTAGCTGGATTCATCATTGAAAACAAGTCATGGCACTGGGTGTTCTACATATTGGCTATATTCAATGGAGCAGTTGCTGTGTTCGGCACCATCTTTTTCAAAGAGACGTACTCACCAAAGCTCTTGAAGAGAAAAGCTCAAAAGTTAAGAAAAGAGACTGGAAATCTCTATTTACATACCATATTCGAAATCGCTGATGGTCAAACAACATGGGAAAAGTTCATCGATACAATAAGAAGACCGCTCGTATTATTGTGCACCCACCCGATGGTTATAGGCCTAGGCTCGTTTATGGCCTTCGTCTATGGGTTTATGTATCTCATGATTGTGACGTTCCCGGACGTATACACAATCTCATACGGATTTTCTATAGGCATATCGGGCCTCATGTATATACCACTCGGAGTTGGATCCATTATCGGAGTTGTCTTTTGGACAATAATGATAGATAAGATATATTATAGAATGGCCGCAAAAAACGGAGGTGTTGCTAAGCCAGAGTATAGACTTCCTTGTCTTTGTTTCTCCGGGATTGGTGTCCCAGTAGGGTTGATCTGGTACGGTTGGTCAGCTCAGAAAAAGTTACACTGGATAATGCCCCTGATTGGGTTATCCATTTTCTCGTTCTCCGTTATTGCTGTTTTCCAAACTACGCAGAATTACTTGATTGATATGAATAATCGTTTTGCAGCTAGCTCTGTAGCTGCTGCTGCAGTTTTCAGATCTCTATTCGGTTTTGCATTTCCGTTATTCGCTAATAAGATGTACGACAAGTTAAATTACGGATGGGGTAACACCATGTGTGCATTTATCGCATTAGCTTTGGGTATCCCATTTCCAGTATTCTGTATCATTTACGGAGAACGCTTGCGGGCATGGTCTAATAGGCGAATGGATAGTAAACAGGCCAAAAAAGATGCAAAATATTTGGCTAGACTACAAGTGATGAATGAGAACAGGGAGACCAAGCCAACGTATTGAGGTGTAAGTGCCTCATACAACTCCGGAACAACGGTATGGGGATTCTACAGTTGCAAAATGGCCTCAATTGCTAAAGACATTCATTCAAGTCTTACATGGATTACATTAGAAGAGTGCACAAGCAAGTAGCAATCTAGGGAAGATGTGACAACTTCAGATCCCGAAGCTTAATGGTTTAAACGAGTGTATCGACAGTATATATTAATAGACAGATTCTGTGTTAAAAGAAATAACTATATGTAATGTGCTAAAAGTTTTGCAACCAGTGACGAGATTGTTATATCTAGTACATAATATTAAGCAGTAAGTACGTGGCTCAATGAGTGATACGTACTTCAATTGGGGTTCTACTCAGTTAAAGACTTGTGACCATTTCAGGCAGGGCTGAAGTAGCTATGATATAATATAGTCTCAGAAAATCATGCGATTAACTCCTACAATAAGAGAGAGCAATAAATGTGCGCTAGAGCAGAGAAGAGCTACAATAATGGAGAAGAGGCAGAGGAAACTATCAACTTGTGGGATCGAAAGTCGCAACTTGAGGCGCTCAAAGAAGACAGCAAAGACGATACTAACAAACTATAGGACGATAGTATAGGATGTTAACGGTCCAACTGCCCGATTCGTCTATGCTCCGGAGATAAATCTCGGAGTCCTAAATCTTGTCAAACCACGCCATAACTACAGACGACAACGCAATACATACGCATCAGCGCACCAGGAGATCTATCCACCAACCCACCTGATTACCCACTTAGCTCCTGTCTCCTCTGAGCGTCAATGGAGTCGTTCTACTTTATGTAGCTTACAAATACGCCAAATACGAACTAGGAGAAAGCTAAAGAATTCCGAAGTAATCGGCGTACGCTTTCGGAATGACAGATGTGCGGCATTCCTTTCCGTTAAGACTATGACAGGAGCCGGCTTTCTAAATTAGTGGGGTACTTACGAGATCGTTTAGATCGTCCGTTTACTATAAAAGCCAGTGGATCTTCAAGCAAATGAATAACTCCCATAGTTATTTTGGTAATTGGCAGAATAAAAAAAGTTGTTTTAAACAGTGCAACAAAAGATGAATAAGATTGAGTCCACAACATTTATAGAGTACATAGCGTGATTTCAATAGATTTTTCAACATTTTGATTAATAGTTTTGACCTCAAGCCTTGAATATATATCTTTATGGAGACTTCTGTAAAAAGAGAGAGTGACTCCGTAAATGAAAGTCGGGATCCCTCACAATTACCCGAGATGCAACCAACAATCCTGTTAAATCTGGGGAAGTCGTTGAGCTCATATGTTAGTTCTGAATTTAATACGGCTGAAATTGCAAATGAACCAATTGCAATCCACGAGTCCAAGGACAACAGCAATGAAGGTAATGGCGTCATGGACCGAATTAAGAGAAATTCAGCTGAGATTTCAACAAAGAAAAGCAATACTTCTACATTGAAAGTGGAAAGGAGACTACTGCACCGCAGAGATAGTCTAGATGAAGAACTATCGAGGCAAGTTAGTAGATATTCGATTCGAGATATCTATGGTGATATGAATGAAAACGATATTCATTTGCAAAGAACCAAAAGTAGGTCTACCATACTCACATCACTCTCGAATAGGGTGCAAGTTGCCCAAATCGATGCACAAATGGACAAATACGACGCTGAAGCCAACAATAGCTATGAAGTAAATGGCCTTTATGAGAAGACTCCAGACATTTCAGTTCCAGTGAAGGACTACGGTGGTGAATTCAACTCTATTGATCCTGAATTAGTTACCTGGGAGGGAAAGGATGATCCCCAATACCCTCGTAATTGGAGCCAAAGGGAGAAATTGTTCCAATTGTTCATTGTTTCATTGTACACATTGGTCTCGCCAATGTCATCAACAATGCTATCTCCAGCAATGCAGCAAATTGGAGAGGCTTTAGATATGCGTACACCATTTATTGAAGCTTTCACTGTCTCAATTATGGTCTTGGCATTTGCAATTGGTCCTTTAATGATCGCTCCCCTTTCAGAGAGTGATAACTTTGGAAGAAGAACAGTATTGAATGCATCAATATGGATAATATTTGTTTTCAATATTGCTTGTGCTTTCGCAAAGACTACAGCACAATTGTGTATTTTCAGGTTTTTGGGTGGATTAGGTGGGTGTGCAGCTTTGAATGTCGGAGCTGGTACATTAGCAGACTTGTTCAGCGACGATGAGAGACAAGTTGCAATGGCTGCATATTCATTATGCCCCTCATTAGGACCAGTCATTTCTCCACTTGTAGCTGGATTCATCATTGAAAACAAGTCATGGCACTGGGTGTTCTACATATTGGCTATATTCAATGGAGCAGTTGCTGTGTTCGGCACCATCTTCTTCAAAGAGACGTACTCACCAAAGCTCTTGAAGAGAAAAGCTCAAAAGTTAAGAAAAGATACGGGTAATGTCCATCTACATACGATATTTGAAATCGCTGATGGTGAAACAAAGTGGGAAAAATTCTCAGGTACAATAAGGAGACCACTTGTCTTATTGTGCACCCACCCGATGGTTATAGGCCTAGGCTCGTTTATGGCCTTCGTGTACGGGTTCTTATACCTTATGCTTGTAACGTTCCCGGACGTATACACAATCTCATACGGATTTTCTATAGGAATCTCGGGCCTCATGTATATACCACTCGGAGTTGGATCCACGATCGGAGTGGTATTTTGGACCATTATGATAGATAAGATATATTATAGAATGGCCGCAAAAAACGGAGGTGTGGCCAAACCGGAGTATCGATTACCCTGTCTTTGTTTCTCCGGGATTGGTGTCCCAGTAGGGTTGATTTGGTACGGATGGTCTGCCCAGAAAAGGTTACACTGGATAATGCCCCTGATTGGGGCGGCTATCTTCTCATTTTCCGTTGTAGCCGTCTTCCAAACTACTCAGAATTACTTGATCGATATGAATAATCGTTTTGCAGCTAGCTCAGTGGCTGCAGCGGCAGTCTTCAGATCGATATTCGGTTTTGCATTTCCGTTGTTCGCTAATAAGATGTATGAAAAACTAAATTATGGATGGGGTAACACCATGTGTGCATTTATCGCATTAGCTTTGGGTATCCCATTTCCAGTATTCTGTATCATTTACGGAGAACGGTTACGTATATGGTCAAACCGGCGAATGGATAGTAAACAGGCCGAAAAAGATGTGAGAAACTTGGCCAGACTACAGGAAATAAATGAGAACAAGGAGATTAAGCCGACGTATTGAAGTATTGGTGCCACACCAACTCCGAGATTGTGGGATATCTATAGAAAATGGTATAGCTGCAAAAAGGCTTAGTTACCAAGAAAGATATGCACCTGCTTACAGGCATTATGAGGATCCCAAACACCCCATCTTTCTCGCCTTAGTCTCCCAAACAGTGCAAAAGGGGGAGCATGCACAGAAGAGTATTCTGAGACGCCTGAACAGCTGAATCCTTGCTGTGGTTAAAAGATAAGATTTAATCCCAGGGCTACGAAACGTTGGGGTGGAGTGAGAGGAGAGCACTGTCTTAGGTTCGTGAGGCCATAGAGTTAGTATAGGTTTAATAGTAAACTAATGTGTAGAGGAAATTGTTGGCCCCATTTGAGGAAGTGTAGATTGAAAAGAAAAGAGAACGGCTGGAATGCTGCTGCTGCTGCTGCTAGAGCAGTGTTTTGGTTGCGAAGTTGTCGGAGAAGAAGGAAAGGTGCAAACACTCCGATATATTATTGTCATCGGACCTCAATTCGTTGCCGTAACCGCAATAGACGTAACACTACATGTATGGCACTGTGTTCAATGGAGGTTATCGCAGCCAACTGCAACACTGTCCGACCGAGCGATATTCCGAGCGATGATTCATCGTTTCTTTTTCGCGGAGGTCACTGCAGAAAAAGAAAAATACTGCATCAATAACGGTTCCGACCCCCCCTGTGGACAGGAATTAGACACTATTGGGGACATGGTCATCGAGATATGCCACGATTGCAGTCAAAGCAAGGTTAGTTTGTGTGTAGAACACGGTCTAAGGCTCGGGCAAACATTCGAGATGACACAACATTATTTGGTGAAGCCAGAAAAAAATTCTCGTTTGCTTGCAGTCTTTTCTTTTTCGAACGATGACCGCCTTAGCGATTAGCCCGTGGAGAGAATTTTTGGCGTTTAATCCGGGGATCTCATACTGTGAGAGAAGCACGATAACACAAATGAACTGTTATTATTATTAGAATTCAATGCCATGTTGCTGTCGTGATTATCTCTGCCAGAGGTCGGGAGAGGATATAAATAGACGTCGTTGCCCCAGCACACAACCACCGAAATATCGAAAAGAACTCCAGTTACAATTCAAGTCAACTTTCTGCAACAGTAGGCTTAATATATTATCACATCGTACATCGCACTTCCTGTTTCACAGCCAATTAATCCACAGGTCATTTCTTATTTGTACTTGATTCTGGTATTTTTGACTTTTTGATTTCCGAATTCCATAAATACCGCTGGTTGGCACTTTTTTTTACCAGCGCTTAACAACTTTCAATCCGTATCGTTAAAAGACTTCAATTATATTATTAATTGAACCTATTTCACACTTACATTAGAACAAAAAAAAACTAGCATATCACACACAATGGATTACTCATACGACAACGTTGTACCTAACTTCAGATTAGACGGAAGATTAGCCATTCTCACAGGAGGATCCGGTGGTTTGGCATCCGTCATCTCTCGTGCCTTATTGGCACAAGGTGCTGATGTCGCTCTTATCGACATGAACTTGGATAGAACCACTGCCGCCGCCAAGGAAGTTTTGGCTTGGGGAGAAGAGACCTTGAAGGGTAAGCATGAATCGCCAGTTGGACAAGTTTCCGCTTGGTCCTGTAACATTGGAGATGCTGAATCCGTCGATGTGACCTTCTCTGCTATCAACGAGCACCACGGAAAAATTGCTGACTTGTTGATCAACACCGCTGGTTACTGTGAAAACTTCCCAGCCGAAGAGTATCCAGCTCTCAATGCCGAAAGCATTATGAAAGTCAACGGTTTGGGATCATTCTACGTTTCACAAGCTTTTGCTAGACCATTGATCACAAACAACTTGAAGGGATCCATCATCTTGATCGGTTCCATGTCTGCAACCATTGTCAACGACCCACAACCTCAATGTATGTACAACATGTCCAAGGCAGGTGTCGTTCACTTAGTCAGATCATTGGCTTGTGAGTGGGCTAAATACAATATCAGAGTCAACACTTTGTCTCCTGGTTACATTTTGACCCCATTGACTAGAAATGTCATTTCAGGCCACACAGAGATGAAGGAAGCATGGGAGTCTAAGATTCCTATGAAGAGAATGGCCGAGCCTAAGGAGTTTGTTGGTTCAATCTTGTACTTGGCAAGTGAATCCGCATCTTCTTATACTACCGGCCACAATTTGGTGGTAGATGGAGGTTACGAGTGTTGGTAGAGGTAAGGTACTCGATACGCGAGGAGATGATCAGCTCGCAGCCGATAACCAATATTACGTAATGACACTTTCAACATACGACCAAAAACATAGTACTTATGCTACTACTGCTACTACTAATAAACTGATAGCAAAAAATCATAGCAGTAGACACGGTGCTCCAAATTTGATATAGAAATACATACTAAACGAGACGAAAACAAAACATATAAATTGACTTTTTTAGCAACCACGAACGCTGGCCCTGTAGCATATTTTTGAAATTCTATCTCAATGGAACAATAGAGCATGCGTTTGCCAATGTTCCATCAGCTCTGGCCCTGGGAACAAACGTGTTGTCGCCCATCGGATACCATCCAGAACCAATAACCCCTTGGATACAAAGGAGTATCTTTATCTACACATAGCCTATATGCAAATAGCTGTTGGTAGGCCACCTTCGTTTCCATCTCTTTACCGTTATAGGAAATTTTGGATGTCTCGTTTGTTACTAAATATTCAAATGTCGCAAAATAGTCACAAGCGGTTTCCGCTATCTTCCACTATCTCCTACTATTAATGAGAGTTGCGATGTTATCTATCGGACTCGTGGTATGGTTGCTAATTAGATGTCCATATAAAATTTCAGTTGCAGCAGGGAGTTCCGCTGTTGCATGATCGGACTGAGATATACGCAATTCACTCCGAACGCAAGACTCGGTGCTAAGGTAGGTAGGGAACTCAAATGTTTCTTGTTTGGTGTTTCCTAATCGGTAGTTCAAACCCCTAGATAAAATGCATAGATTTGAGCCAGCAGAGACTCCAGGACTCTTAATGAAAAAAAATATAGAAGCCAATAGTTTATTTTCGTGTGGTAACGAATGTTTATTATGTACATTAAATATTCGTGCTTTTACAGAGTGTAAGTTCCATAACAATCGGTAGTGTTTTGGGAAGACAAATGTGTATTTTTCTACAGTTTGTGGAGGCCATTGTTTTTTACCATGTGATTAATTTACTCGTTTGGGACATCCAGCATTGATGGCATTGACTACCTTTCCAATAGTAAGAGCTTTCAGATACCCACGCAGCGATAGCAAGTGAAACTACCCCCAAGCTGGCTATTGTTGTGTGTTGAAGATGTGAAATGTGTGAATAGCCTAGAAAGTCTAATGTCGCCTTGTTTCTTAGTACTGAGACGTGCGGCCGAAGTGCGTAAAATTGAGTCTACCAACTATTACTGTTTCCGATATATTATGTATGCAAGCCATTGAAATCCGAGAACTAGTTGAAACGGCAGGGTGCAAGAGATACCCTAGAGCAATGTAGTATGGTGGTATCAGTAGTACCAATAATCCAGGGATTATTATCTCGAGGAAAACTCGCTACCATGTAGTGATCTCTTTGCAAATCATATTTGTTTTTCAGATTAGCGAGTGCCTTGGTTGGAAATTGTCCACGAACATAGGTTATAATAGCCAGATTAATATGAGCCGTAGAGCCACCGTTTGACGGGCTGACTAAAGGATTAGTCTTTTTATTAACCCACACACTACAATGGCGTACAATGGCAGTTGCACACACAGTGCTTCCTGCTCGCAGTGTGCACGTGCGGGTATAAAGTTATTTTTAGTGTTCCCTGCGTAGGGCTTAAATGGTGTCCGCATTCGGAAGGAGAACTTCCGAAATCAGCTGGTACATCTCTGTTTTGGGCCGAGAATGCCAATGGATCCGCGCACGACTAACAAAATCCGGTCTTCTTCGATGGAAAAAACAAAGAAATTTAAGCATCCATTACAATAGGTAAACAGTGACTGCGAAAGAAAACATAGTATTTTTTATGTCGTCGTTTTTTTTCATCTGCCACAAAAAAATACTGCATTTTTTGCATTATTCGTCGGTGTAATTCCAGTCCCGCTAGTGATATCCATCTACATTAGGGGCTATTCCAAAAATAACAAACACAGAAAATCTTTCTCTTCATTGTGTGTCAATGGACGAAAGCATATAAATATGTAGGGAATTCGCATTAGTCGAAAAAATTGAATTGCAGTTCTTTTCTTTTCTTCTTATCTTACTTCCTTAGTATTATTCACAAGTCACTCGCTTTAACACACATTAATAATGCAATTCTCCAAGGTCTTAGTCCCAGCTGCTTTCGTCGCTGCCGTTTCCGCCGGTAACATCACCGTCACCACCGAGGTTGTCGTCACTGACTTCACCACCTACTGCCCATTGCCAACCTCTGTTGTTGTCAACAACAAGACCATCACCGTCACTGAGGCTACCACCTTGACCATCACCGGTCCATGCACCATCCCAACCACCTACGTCACCTCCGCTGCTGAGACCTCTGCTTCTGAGACTGTTGCTCCAGAAGTCACCACTCACGAGGGTGCTGGTAACAAGGTCGCTGTTGGTGCCATTGCTGGTGTCGCTGCCGTCGCTGCTGCTTTGTTCTAAGCTTGCTAGTTTGATATCTTAATTATATACAAAAATTACATATCAACTAGTTTTAGAATAATCTAAATACATACAGTTGGCTTCATGTTTGCTATTGAATTTGTATTGAGGTTTTCTATTGTATTATTTTGAATCACTTATTAATTTCAGTCCGTGAATTTGTTTCGAAAACACAACCTTATAAATTTATTTTATAGAGATGTTCATTTATTGTTCGCTTGACTAGGTATGTGGTTGAAGACGATTGTCTTTCTAGTTTCTTATATATTTGCACGGTATTTTAGGATGGAAGTAGTCCGTCTCCTGCTCTATAGGATAATAATTTGAAGTTTCTTTATTATTAAACATGCTGTAGCTCGATGTAGATTCGATATGAAGTTGTAGATACGATAAGGTTCTTATCTCAGCACTGAATCAATAGATAGACCCTCCGTCTTGTTGAGGTGAGCTGCCGTGGTAAACTATACATCAACATCTAATTTTAAGCCACTTGATGACTTCTGTAAACTTGTACCGTTGAATGTGTTTTCTCAAGTATCAGTTGACAACCCATTGGCTGTTATCGGGGTTCCATAGAAGAAGTGACTATTGATAGTGATAAGAGGCTACACCAGAGCATTTCAAGCGATTCAAATTGCTGATATAGCCTAAACACTCTACCTTACAACAATCTACAAGTATTCTAACTAGTCCATTCAGGGTCTTCTGCTATGGTTAGCGTATCTGGCAGCTCTATTTTAGAGGGCAGCGGATCTCACCAAAAATTTTTGGTAATTGCAGATTAGATAAGCTGATGAGTTCCCAGCATTTTGATGTCACGGCGGGCATAGCCTTGAAGGTGCCTTGTCATGTATCCAGTTTTTTTCTTATCAGTTGTAACGTTCTTCTATTCTTAAGACTTTTTGCTTAGCAACACTTCAAAATCGCCATTACAACAAGATCCAAAGTCATGTAACCACCGTGGTCCAATCTCTACAATGACATTGTAATCGGTGTTTTTTCCGACCCCTGATGATTATGCTCATCAAAATAGCCTGCTCGCTGAGTCGCTCTCGGCAGTTACGAGGTGATGGCACATTATGGTCGTGCGATACCCAGCTTATTTCCCACTTTGAGCTGCAAGTGGACCGGATTTGGTAACATTCGAGCAACGTCAATCGTACGAAAAGTGGCAAGAAAATTTTTACACGAAAATATTGCGGTGAAAACCGACGCCTCGGGGTAGTGTGCTGATTACATAGGCTTGGTGCGTTTGTTTCACACGACATTAACTCATTTTGGGACTAAATGCCATTAATGCAGGCACTGTAGCCACCACCGTATGAAAATATTTTCAATGTTCCGATGTGGGCTTGGTTTCAGCGCAAATATTAATGGTGGAGTGGGGGGCCTCATGAGCTAAAAATAGCATAAGCGTTGCCCCCCACGGGACAATACACATACATTCACATACAGAGAAGACAAAGGATGAGTACAACAGCTCAGGTAAGGGGGTCAGAACTCTCATGTTCCCAGAATCCGGTGATTGAGGATCGTACCCGGTAATTGGCAACGAGACTGCAAATGCTCGGTTAACCGAAACTCCAGAGAATCTGGATGATAACGACCATAAACTAGGTCTTGGCTTTGCTTAAAGTTAAAAGAATCTGGCCAACTGATAAAATATTGCTCTAAATCGGGGCAAGTGGATACTGTGTTTTGTTACAGTAGTCTGATTTACTATGGAATATTGGAATAATAAATATTTATTAGTACTACTGGTAATACGATGTGACATAACCGTCATATGACGGAACACGGAAGAGACTGGTTAAACAACTTGAGGTCTAGAGCCCATTGCATGCGCACCAAAGAGCCAAAGATCTCGGTGATCTCGTATTGGGCAAGCAAAGGTAAGGGGTTCTTGACCATCGTAATGATCGCACCTCAATTCAATATGACCTCATCTACTTTCATACAAAAGTCCATGCGATATGAGGTATAACGATGGTGGACAAATACAAACTTTATCCTCTTTTCTATATATTTGAAGTTTTCGAGTAAACGTATAAACCAAACTCAAGCTAAGGTAAACAACCACATTACGAAGTCAAAAGGCTTCTCACAAGAACTGTTGCACCAGCTTCGGTGGTCTAAATTATTATAGTGAGACTTTCATACAAAATCAGTTATTAATATAGAATTTACGTTTGAAGACAGTTAATCCACCCGCATAGAAATTCATTCACAAGTCTGGCTAATTGTAACCTCTAACTCGCAGACTTGATTACTACTATCAAAATGACATCAATTTAAGAAATGTGCGGTATTTACTCTAAAAACGTAATGTAACCCATTATTATTACTATCTTGCTTGATATTTCTCCGCTCATGAAAGCTTAAAAGCTCCAAGTTGTATGTCTATGAACCACCAGAACCGTAGCTGCACCTCATTGAGTGCTGGTTATTTTCTCCCCACTTTAAAGAACAGCTCACCAAGATATGTAGAAAGAATTGAAATTGAACCTGTTTCCAGACGAAGTCCTTGACATTACACCTACTTGTATCTCTCGTACAATAATATGTAAGCATTTTTGATATTTTCTTCTGTTCCACCATTCAACACTTCATCTTTGGTGATCAGTTTAAGGGTTGTGTCGTCAATTCTAATCCATTCTTGAGTCGAGCTGTTCTCTAATTCAGTGTCGCTATCCGTTGGGTTCTTCGAAGAAACAGTAGTTCTCAATACATCACTAGTATAGTGTCCACCTTCGGCGCTGCTACCGTGATGATATACAACACCGATCAACTTGAAGGTAGCTTCATTTTGGGTCACTATTAACTTATTAGATAACACTTCTTCCGGAACGTGCAAATCATGAGTATAATCGACCTTTTTACGCAATTTCTCAACACCGACATCTTTATCCTTTAAGAATGAAAACCTTTTCAAATGGATAATCAATACACCAGGCAATCTGTCAATGAAAGTTTGCTTTTTAATTTGAACTTCCTTATTGTTGTTGGACTTGAAACTGATCTTCTCTATATTGTTCAAATTAATAAATGCGTCCTCGATCGAATCAGCTTCTGAAATATCCAATTGGAGATTCTGGAAAGGGTCTAAAGTAATAGACTTCTGGAACTGGTTTGGGTTGTTAGCTTTTGGAATAGTAAGCACTGACTTGAACTGCCCACCAAAAATCAAATTAATTGGCGAAGGTTCTATTTCGACAGTTCTCTTTTCAGTGATCTTCTTACTGCTAGGACCGACTTCCTTCCATTCGTTATTGTCGTTACTACTGTTTGACTCAGGCTCCTTCGTACTCTCGGAAGAATTCTTATTTTCGTTTTTAATTATTTTCACGGTATTCTTGATGTTGAACTTAAATGAATTCACCTCTTCTATATCAGCATCATACTCATTGGAAAATGACTGAATCAAAGAGTCGACGCTAGGGGTGTTCAATCTACGAATCTCGCCCAAAAACTCTTCATGAAGTCCGTCCAAGTAATAACCTAAGAATTCTTCAGCGTCTTCTTGTTGGCCCCATCTCAAATGCAGGAACTTTTCATGAGAGATCAAGTTCAAGTAGAAGTTTTCTGGAGATATGGCCTTCTCTTTGACAAAGTCATCTGCGTCGCTAGACTGTCTGTTTGCTGTGTTTTCTGTGAAATCATTGAAGAACTTAATAGAAGCATCTAACAAAGGTGTAGGAGAGGTCTTGCCAAGTGAGCCAATGGACTTAGTTTCAATTAACTTAAGCAAACGGTTGAAAGGAGCGCAATATAACAAAATCTGCAATATGGAGTTCATGTAGCAAATATTACCAGTATTGGTCAATCCCTTTGGCTCTATTTTAAATACCGGAAGATCATTGTTCTCTCCGAAAACAGAGTAGTTAGGGTCATACATAATTCTTAGTATAAGGATACCCATTTGTTGAGCTGACTCGTTTGTCATGTTGAACTTGATTGCTGAAGGAGGAGCTGATGATGATGGAGTAGAGTCCACTCCTTGAGATGGAGAAGGGGTCATATTGGCCGTTGACGCGGTAGTAGTGGCCGTTGTAACTGAGTTGACAGATGACTTGGACCTGGTGTGCTTCACTTTCTTAGCTGAAACGGTTGCCGTTGAATGAAGAATCGATGCCCAGTTGCTCATTGGAATGACAGGTGGAGTCGCTGGAGCTTCCACACTATTAACTGAGTTTATGCTTATTTCCTGGTCGATTTTGGTATCTTCGTCATTCTTCTCTTCTTCAAGAGCTTTTTCGTTTACTTCATTAGATGTGGCAGTAGTAGTGGCAGTTAAGTTATTAGTGGCGTCATTATGGAGGTCGTTACGAATGAAAGTAGTGTTGGTATTGTAGTCTATAATCTTGCTTGCGTTGGTTCTTACGACCAAGCGGCTGTCCAGAGGCTGTGTGAGTTTCTGATGGGCAGCGAGTCTATCATATTTGGCGTCTGCTAGTGCTCTTCTAATAGCGAGAGTGGCCGCACGTTTGGAGGAGAAATCCTCTAATGATGCATTGATGAGCAATGGGTATGCGAATGGAGCTGATGCTGCAGTTGTGGTTGTATTACTAGTAGATTTTGATGGAGAATCAACAGCTCCGGTTGAGCTATTTACGGTAGATGGTTTTGTGGAAGTTCGTGCTATCGTGCTTGCAGAAGCGTGTTGCTTTACACCACTACTTTTGGTAGAATCGCTCTCATTTTTGGAAGAGCCAGATGCCGTCTTGTTATTACTGATGGAGTTGTCTTTGGCATCATTGCTTGTATTATTTGTGGTCTTCTTGTCATGATCAACAGTAGAGCCGTTACTTACATCTTCAGAATCGTCGTTCACCAGCTCGCTCTCATTAGGACCGAGCAGATCCAAATTCTGGCCTTCAGTAAAGCTGTCCTTCGAAAGCTGAACAGGAGATGCCGACTCCAGAGCAAGACTGCTGGTGTTTGGGACCAAAGGTGAGAAAGCATTAGGAGTGGTGGATGACGAATTGTAGTTGTAGTTATTGTTGAAATTGGTATTATTGGCGTTTGTGTTGTTGTAGCTTCCGTTGGGGTAGTGATTACCGTTATTATTACTGTTATTATTGTTATTATTGTAATTGGCATTGTTGCCATTACCACCGTTGCTTCCGCCGTTGTATCTCTTGCTGTTTTTACGATAACCCATCACTGGTGGAGCAAACGGTGTCTGTTGAGGAACTACAAACGGCTGGTTCTGGTAATACACATCCTGAGGATACACTGGCATGTAGAACGGAGGATAGCCCATTTGCATTATGGGGTATCCAGGGTTGGCGTATTGCATGTATAGCTGTTGTTGCTGTTGCTGTTGCTGTTGTTGTTGCATATACTGCTGCTGTTGGTGCTGGTTATGGTGATGCGGTTGTTGTTGATGCTGTGGAGGAGCCTGGTGGTGATGGCTATTGGTGAAAGGCTGGTAAGCCGGAGTCAGCGAAGGACTGAACGAGGCGGCGACACCGCGGAAGCGGTTGGGGCCGGTATTAGAAGTGGATGAAGAGGCTGACATGGACTAAGTTGGCATGGGTGTAGATAGTGCAAGTGCTAGTGTGGAAGAACTATGGCAGATTGAAATCTTTGTGGAAAGTCGAGTCTAGGGCTGATTTGTATTGGATCAAGCGTGACTGATATGCTCTGGTATGCTAAGGCGGGTGGGGGATTGATGTTGAAACGGGATCAATGCAGAATAGCGAATTTCCAGACAATTAGGGGCCGTTGCTGGGTTTCTTTTAAGGGTGATTTTGGGCTTTTTGGCGACTTTTCGGTCTTCAAATGCTATGCAAGGGGACGAATGCTGGGATTGAATGAGGAGGTTGAGGCCTTTTCTCAGAGGATGCTGATTGCGAGGGCTTGGGGTTAGCGGGTGAGACGGGGACGACAGCAGGGGCAAGAGGGGTTTTGCTGCGACTGCTGGTGGATGACGATGGGGGGACAATGGATGGACTTCTGTGGACTGGTACCGACTTTCAGCGAAGAAGCAGCCAACTTCAACCTGAATAATTGTCACCCTTTCAGTGGCTGCTTGGATTTGGAAGGGTTTGGAAAAAATGAGATTGACAATTTTCCTGGGCGGGCACGACCAGACGGTTGGGAGAGGGAGAGGGAGAGTGTGTGGTGGAGGGTGGTGTGGGAATTAGTGAGGGAGTGAGAGAGTGAGAGTGAGTAATCGATGAGAGTTAGTGAGAGAGTGTGTGGTGGAGGGTGGAGTGGGAATTAGTGAGGGAGTGAGAGAGTGAGAGTGAGTAATCGATGAGAGTTAGTGAGAGAGTGTGTGGTGGAGGGTGGAGTGGGAATTAGTGAGAGAGTGAGAGAGTGAGAGTGAGTAATCGATGAGAGTTAGTGAGAGAGTGTGTGGTGGAGGGTGGTGTGGGAATTAGTGAGGGAGAAATGAAAAATAGTGAGGGAGTGAGAGAGGGAAAGTGAGTAATCCATGAGAGTTAGTGAGTGAGTAATCAATGAGAGTGAGTGAGAGAGTGAGAGAGGGAGAGTGTGTGGTGGAGGGTGGAGTGGGAATTAGAGAGGGAGAGAAAGAAAAATAGTGAGGGAGTGAGAGAGGGAAAGTGAGTAATCAATGAGAGTTAGTGAGAGAGTGAGAGAGTGAGAGTGTGTGGTGGAGGGTGGAGTGGGAATTAGTGAGGGAGAGAAAGAAAAATAGTGAGGGAGTGAGAGAGGGAAAGTGAGTAATCAATGAGAGTTAGTGAGAGAGTGAGAGAGTGAGAGAGCGAGAGAGTATGTAGGAGAAATATTGAGACAGAGTGAAAAAATTGGCCTGTATGTGTAGATTCGTGTAACGGGAATGAATATACTGAGAGGATAGACTGAGGGAAAATGAGACATAGTGAGGGATAGTGAAAATAGGGGAAAATAGTGAAAAATAGTGAGGGAGAGTGAAAATAGTGAAAAATAGTGAGGTGGTGCGTACCTTCTGATGCAAATTAGAGAGAGGAGTATTTAGTGCTGGCCAGCGTGCTTTTACTGGTCAGTGTGCTTTTACTATGATGAGTTGAGTATGAGGAGACCGTCACTGTGGTACCGATTTTTCTAATGAGATTAATGGGAAACTTAGAATTCAAGGAGAGAGTCTTATTGGGTGATATGGTACACTGAAGTGAATGGTATCGTCCTCAATTCTTCATCGAATGAGCACAGTGGGAGATTGTTAGCGAGAGAAAGATATTAAAGAGATCGTATGCCCGTGTGCGGCGTTGTGTAGTACCGGAGATTGTCGGTACCCTTGGAAATGCTACTGAGCAATGTGACTAATTTGGCATGCTTAGAGAATTTAGTGCGAGCTTCTGAATGTCAAAAATGCTTAGGCAGGAGCTTACAAGGTGGTCTTATTAGGGCATTGAAGATTGGAGTCCTTTATGGACCAGAAAGTACATCCAAAGCAGCACTTAACTGCGACATTGAACAAATACCAAGAATCTCATCATATATGGATTTATCTACAAAAATCATATAAATATACCCTTCCTGGGGAAATCAACAAACGAGACCCATTGAGTCATCCGGGACGAAAAATCAATAAAGCTCTACTGAGAGCTAATAGCGAGAGAAACATAGCGACAAAAGAGATACTAGCGAGGAATCTCTGATTTGCGGTCCATTTAACGGGTAAAATCAGCAACTAAAGCGGAATTTGAGTCATTTACCAATTCACCAATTTGCCAACAACAAATTTACCCTTAAAAGAGCACTACTTAGATTCACATCATTCGGTTAGTATCGTTTTCCCTGTACCGCCTGTTTTGAACATGTACACACAAGCAAAAGCAACTTGTTCACACTTAGCGAGAACATTTGTGAGAGCATTTGAGAACATTCAATTCCGGGCGGTGACTTGCTGGTGAGGTCTCGCTAATTTGCTAGCGGGGATCATCAATTTGTTACTGAGGTTTTCAGTAAATAGGCTGGAAAGAAGAATGAAGCAGGGCTCAGTTTCTTTAGCATATGGTCATCGTTCTGGGAGTATGTCAATTGGTGCCAATAGTGTTGGATACATGTGTAGGTTCATCTATTCTCTATCACATCACATAACCATAAAACTTACGAAAAAGGTTAATCTTAGTAGCTGCAAAACTCCTACTGAGATATCGGTGTAAGTCTTATAGTCTCTTTCATTTGTTGAACACTATTAGGTACTCTATACTTGCGGTAAGACTAATGACTTCTCTCCACATTTCGCTAGTATTCATATCCACTTAACAAGAGCATATAAGTTATCCCTCTCGGTCTCTATTTCTGTTTTCTGTTCCTCCAAATCATCTTACCATTTCATAATATCGTCATCAGCATTCTTCACTCAACTCCCTCTAAACACCATCTCTTACCAAGAACCTCTCCATTGCAAACGATGATCACTATTGCCAACAAATGACAACAAATAGGAACAGGGTCCAATATCCGACTTGGACATTCCGTGAATAAGTTCATAACCGGATTAGGGCCGTTGTATGATGATAGCAACGGTCCAGGGTCCACCATTTGACCTTGGTCACCTTCGTAGCACTCTTGATACTGATCACAATCACAATACCAATTGCGGAGATCCACCATATGCTTGCTGGTTATCACATTCTTCGGCACAAGCTTCTCTCGAAGTTGTTGGATCCTTGATTCTGTGAATTTCTTATGCGTATCTTCAACATTGTCTTCATCATCCATCTTGATTAACTCTCCGACATTGTTGTAGCATAAACCGATCTTGTATAGCATCTGTCGTATCTCCAAATCATTCAATTCTTTTGTAAATGCAAGCTTCTCTGTTCGATCTAACTCCTTCGCCTGTGCTCTCCTTCTTTTATGAGTATTCAAAGTAATTCTCTGGTTCACCGTCAACTTTATAAAGCAATTTCGAAGTTTGTTTGGTACCGTCAACGTCTCAAAATACTCTTCTATAAGCAGCTCAAGCTCTTGATTATCCGTCACGTCAGGTTTACCTCTTACGTCAACTAGCACCGAGTCGTTTTCTTGAGCTATGATGTCCATCGCTTGGACAAAGATGTTGCCAAATGTAAGTCCCAACACTATGTTCTTATCCTCGTCTATCTGTACCACACCTTCGCTTGTTCCACCAATGTTTTCACCACCATCTGTTAGCGTAATCACCTTCTTCTTCAATGACTGGAGTTCATAGTCAACTAAACCAGTACGATCCTGCTCGAGATGCTTGATCAACGCGTTATAAGGAGTTTCGCTTTGAAACAAGCCCTTTGCAAGAGACGGTAGTAGCTGCAAAATCCCGGCATTTCTTCCTAAGAGCTGTTCATGGCTCATTGGAGGCTTATTGGTATCAGATTTCTGTGAAACCGTCGATATTGCATCCATTTTCGAGGTGTATTAATAGTCTTGTTATAATTCAGTCGTTTTGATGATGTTATTCACTGTTATTGGCCACAACGAAGAGTCGATCCAAACAGTTGTGATTAAATTCAGTACGACGACGACACTTCTGATGCAATGAACGGTGAGCCTGAATCAATAGTTTACCTGCTCCAAGGGTAAACGATACCTGACTGGCTCCCTGCTTCTGCTTGTGCTTCTGCTTCTGCTTCTGCTTGGGTATTGATTAATTAAGTAGCACGACCTAAATTCAATACTTTTCTGAAAAGTATATTCTTTCCAAGTTTACTTTAGAATTTTGCAATATTTTGGGGAATTGCTAAAATGAAGATCTAAAAAGAAGCTACTTTTGAGTTTTGAGTGGATGAATATCTCTATCCTTATCGCTTAATATGGTTACTCCTCTCCGTCTCCCTCTCTCTTCGCGTGTAGAAGAACCCGACCTTCATTTAATGAACATCGTCTACTCTGAAATTAGCTCATTAATTATCTACTTCTAATAACATCATTGGTAGAGTTGCAAAATTATATAAGCATATAAATGGGAAGGATTCATATTACCATGCCACAGCATTGCCGTTATAGAAGAGTTCCAACTTACTTTTATCGAAATGGTGGAGTTCTTTATTGATCTTAGATCTTGGGACCCGTATCGCTATTTTTGCTGAAATATTATAAACTTCCACCCTTCGATTATTCTTCATCTTTGTCTTTGTCTTAATACGATAAAGTTAATACACTCATTCTATCTTAAAAAACGGTCTCTTATCACTCATTCGTTGTTTGCCCCTTTTTCTTTTCACTATACACTTAATTCAATCGTAAGACTTAAAATTAATTCTCAGACGCTCTTACATTAAATGTACTATCCGTTGTTACTTACTATCTTATCTATTATTAGTTATACTCCATTGTGGTTTGGTTCCTTTGACCTAAAGCCTTGCGATACTATGAACAATCACCAATCATGCTATTAATTCACCACAATTAATTTATTTAAATTATTTAATTAACTTATAGACCTTCCACTACCTCTCTCCTCGACATACCTTTCCCATTGAGCCACCCAGATCCGTGGTCTTTCAACACCATTCCTTATCCATTGGTTTGGCTATCAATGGCCTCATACTAGAAAACCCGTCTAATCAAAAGTGCACTTTATGTCTTTCCACATTTGCATTTTATGTCGACTTTTGCATGTTCGCTGCAATCACCTTACACCAAAAAGCGACAACTGTGAATATTGACCCCATGGAGGTGATATGAATAGTAGCTCAAAATTAATGAAATTACTGGAATATTAAGACCGATCGGTTTAGAGCATTTTACATTTTTTAACCAAGCTTTTCACCCATTTTTTGTGTATATTTCCTCTCCTCATCAGTTCCCATTTGGTCACTTGACAGCTTTGCATGTTTGCAGAGTATCTTTACATGTTACGCTTGTCGCGCTTTTCGACACCAAAAATCTTGTGATTTTACATTTTCCATCGTCAATCTTACATGTTAAGTCTCCCTCAACACGTCTGTATTGCATGTTATAAGGGTAATAATGCAGCTTATGTGGGCAACAATACAATTTACATAGATAACAATACAGCTTATAAGGATAATAGTGCATCTTACATAGTTAACAATACAGCTTATAAAGCTAATATTACATCTTACAAAGAGCACAATACAGCTTATGGGAGCAACATTGCACCTTACAATTGTAATAATACAGCTTACCCTCGCACTATCATACCATATTACACATTCAGGGTATATAACATATACATAGAAGACGACCTTTTGCCTCTCTTTGGAGGTATATTCTTCTTATTACAATCTATAGTGCATTTTCGACCTTCTTCTGCCTTTCTTCCGTGTCTTTCACACCTTCTTAACACCTTTCATAACACCCCTCTTACTCACCCCTCTTAAACACCTCCACTTTTACACTTTAACTCATCACAACTTTTACACTTTCACCTCCCCCATTTACACTTTCACTCCACCCATTTACACTTTCTCTTCTTCAACCATAAACCATTCCATCATCACCAGGTCTTTCTCCTTCGTTCTCACCCAAAAACGCCAATGTCGAGTTCAGAATGGCTCCAGGCGCTCCCCAAGCCCCTCCAAGCACAGATCTCCGAGGTCGTCGCCAAAAACCCCCAAGCAGCCCCGGTTTTCTCGGCGTTGTACCACCATCTCGTGCCCAACATCGATAACGGTCCAGTGTCCAAGCGCAAGAAGACCAATGCCCACGCTACTGGCGCCGCTGAAACGGTGAAAAATCCCGTTGCCACCACTCAGAATGCTGCTCCCGCCAATCCTACCGCCACGACTTCGATCCCAAACAACGGAGACGCGCTCAACATCGACGAGAAGACCGCTCTCATCTCGTTGAACGATCCTATAGTGGAAGAAACCGTGATCTTCGAAATCTCCCAGGTTTCGTTCCTTTCGCCGGTCAGAAAGAAGTTGAACTTGACGTTCCACTTGATAGAACGTAATAACCAGCCAATTCCGGTGTTGTCCATCGTCAACCCGAACAATCAGACTCCAGACGTCTCGCTCATCAACTTGCTGAGAGCAATCAAACTATGTGCATTGGTACCAATTGTAGGAAACTCTACAAACCCACAGAAGAAGATCATCGTACTCTTGTGCTTCTGGATTAATGAGGACTTCATCGACGACCCAGCAAGTCCAAAAGATCCGATAATATGCCAAATCAACCTAGATCTCATCAAAAAGCAAATGATCAAGTTGGGCAAACTTCCAGCCAACATCGAGAGCCAGTTTGAAAAGGACCTGAACAGTAACCTCAACATGAATCCTATCCAGGAGCGGATTATAGACTATTTCCAGCGCCAGTTCAAGCTTTGCGGCATCAATTTGGTCAATTACTTGCCTTGTAGCAGTCTTTTCAATAACAAGTACACACTCAACAGTGACAATGCTGTGGCTATGGCCACCAACAACAGCAAGATCAACAACTTGCTCATGGTAGAATGCCACAGAGGCGCCAAGGACGGAGTCTTGTTGTTTTTAACGGAAAATGAGTTCAATGTTCCATACATAATCTTTGGATTCAAGAAGCCAGTCATGCTTTTTGAAGTCTCGAAGGTTAAGCATACTTCTTATAGCAACATTGCCAGACTCACCTTCAGTTTGTTGCTCACGGTGACCACTGAAGAGGAGGAAGAGAAGACTGTCGAATTCAGTATGATTGACCAAGCCCATTTCCAGCTTATAGACGATTACATCAAGTCACAGAATATTAACGACAACTCATTTGACGATAACTTGAGAGAAAAGATTAACGATAAGGAGTCCAAAAACGCCGAAGCGGGTGCAGAATCAACTCTACAAGCAGTTACAGAAGAAATGGACGAAGATGACGAGGATGACGATGCCAGTTACCACGGAGGAGGAGATGACGAAGAAGACGGAGATGGTGGAAGTGATAGTGGCAGTGGCAGCGATGGAGATGAAGAATTCGATAGCGATGCTGGAAGTAACAGCGGAGATGATAATTTGGGAAGTAATAATGATGAAGATGGAGATGATGGAGTTGAAGGCGAAGAAGACGAGGAGGAGGAGATCGAGGAGGTTGATGACGGCGTTTTCAATAAGGCGAAGGAAGAAGAAGAGAGCGAATAAATTGCTGGTGCTTGATGGTCTATTCTTATTATTAAACATAGAATATAATGGACATGACAATGAGACTGCTCTTAGTCCACTAAAGTTGGTGAAAGCTTTCCAATTACCTCTCCTTTAAGGGAGACAGTATTCAACTCCATCCAAATGTATTATACGATTTGCTCCCAGTCAGTAGCCAGCCCCAAAACAAATGTACCATATGGCAATATTAATTATTATCTTTTATAGTAATAGAATCGATTTCGTTAGCTGGAGGAGAAGTCCTTACTTGCCTGTGATAGAAAAGGAGTATAGTAGTATGAGTTTATGGAGAAAGTGATAACAAGTGAACAGAAACGACTTGTGGATATGAAGGACACAATTCTTTGGAATTCTTAATCAAATGCTATCCGAATCAGCATCGTGCTAGCCGATCTATTCATAATCTACTTTCTCTATGAAGTTAATTGGAACACAAACCACATCGTCTACTACTTTTATACTACTTCTACAATACACTGAGAATTCAGGTATACTCAATTCTACAGCTCAAAGTCTCAGATATATCTTATAATAATGATGATAATAATTTAGTAATATATAAATTGTAGTAGACTGAGATGTCATTGCCAAATTACTTTCTAGTATAGCCACCTTCTACGATGACTACTCATCCAGCACTGGCGACTACGTATGTTACAATGCATTCAAAGTGAAAAGGAAGGGGAAACGCCGAAATCTCACGTCGAGATCCCGGATTTCATGAAACTGTCGTCAAACCATCTCCATTGGGTCGGTCTGTGGTGGTGAAGCTTTGCTGTTTATTTGTATGGAGCTCCAAATCTGTCGAACAAAGAGAAGAATCTGCCTCTCTTGTCGGCGGTCATTCTGTGGTCTGGTACTTCTTCGAACTCGTAGAAGGCGTCCTTGAGGGCTCTCTGCTCACGCAAAATAGCCAATCTTCTCTCGAGGAGCTTTCTGTTGTTCTCGATGTATCCGTCGAAGATGTAGTAACCTCCAACGAATACAGTCGAGGATAACACATAACCAGTGACTCTATCCCATGATCTGCCGTAATTTTTGCCCACAAGTTGGACCTGGAAACGTCTGGCGGCTGCACCAAGCAACCCACTAAGTAAGAATCCCGCAGTCGAAGGCATTGTGCTGTTATTGACCTTCTTGAAGAACAACTAACTCTAGATAAAACCATTGCTAACAATTTTTATTTGACTTTTCATTGGTGAACGAGGAAGCCGTGTGCAGGTATTTGATGTGGTAGCGCATGCTATAACCTATGGTAGCGTTTGGTAGGTGGTAGATACTAACGAGGAGGATGTGTGGTAGGCAATCGAATGGAATCAAGAGTAGAATAAAGGTATAGAAATAGAAAACATAGTATATGTGGATGTACTACAGATATATTATGAATGTATTGCGTTTGTTGATGTATTTTATATGTATCATATGTAGTGTGAGTCTCTGTAATATTTGTTGTACGTTGTACTTGAACGCTGTATGTACCAATGTGCATATTTTGATGTATAGGCGTCTAAGTGAGCAGTGATGTTCGTAAGATGATTTGAGTAGTCTCGAAGAAGTTTCAATGGAATTGTATTCTTGTTTCTATAATTCGTTGCTTGAGGAATGTATTTAGTGATTGGTTTCATGTTCACCATGTTTGTTCCAGTAGTAGCCCTTTCTAGAGACATGGGACTCCACCCAAAGAGGAAGGTGCGCTCCACATAAGCAGTTTTGCAATTTTGCAACAAGAGCAGGAGAGAGCTGAGAAGCATCGAATTACAAAGAAATTTGATAGGAGAAGATGTAATGAGAAGAATATGCTAGAATATTGGTTCACTTCTGTAGCTCTAGCTGTAGTTCTGAAGATTGAAACTATGATCAAATGATAAGGGCTACCACTCAGGCCCAAAGCCCAGCGAACAAGATGCTTCAACCTTCTACTTAACCCTAGTTTCCACTACAAAAGAACAAAAGATAACCGGGAAATCATTATGCCACCTCCATAAATGATAACATACTTTGTATGCTCCATCCCTTCCGTTTCCCTGACATAAATACAATTACAAACTTGATTATCCCAACAATTTCACCACATAATATACTGCGGCGTGGGTCCCATTTCACTATCGACCGCTTAACCAAACTAATTTAATGGTATTTATCACATATTGGTCCATTAAACGTAGCTCCTATAGTGAAAATTTCACCAAATCCGATTCCCTGCCACATCACAACCCCTACATAGCAAAATAACATCCATACAGACCAATATCTTACCCAAATTCCACCATAACAACCGACCCTTCCATCGATCTATAAAGACATCTAAACCAATTTATATCACGTGCCTTCTCATTCCTTACTTCTCCACAGTTAACGAAGGAAAGGTTTAATGTCCACCACATATGACTCTTCTTCTTCACCATTGTGTAGAAGAGACATTCTGGAAATAGACCCAAGGCACACCACTGGCTCCCAAAATGTCCAAGCCAATCAATTTTTTCAAGGGACACCCAACACGGAATTTACTCCCTGTCCAACAGATAGCTGAATCGTATAATAAGGTGTTGCTTGGTAGTGACTACCTTGCCTACGATGCGGACCCTTTGAACCAGCACCCATTGACCTATGGTACGGACCCGGGTAACTACGACGTTAGAACTACCATTAGCGAGTGGGTCAACACCAAATTTCAGGCTCCAGTGTCGTCTCCCGCCAACATTAACTTAACGGCTGGTGCTTCTTACGGGATAGCAAATATCTTGACTTCCACCACTGACGCTGCTACTATCACGAAACAGGCGTTTATTGTGTCTCCAACGTACTTTTTGATCAACAGTGCTTTCCTTGATGCTGGTTTTGATGGGAAATTGACTGCTATCAGCGAGACTCCGGACTCTGAATACGAAATCGATTTGGACCATTTGGAAAAGAAGTTGAAATACCATAGTCTTGGACTTCAAAGCGGAGAAGGCAAGGAGATCAACGTCATTAAGGATCCAGTTAGAGGACAGCGTAAGTTATACAGATTTGTGATGTACTTGGTTCCTACTTATTCGAATCCAGGTGGTCTCACTTATTCTATTAAAACCAGATTGAAATTGATTCAATTGGCTAGAAAGTACGATTTACTTTTGATTAGTGATGATGTTTATGAGTTTTTGGACTATACTTACAATCCAACGCCACTTCCTCGGTTTAACTACTTGGATGCTGAGTCAATTCCACCATACAAGAAGTTTGGTAACACCATTTCGAACGCTACATTTTCGAAGATTATTGCACCAGGTTTGAGAGTTGGATGGCAGGAAACACCAACCCCTGCCCTTGTCGAGCAGCTAGCAGAGACAGGAGCTAACAAATCGGGCGGTACTCCTGGTCAATTGGCATCTATAGTTGTGCAAGACTTGATAAAAACAGGTCAGATTAATGAAATTATTGAGAATTTCAGGAAGACCTACAAAGTAAGAGCACAAACATTGATAGCAAGTGCCATTAACTACCTTCCTCCTTCGGCCAAAGTATACGGCGGTCAGGGCGGATACTTTTTCTGGGTCAACATCAAAGGAGATATTGATCACAATAAGGTGGTCAAGGTCTTACAAGATGAGTACCAAGTTGTATTGGCATCAGGAGACCACTTTGAAGTGAGTGGTGACGTCAAAGGCTGGGGTAAAAACTGTGTGAGATTATGTATTAGTTACTTAACTGACGAAGAAATCGAGGCTGGAATTGAAGCTTGGGGCAAGGTCTTGCAAAAGATCTACCCCGAATTATACTCGTTGTGACCCTAGATGTTAGTTATTGACTTCTGAAGAAAAAGCACAACATTCATTAGTCTCCTTTTCTTATTAAATCAGGAATGTCTTAGTAAAGCAGTAATTGGTCTCATTAGTGATCGATACGGCGAGTGAAATGCATTCATCATAATAAGTAGAGATTAGGAGTATACGAACTATCGAAATTTCAAAAGCTTACCTTTGACATTGACAATTTTTATTTAATATAATAATCAACTCAAAGTACTTAATGGACTAGTAATACTATTTATAGAGAACAGCTTCCACCGCATATTACCGAATGTTTCAATTCTAGAATTAGTCATAAATTTTGCTGGCGGTAATCGAACGGGACTTGCTTTAAAATTTCAGCAGCAGATGAAGGGTTTTAACTCGAACGAGACACCCGCTTGAATGCAAAGAGAAAATAGAAAGTATCGGTAGTAGAAACCCTTTTAGGTTATAAAAGACAATTTTACGGTTTTACATTTGCTTGTATTTATAAAATTGATGTTAAATCTATGGTTTCAGTTCTCCTACACACACAGTGTACTTAATGCTCCTACATTTCTAACTCGCTACACTTTCTGTTGGCTTATATTCCCTAGATAGTCTATATTAATTTGAAGAAAGCCTATTCATTACCCTTTGGCCTAGTTTCCAAATAACTCTTGTACATTGACATCAGATTCAATTCCACAGTAGCCGAAAAATAGCTCCAAGAAACTCTAAATATAATTACTGCAATGAACCTCCGCCGCTACATAAAATTACTTCACCGAAACCACCACAATGGATAATCGCTATGACTCATTTCACACCGATTATGAACCCCATAAGCTATACCCCCAAAAAAAGAGACTGCAAAATCCAAGCCGCATGCACCCTATTTGAGATTTTAACTTTATGTCTGACGCTCTCTCTACAGACATTTTACAGTCAGACAGTACAAGGAAACGACAGAGAAAAAGCGACAAGACGGATTGCAGTTTAATTTCCACCTGACAACAGAAACCTCATTTTGCACTTTACTCAATGGCTGTAAAACCATCATAACATTACGTGTAACAATAGAGTTAAGAAGTAGTAACAATATAACATAAGCCTTATTAAGAATAGTAGTATTAGTGGATTGAGTGGATTGTCTAAAGAAATATCAACAAGTAGGAATAGATTTGCAAGTTGTAATATCTTTTGCAGCACCGAAATCTTGAAATTAAGCTGCAAAACTCGTACTATCGTACTGAAAAGCGTGTAATCGTTAGTAATCGTCATTCTACCATTCCTATTGGTGTACTGATTTCTGATAAGCTAAAGTCGCTTTGACCCCAGATTAGTCACCATGTCAAGAAAAACGACAACGGATTACCCCTTGAACAATCTGTTTGTTCCTCCAGAACAGGGCACTCACTTTCCCCTGATCTACAGTAGCTTGCCCAGTGGAATTGGCCCCATCAATAGTCGGCTTTCGTATTTCGAGAATATCTCGTTAATTCAACATATACAGTCGATGCAACAACAGACATCGTTTCCTATAATCGAGAGTCTAAATGGTATAAACACTAAGTTAGATAAGCTAGTAGCATCGCTTGACAGTCTTGCTCTGCAAGTCCAGCAAATCCCAGTAGTTGGTGCTTTCTTATCTCCCGTGTCCAATCTGGTAGTTTCAGTTCCAAACGCTTACATGGTCCAATCTCTTCCAGGAGATGTAAATCAATCTGCTCGTCAAGTTCATGTGGGATGGACAGAATCTTTGCCACACCAAGATTATGCTCCTAATAAAGAAGACATACCCAACATCTCCAATGGGAGCATCGAGCCATCGCTTGATCTGGAAATGGCAAAGCATGCCTACATGGACAGGAACAACTCAACAAATTTGACCGCATTTTACAATGAATGGTTCATTGGCTCCGAGACTCAGAAATCGGTAGTCTGGAAAAATGAATATTATCGATCCAAATGGAGAGGAGATGGAACTCTTAAGTGGTTCTACTTTCGAAGGGCTAAAATCATGCCCACCTTGGACATGATTAGTCAGACTCACGGGATCGCCCCAGCAATTGTGCTTGACCATTTCAGAAATTTCATGGAAAGTAAAAAGTTTACCATATGTCGCTTCAATAAGTACATTGAACTCCATCCTGATAAATTCGAAATGCTCATATTGAAACGTCACAAGAAAGTAAACCGCACACCGCATCTCAATTGATGACATGTACCTTGCTATAGTTGGAATAAAACTTGCTTGCCTGCAACTTCAATACTGACTAGCATCAATCTACACTAATTGCTTCAGTAATTCACGTTATACCTTAATTTCATGACCACACAAAACAAGTTACTCGGCTTCTTCACGAGTCTTCTCTTCCAGGAAGATCCCGCTCTTTTCATTGAAACCGTTCTCACTCTCCTCTAATAATTGCTTGCCTCCATTTCTGTACTTTTTCTTTTCAAGGAAGTACGTACAAATATATACGCAAGCGGTGATAAATTCCATAGTGGTTGCCATACAATATTCATAAGCAACAAAGGAAGAAGAGAATCCCTCCTGAGTATAATTTGAGATCAAATAATAATCCATCTTGTCCACGTAGATGGATAGAACACCAAATATACCTCTCACTAGAAGGAATGGAGCAACGATAAAAACGGCATAAATATTATAATGCCTGATTCCTTCGATAAAGAAAGAGCGCAAACCGAAGTAAATTGCTATTGCTGATTGAAGGAGAAACACAGCTTGACCGATAGTCCTCAATACTTTCGAAGTGGTTATCTTTCCTGTACCACTGCTAATTTCCTCCACGGTCAAACCCGCCAACATACTACCACCAGCAATGATAAAGGAATTTGCTGGAATCAACAATAAATGGAAAATAAGAGCTGGGTTACGCTTGGCCTGCCAACGCTCCCTCCAATTGGTAGCTAATGCTAATTTTTGGTTAATTTCATCCTTCGAGGGTCTAATCCAGGAAGTACCTAATACATATTGCTGTGCATTCGCAATGAGATGGAATGATGCTAAGATAAGAACAAAGTAACCCTCAGCCGAAAGCACCAAGTATGCAATTAACCACTGGAAATGTTGCCAACCCACGACGGCAAACGCAACACCACACAATTGACCTCCTACTCTAAGGAGACCGTGAATTAAAAGAGATGTATAAATACTTCTCCATTTCCTTACTTGTGAAACCACTAATATAGCGAAGATAGTATATAAAGCATACAACGCCAAGAAAATTGACGCTGCAATACCTGAACTCTGAGATACAAATGCCATATTTTATATCTCAATGATGAACATAGTCAAATCTGACAGCGAAATCTTGGATCAAAATGGAAATAAGGATTCTATATATAATAAATATTTTGGCCATCCAAAATATTCTAGTGGAATGCTAAAGGGCACACGCTTCAATCACATTATTTTTTATTAGCGTATGCTTAATCAAAACATAATGCACAATTCAATTAACTTTGAACAATAGTTGGCGCCGTGCACCTACACAACTAGTTTGGTTTAATATGTGTGGATTTACGGTTCAAGCCGTTTCACTGCCTTGTAACTGCTGTCACATTATAGGACGTAACCGACTCTGCATGAAATTATGCCCCAGTAAACTGAGTGGACTAGGAGCGGCTTTCGCCAAAACTCGCTATTCTCGTATGCCGACCCCTATTTGAAATTGTATGACGTAAAGTAGAGGAGAGATAGTGCTGAAGACATACCAGGCAAAAATATTTTTTTCCGTTTTGACGGGTATAATATTTCATATGACTACCCATACCGCCGATCTTCAATTCACGGTATAACAATTTACCAGAGCCGTATCTCCTACCACAACCAACGCTAGTATCAACATTTGTAAAGATGGCCCCATATGTACAGCTCCCTTTACGGGGACAACAAAGGTACTAAGTTTGGAACAGCCCTGCGTGGGAAGGGCTGAAAATAATACAATACAGAATAATAATAATCTATTGTACTGGAGCCAATCGAATTGAAAATGAGTGATCCTAAGGGAAATGGGGCTTTTAAGTGATTCCTAATATATCTGTAGAACGTGTGGTAGGCATGGATAAAGGAGCAAGAAGGGTCTATCCTGACCCCACCGACGACTAAATTTATTGGGAGCCTATATCCGTCTTCGTCGTCAACAAGCTTCTGACCGGAGAAGCCCGTGACGCAGCACGTTTTACAGCACATAACTAGATGATCACGAACTATTCCTTGTAGAGGCTGTTGTTGAGTATAGCCCTTGCCCCAAAGGAATAGAAGTTTGTTTACAGGAACAATACAGTAGAGCCCACCTCAAATCTTGTATTCTTCCAAGATTTTGGTCAACTCATCGCTCAAAGAATCACTACACTAAAATAAACTACAATGATGCGCTTTGTCAGCCATCTATTATTCATTCTTTTCCGGAATCATTTCTAAAGTTAGCTGTTAGTACTCCATTTCATCTGAAAGAAAACTATTCATTTTGTCGTAATTATATCAGCGTAGATCTTGGTGTAAACTTTTTGTATTCTCATGAATTTTCGATAAAGGCGAAGATTTCTCATCACTATAATTGACAAAGACAAAAGGCAAGATGCCTTTCCTTTAAATTAGAAACATACTCTTTAGATCTCAACCTGAACTAAAAATGTCCTATCTTGGACAACTTCCACAGCACAAGAACAACTTCTACTAAAAGAATACACTTAAACTTAAACTTAACTAACGAGCTTTATAACGTCCCTGAAAAATTTTTGTTCATCTCAATCTGGTAAGGTTACCCGGATTCCAGGATAAGAGCCCTATTTGCGGCAATTGAATTTGCAACATCAGCGGTTAGCAGCCATTAATAGTAGACGAATGATGGGAATATCGATATTAGGATGATTGGTAGGATCCAGGATTGGTCGTTCAAGTACTTCAAGCATGACATTTCAGCTTTATCATTTTACTCATACGCCTTGGATTGGGTGTTTTATGTCACTGTGTTAGTAGTGGTCATTCTATATGGTACAATCATTCCTCCTAGATACCACGAGTTTCTGCTTCAGGACATTTCCTTGATGTATTCGTATAAGACAGAAGATGAAACGGTGATACCCATATTTCTCTTGGTTTTGATATCGATAGTATTCCCTGCATTGCAATTTTTCGTCTGTTCACTCTACAATAGAAGAACTCTTTCCCGAGCTAGACAAGCATGGGATATCTTTGTTGGCTTGATGTGCCTCTGTGGTAGCATGGCCACTCAGCTCATGATAACGTGTATTCTTAAGAATATATGTGGATTGCCAAGACCTGACTTAATCTCACGCTGTGAACCCTTCGTAAGCCCTAGTCCGCCAATCGGGTTGGTAACAATGGATATTTGTACCAATGACAATGAATTCGTATTGCAAGAAGGATTCAGATCCTTTCCAAGTGGGCATCTGTCCACTGTCTTCTG
Organism: Scheffersomyces cryptocercus; assembly: GCA_030555905.1. NCBI lineage: Eukaryota > Fungi > Ascomycota > Pichiomycetes > Serinales > Debaryomycetaceae > Scheffersomyces > Scheffersomyces cryptocercus. The sequence goes on along the minus strand of JANIVO010000007.1, from coordinate 31,840 downwards.
TGGTATGGTCATATCAAGCCTCAATATATCGGGAAAACTTCAGGTGTTCGACAAAAGAGGCATATCATTCAAAGTGATCTTGGCCATATTCCCAATAATGGTTGCCTGCTTTGTTTCGTGTACAAGAATAAGTGACAACAGGCACTTTTTGCGGGATGTGATAGGCGGCTCCATCATAGGGACTAATGTGGCCGTATGGTTCTACTGGCAATACTTCCCAGGTGTCTTCCACTTGGAGAATGCTGGAAGAGCTTATCCCCCACGAAGAATAGGTGTTGCCAACTTCTTCAATAATGTTGGTGGATTCTGGGCACTTGAAGAACGACTTCCAGGTGCTTTTAAGGAGAGGATCCTAAACTCTTCTTCTGTAATATCGCTGCTCAAGGATATAGATGAGACGCCTAATGAACATTTCTTGGACCCCGAGCAATTGATGGATATTCCCAGCAACATTGAGTACTTCAATAAGCTACGAATTCGATTGAAAGACAAGTTTCTTGATCTCAATCACAATAAAAGCATTCTACCTACATGAAATTAACATAATACGTGAATTAATATGCATTATCGCCGATTGAGATACATAAAGTAGCATCGGCGTGAGAAAATACTGAAACCGTGGCTGTCTATAAGAGATTTCTAGCTTTTTTCCTTGCGTTAGTTAACTTATTGGATGTTGACTCGACTTCTTCATTAAATTGGTCCAATAACTCATTCTGTTCCTCCACTTCTGCATTGATCATCTCACCGATTTGTCTCTGTCTTGCAACTATTAACCGTAATTGTTCCAATTCCTGGTCCTGTTGCTGGTGAATTTGAAGTTGATGTTGTAACAATTCTTTGTTATCTAAGCTGATGGTTTCCTTCGTTTCTTGTGGTGGACCTCCTAGAACTCTCTTCGATGAAGTCAGGTTTGGAGTGCTTGTACCACGTAACTCCTCCACTGGAGTACTAGCTATACGGGTTGCATTCGCAGAACTTACCAAATCTTGTAGATTTGATTGTACTTCTTTAAGTAAAACTTGTCTTCTCAGAAACTCATCAGATGCAAGGTTCTTCTTCAAGGTTGAATTCAATGACTTTAACAAGTTCACAAATGCTGGCTGGTAGATCTTATTGATCTTGTCTCTAGTCTGTATTTTCTCTCCGATATTCGAACTCGATTTGGCTTCGGTTAATGTATCGTGAATGCTAGACTTCAAAACTCTAAATATCTGAAGCCAGTTTGATTCATCTATTGAGTTGGCATCTATGGTTAGACTTGCTTCGTTTGCTTTACCGTTGATAGAACTGTGGAAAAGAGCATTGCTGAACGTGAAATTCACAGGTAGTTGCAAGAATTTGTGGAGCAAGTCGTTATTCTGAATGGATGGTTCTCTGATAACAGAATCGAGAAATTTGGATAACTCGACTTTGCGCTCTTCAACGATGCTATTAGTATTAGTCTTGAACCAGTTGACACGCTTCGAAGGTAAGTGGTAAGGGAATTCTTTGGGTGAAATACCTAAGTCGTTACTTAAGTTATTGAGCAAGTCTTCGAATTCGGAGTACCTTCTTTGAACAGAAAACGAGCGTAGAGGTAACTGGATCATTATATTGTAGTAGACGACACCGCTGTGGTCAGACGTCGTGGGGATAGATACGACTTCCGACATGCTGGCGTAGACTTAGAGGGTAGGAAAGAGGATTAGTAAAGCGTTATGGATGAGAGGAAATCTTAACTATGTAGTTACAACGAGCGAATTTGGACTTAATGAAGAGCACCGAGAAGAACAATTAGGAATCAACTAATAAGACAAACTTACACAGACGCCACCGACAACACGAAGATGGAATGACATATACTAAACCATGATAAACGATACGAATAGTCAATAATAATAGTGTTCCTGTGTGAGAAGGGAGACATTCTTCATGAAGACATTATAAGAGGAAGAGACATAGTACAGTGGATGTTGTACTGTGGAGAGTCGACGGAGTATATTTGCCTTATATATACCTTTGACGAAGTAGATCTACCTTAAATATATCATCGTTCTATGAATTAGGGTTAAACTTCAATTGCAAATATCAAATACATAATACCATACTTCTCATATATTGAATAATCCACAGCTGTGTTCAATGCATAGAATACAGTATCAGGGAATAACCACATTTCTTGCAAAATTTGCACCATTTGCAACATTTATCAACGGAAGTTTGACCTCTCCAATTCCACACTTTCATCGTTATCTACCCACTACCTCTTAATTCTTAACTCTCCTTTGCATCTCTCCATTCATGAGCCTGTAACATGGGCTATCTCCACATCGTACATAGTACATAGCAAGTTGTATTCCTGTACCTGCGTAACGTCACTTGTACGTTTTCAACTCCAATTACATGGTCGTGGTAGCGCCGTCTAGATTGCTACTATATCATAGCATACAGGAACATGATGCAATAGGTGAAACTGGTTAAGGTAAGGTTTGCTTTTATGGTGGTATTAATAGTACAATTGCTTAGTTGCTAACGACTTGGATGAGATTTAGAGGCGTTCTCGAGAAAGCTGATCGAGGAAAGTTCTTTACAATTTAATAAAGGAAGTTTGTTTCTTCCAATTGATAGGTGCATACAAATCGAGCCTTAGTATTCAGTAGCAATCTTCCAGCCTTGATCCAGAAACACGGGTACAATTGCAATGTCTGCCTACCAATCGATTGAGGGCGATGATGATCGCTCCAAAAAGAGCGCAGTACCTGAAAATAGCAGCCAACATGGAATAAGGCACATCAATCCTTCTCCAGTCGACTCTACCGCTACATCTGATCTCGAACAGAGGCCATTGCTTGACCCCGAGCATGATCATGATTATCTTGATCCTGATGACCCCCTTGTTTCCCCTTTGAATTTGAGAGATGTTAGACTTTTGAAAGTTGGAGTCACAGTGCTCATTATCATCAATTCTATCCTTGTTTTTGTACTTACATTGACAGATTTCATTTCAATTCCTGGCCTCAACAACAGAGGAAAGTCTTTCCTAGATCTTGACCTAATTCTTGTCTCCTTGCTTTCCAACGCCGTTACATTATGGTGTTTCACCGTCCCCGTTTACTACGAAAGAATAATAGGATATGTGACAGCTGGGCTTCTATTTCTAGACTTTCTAGTCATATTAGCTGTGCCATACATGAGAGGTCAATTTGGGTTTATAGGTAGCCTTTTCTTGGTATGGACTGGATTGAACATCCTACTCAATTCGTTCGTTGATTACTGGGTTGAAACCAGTAAACATAAACAAGAAATCAAGTACACTGGTCGCATAGAGAAGAGAAGAACAGTTGGAGAAATGTTTGTTGCACTCGCAAAAATCATAATTAAAGCATTCTTAATTTGGGTAGTTTGGTGTATTAGTGTGACCCTTTGGTTGCAGTCGTTTGACTCTCATGAAAAACCATGGGGTAAGATGGTCAGCGTTGGTGATGATGAATTCAAAGTACATTTAGCATGCTTTGGTGATATTCACAATACAACTGATTTTGAAAAGAAGCAACCTATTGTATTAGTTGAAGGTGGCCAATTGTCTTCCAGTGAAGCTTTCCAAGAATGGGTAGAAGAGTTGCACCACTTGAACAAACTTGATAGATATTGTGTTTGGGACAGACCAGGATATGGTTTCTCTGATAGTGCTCCTTCTCCAGTTTCCGTTGGTATTATTGCAGGCTACTTGGTGGAGGCCCTTGAAAAAGAGGAAATAGAGGGTCCGTTTAGTTTGGTTGCATTTGATGTTGGAGGATTATACTCTAGAATGGTTGCTTCTAAAATACCAGGAAAGATTCACTCCATCCTCTTGGTAGACAGTTGGCACGAAGACTTGCTCAAAAAGTGGCCTTTCAGTGGATCTAACAGAAAGAATGAAAGCGCTCATGTTTTTAAACACATTTTAGAGTTGATGAACAACAGAACGGGGTTCAAGCTTTGGTTCAAAGGGTTAGTTTCACCACTTGGAATCATTTCAAACATTCATTGGTTTTTCCATCCTCGAAAGCACTCCAGTAAGAGCAGAATATTCGGCTCTGACATGTACTACCAACCGAAGTATGTAAGAGCCAGACTCCAAGAACAAGTTACGTCTGCCCTCTTATCTTACGGTGAAGTAAGGAATTCAGATATACACGATCTTCCAGTCAGTGTGATCTCGTCCGACTTTATGATCAAAAACTCGCTCAACTGGGGCAAATGGCAAAGAGAGCTTACCAAGTTGAGTTCTAATACAATCGAGTGGGTAATTGCCGAAAACAGTGATCACTTTATTTGGAAGAGCCCTAGAGGCAAAGAACAACTCCAGCAGTTGTTATTAAGACTTGTTAGCGATAAGAGTAATTACTAGGTAGATATATAATGGAAAATATTAATGAGAATATGAACTCAATTGGTCACAACTGGAGGATATACTATGTAAATATGTGATGATGTAGGACATCCAAAAATCTTATAGCTTGGTTGCAAATGTTAAGCTCATGACTGAAACCTCTCAAATTTGCCCATTTCTTCTGAGAAACACCCAATCCACGATCTAAAACCACCCTCAATCATTACCGCAGTACTTCAAAATACCATAACCAAATCAAATAATTCATCCTCTGGCATTAAGACTAAACCAGCCTAACACTAATACCGCTGCTTATCCTAGCCCTCTTTATGTATTGCGGTGATGATCCTTGCTTCCATCCAGTAACATCCGTGCCGCCGATTCCATTTGCAGCAATCTTCGTAAATAAACCTGGCGAAGACCAGTCCCAAAAGGGTAATCACTGAGCCCAGATAGCCGTTAATACATGTTTATTATTATGGTATTAATAATAACAGTATGCTATGAACAACTTCGCAGAGTGATAACAGACTACCTACCGCCACAGACCTGGCAAATCCTGATACACTGCTCGCGATCCTCGGTGCCGATCTGTACGATATTATTCCAGCTTACGACGAGATGGTGTCTTGTGTTGTACCACTGAGGCATCTAATGTTCTACCACCCCCGCTAGCGACCCCCACGCATATACTTTGGCTCAATACTGCGGCACGGGTGCAAATATACGCCAAGTCTCCTTGTTTTGTTCTTCTGCCCCAAAACTTTTTGCCTCATAATGTCACGTGCCCGCCAATCCCTACATTTTTTCGGTGGTCGTTTCTGTAACAAACGGAATCGTAACGACCAGTCATTAAGACACCTTTTAGCGTGTAGAAGACGACCAGTTATTAGTATTGCACCAGGGGATTTCTGACTTGTAGTTCCACCCAGCATCTGTATTCAGCCGAGAGAGCTTGCAGTCCGACTTTCAGCTTGTTTCGATCAGCCGCTGTTGTTTTAACTGTCGTGATATCCCAAATCTTCTGTGTTCTGTGTTGTCAGTAGTTACACCACACTATCAGCCGTAACACAGTCAGCGCCCACAAGGAAGGTATCTACCGTAGAAAGGGGTACTTACACCGGTCTACGAGAATCTCAAGCGGGTCCAGGCTCACCTCGGTGACTTGTATTGCTTCCTTACTGGCGCTTCATCGTAGCAGTCCATCGCCAGTGCCTTTATCGTTGTTGGCGGTATCCTCATAGTTAATTTTGCCCAGCGACAGTTAACAGAGGAAGGTAATAGAAAACCAACTACGCACCTCAGCGTTAGAAAGTTCACCATAGCATAGCATAACTGACTGACTGAAAAGCCCCACGTTGATCTTAGATATCGAAACTACCACTGCTGTACCATCCATTGCCGTCGTTGTCAGCCCCACCTAGTACTGTGTGCGATTACTAAAGGTTACTAAGAAATTCTAATAGTCAGCACACTGTTATCACCCCAGCATATTTTCATATTATTACCACTATTTCATCCTAACTATCTACCAAGAACACTCGCATATGATGCCAGAGAATACCAGAGACGTCCTTAACCCTCCGGCCCGTGTCATCTCGTCGTCCACCAAGCGTACCAAAAGCACTACTCCCCCTCCGCTATCATCTCCACCAACAAGTTATCCTTCATCACCAATCACTGAAACATTAACCCTGAACGACATACAAAACAACCCACAACCACCTTCTGGTATCATAAACAGAGCCCTTACTAGAAGCGATTCTCAGTCCAGCTTGAACAACTCCTCCAACAGCTCCATTCCCGTCAACTCAACCTCTGCTCATGCCTCCAATAATAATAGTAACATCCTCTCAAGCAGCCCCAGCCAGCCTCCACAACCACCTAATGTAACCAGACGGTCATCGTTCGGACTCAACTTCCTTAGTTCATTCACAAACTCTATCAGAACAGGCCATCCTCCTTCTCCAACGGAAAATCCACACTCGTTCATGTCTAACAGTCCTACAATCGCCAATTTGAGTAGTTTCGCTACCTTAGAGGACGAGCTCATAGCACCCAATGGAAATAGCAGAGCGCACCAGCCAAGGAGTAGAAGAAATTCGGCTCGCCAGAGCAATAGACTTAGCAACTCGCAAGGACCCCATGCTAATGGTCATGGTGTAGATCAAGCTGTTACACAGCAGGAAAGTCCTAGCAGCAACAATGCATTCGATGAAGCCCATGACGAAGTGACTACCCCCAACGGAACGGTGGAGAATAATGGTACGCGCGATGGTCGTAACGACAGTATTGTCGATAATCACGATGAAGAATCGACGCCAAACCCACCTCCTAGTGGGGTTGCTTCATCTAGTAACTTTAATGCAAGTAGTAGTGCCCCAGGTACTTCACATTTGGAGACTACGACTCTGGCTGAAATCAGGTCCAAAGAGCAAGCAGCAATTCTTGCAGAAGTAGATGATTTCATGGGTGACGACAAGTCCAATGGTATAGATAAGGATGGATTCTACTCAGTGAGATTGACACCCCTTATTGACCACTCATCTTCCGCATCAGGCCTCTACTTTTCACCCGTGATACGGAAAATCAAACCAAGTTCCAATATCTCCATTGGACGTTACACAGAGAAAAATAAAGCTGCTGCTCATGCTCCTCAGGGGTCGTCGGCCCCAATAGTTTTTAAAAGCAAAGTGGTATCCAGAACTCATGCATTATTCCAGTGTAACGAAGATGGTCAATGGTTTTTAAGGGATTGCAAGTCTTCTTCTGGAACATTTCTCAATCATATAAGACTCTCCCCTGCCTCCCAAGAGTCAACTCTCATGCCTTTAATAGATGGAGACATCATTCAATTGGGAATGGATTACCGTGGAGGAACGGAAGAGGTTTATCGTTGTGTGAAGATGAGATGTGAGTTCAACAAGAGTTGGCAAAGAAAAGTCAATCAATTCAACTTGGAAATTCACAAGAAGCTCAAAAACTTGCAGATTAACAACGAAGATAGCGAGGAGAACAGACTCGTTACGAACCCTATTACGGGCTCGTCCACTAATGTAGATGATTTGGCTGAGTGTGCCATTTGTTTGATGAAAATCGAACCGTGCCAGGCATTATTCATCAGTCCTTGCTCTCACGCTTGGCACTACAAGTGCATCAGACCTATTATCATTAAGAGTTATCCTCAGTTTTACTGTCCAAATTGTCGTACAATGTGCGACTTGGAAACCGATCTCGATGAGGACGACTAGGGATATAGGACTACCGTAAGAGCATTTAAGTAGAAAGTGATACGAGATCCTTTCAAAACGAATTACCTGCTTATGCCTCATGTCATGCATCTTCACTTCTTCTTTGTATAGTTTTATCATAGAATGTCATAATGTATACAAACTAATCTTTAATGTTGTCTCACAGTAGCTTCTCTCTGGATGGTGAAAGAGCTTTTAATCTATCAAAAGAATCATACGCCACCTACTGAGGGCAAGTCAATAGCAGAATATATTTGCATTCTACAGCAAATCCAATGCCACAACTACAAGGCCACTATATCATTACTTTTCTTTATTCCCAAATTCTATTTAAAACCACATGTTCTGAGGGGCCTGTTCTGTCTCCCTCGGGATCTCTATATCGTATGTACTGTTGTACTCGTGTGTAGCTTCTCCTTGTGTATTGAAGCCGCTGATATTAGTGTTCGTTTCAACTCTTGTCCATTCACCTATTGTATTAGATCCTTCAATTTGACTTGGTGACAAAGAAAATGCCATAGCCATTTGAGTGAAAGGGGATACCGGATCAGCTTTGGAAGCCTCTGAATTGCTATTAGCATTTCCCACTTCTTCTATATATTCGTCTTCGTGTATTTCCGATATGTAGCTCTCTGAAGGAACTGCTGAGGGCAACGACGGAAGCATTAGTCTACTCGATAGCAACATGTTTTCTATCTTATTATACAAATGAATGGGCAAGGTAATGTCGTTCTTCAACTTAGAAACAAGAGCAAAGATTGAGGATAAGTATTCGATTCCTCTGTAATTTCTCGTCAAGGAAATTGAATCTGCCAAACTATTGCCCAATTCAAGTAATTTAATACATACTCCTGGACCATTTGATTCAAACGAGAACAATGGTAAGTCTTTTGTATCTTCAAGAAAGTCTCTAACGACCTCTAGTGGAAACTCTGCTGACAAACTGGAGTTGGATTCGGTGATTGAACCCGAATCAATAAGGAGATTGTTCTTCTTCGAAATATTCCACGTAAGCGACTTCATCCAGTATTTGCTGAGCACAAAGTTTAGCTTCTGTATGCTCAAAGTCTCCTGAAGAATTGGAATTGTCTCTAGCTGCTGCTGGACGTTGATAATCCAAGTTCTTGAAGGGAAGTTACTGTTGTCATTTTCGTTAATCTTCAACGAAATGAACTTATCGAAGAACTTCTTGTCGGGGATTGCAAATATCTTCACTAATTCTGTGAAACCAGTTAAAAGAGAAGAGTACTCCTCATCAAGAAGAGATGGAAATGGAATAGAAGGTTCTAGAATGACTGGAATATCATCTTCTATGCATATGAACCGTTCAGTAACCAATAACAAATAATATATCTTTCTCAATCTGTGAACTTCTGCTGACAGTTTCCCAACAAAGTTATTAGCGTTATGTAGGCCCAAAATTTGAGCAGTAGATATGGCTTCTCGAAGATAACAAATGGCAGCAGGGGCACCGCCCTTGATGTTGATGTAATATGCATAAAGGAAGAATGAAGTAAGTAGCGTATCTGGACTAGGATGGAGTCTATAGTTGAAGGAGTCTCTTGCTTTGATCGCCTCGTTGGCGAAGCGGGCATGTTTGATATCAGGTGGAAGGTTTATCAAGTGAGTACTGGATGACAAGAATGTCACCTGGCATATTATTGCAGCCGAAACGGCACAGCTTAACGAATAAGCAGAAATACTATCGATGTTGAAGTCGGTCAGAAAGCCAGTTCTACCGTCATTCCTTGCAATTTTTGACATTAAGTAAGCCACGGATACAACAGGCCATACACCGTAGAACCACGTTTGGTAGATCTGAAGGCATGGAAGAAGGCTCTGAATGGGTATTGAAGGAAAGTAATAGTTATGAAACAGTATGTCGTCTTCATGTGGAGCTTTTTCTGAGGTATACGTTGAAGAGGAACTGGTGAGTAGACGATCACTTGGGTTGATATGATCTCTAATATTCATATTTCCCATCTTGTCTGTCCGGAAAGCGGGACTGTCATTGGGGTAAGAGTTCGATTCTGTGGGGTTTGAAGACAAAGATGAACTCTGATTATCCAGACTACCGTTCCCTGTGAGGTTTTCGTTACTACCAGCTTCAGACGAGCGGGATAGCTTAATTATAGAAGCTCTGGTCTTCTTGTGGATACGCTTCGGTCCACACTTCTTCCGGATACGAATATTGGTACATGGTAAGTCATGTTCTACGCATCTTGAGCAGCTTGGTGATTTCAAATCGCATTTGACTTTCCGAAGCGAACAAGCGTCGCACGGTCTCGAGTACGTTGAGCGAGTTGAAGGCATTCTTTTTGTGGGTCTTGCTGTTGGCGGAATAGAGGAGTCCAGAGGACTGGAAGAGCTCGTGGAGCTATCCGTATTATTGTGGGGATTCATTGAAGAAGGCATGCGATATCGATGCCACTGAGGGCGTTTGAGTTTTGGTTAACGTATTAGCAAATTTGTTACCGATGCTTCTACTGCGAAGTGCTACTTCATACTATTTGAGCATATGGTATGAGTGGTTACACCTCTTGCTTTGAATAAGCCGCTTATTCATTCATTAGAGCTCTTTCTGATTTGGTGATCTTTTTGTTAGCGAAGTTGTCATTTTTTCTGGTGCGACTTCTGAGAAATGAAAAGCACTATTTTTTGGGGGGAATATATCTGTTAACTGAGTAAGTATATTATATAGTAGAGATAGAGAGAGACGGGTAGAGACTGTGATGGAGTTGAGTATAAGGAAACCTCGAGGGTAAAAAACTCTCTTGCAAGGGTCTTCGGGCAATTATTTCATCGTAAAAAATGAGATTGGGAAGTTCGTTGGAGTGAGAAGGTGTTTAATGAAGAGAAAAGGGAAATATGTATTATTTGGTGGTGATGTCAGATATTAGGTGGAATTTGTTGAAATGATGAAATGGGAGAAATACGTGAATTTATTAGCAAATTCAGGGATTTATTATACCCAATTTACAAGCGTGATTGTCCTTTCTCTGCCAATGAGTATGGGGAACCTGAACTCTGCCAAACTCATTTCTCTCAGCAATAGTGCTTAATGAATTATCTTCCCCACCAATTCGCAGCTACTAAAATAGTCCTTTTTTTCATTTCTATCTTTGAAAGCGATGACAGAACGTTGTCAGATACAAAATGTACAATGCAACAATCAGCGATATTATATACTCAAATCACTATTGATGTATGGTGAATTACAGTTTCCACGGCATATACTACTTAATTCAAGTGTACATGTATATATGCAAGAATAAATGATTATGGTACTTAAGAAGCTGTCATTACAATTTGACATCACAATTATAGCTATTATTTCACTAAGTTTGTCATTATGATTAATCAACGTTATTTTAGTTTTAATTCACGGTTCACGCTTCTTCGCTTTATTTGTGCAATGGTTGCAAATAGTAGCGGGAAAAAAATGAAGGAAAGTCTCAGCGCAGCTCTACTCATGGAATGTTAATACTACTCGGCCAATTCAGTATATACTTACTCATTAAAAGAAGTTCGACATAAAATATCTACCATAAAATTATACTCTCATATATACATATATCTTGTCACATATCTCTGCCATCTCTCTTCTGCCATTTTCCACCTTCTTCTTCTACAGCCCTACTTACTTTCTAACGTCTTAACTATGCCTAATTGCATAGATGAGATGGTGTAGTTATATACAGTCCTCTCCGGTTCCTGATGAAAGTTCGGATTTATCAGTTCATATAAGTGAAAGATATGAGTTCTTCTGGTAATAGAGTAGATGAGAGCACCATGTTTGCTACATTCGAGATAGGGGCAGTGAAGGGAATGGTGCCCTCCCAACGAAACGGCCCAAAACTGCCATTTTCTGTGGAGAAACTGGCGCATACCTCGACTTTCTCGGGTATCGAAAAGCCCAAGAAGCAGAGATCGAAGACTGGATGCTTAACATGTAGACTAAGAAAGAAGAAATGTGATGAAGTTCACCCTATTTGTACCTACTGTGAAAAAAGAGGTATTATCTGTGAGTGGGAAATGAAAAAATTCGATCCTTCAATAATAAAGAACAGTAAAGATGTCCAGAAACCACCAAGTGCCATGAAGAGCACGGAACAATCTCTTGTCACAACCAGTCCACTAAATTTGGCACTATACGACGATGTACTACAATCTAATACGATACCCTTTCACCATAATAGAGATAAAACTCCAGAAATCCCATTTTCACCACCATATTTTGACCTTTTGGCGTACCAAGAAGCAAATGCACAGACTCCTCCTATGTTAATAAACCTATCATCTAGCTTCAATTTGTTCCTAGACGACACCGGTATATTTTACTTGAGTTACTTTGAAGAGAACGTGGCGAATCTCTTGTCAATTAGTCCGAAGTCATCGAATTATTTCTTGAAGACATTCTTTACGTTGTCAGTAACAAGCGAATCAATCCTGAATGTACTCGCTGCTTGGGGTGCATTATTCCACCAAGACTCCGATCTTTCAGTGGTGAACAAATACATAAACAGAGCAAGGGCTCTGATGAAGCAGAACCCAACAGACAGATTTGATTATTTCATTACCATGGCCTATTATCTTATCACTATTGGTATTCAGGTGTGCTCCGGAGATACACTGAATTGGTACCAGCTCTTCAACAAATGTGAAGATTTAATGAGGCGATACGGTGGATTCCTCAAGTTCATAAAGGATTTCGATTACTCTAATGATTGTAAATTCTTAATAGCGAATTTCCAATTCCATGATATCATGTCAAGTGAGGCCTTAATGAAGGGAACTACTTGCTCAATGAATAGTTATAATGATTTGTTTAAGATTAACAAGTTACTAGAATTGGATAATTATGGCATTGATCCATATCAAGGGTGTATCCAACCCATCTATTTATTACTTGGAGAAATAATGAACAATTACGTGGAATTGAAGGGAGAGAGAGTTAAATTGAACGAGAAATTGAATGGGGATATAATTGTTGAAGACCCCGCATCGTTGAACTTCTTACGTTTGGACCATTTTAAGAAAATCGATGAGAAATTCTTTGAGTTGACTGATAAGATCAACTATTGTCTGCCAATTGAGTCGCAGCTCCTTCAATTAGGTTCTGATGAAGAGAAAGCGGCGCATATGAAACTCTTTGATCTTTATAAAATTACTTGCAAAATGTATCTCTCGTTATACATCAAGCAGACTCAGCCAATTTCCGGGGAAATCCAGAACCATCTCGTCACGGCTCTAACACTCATACACGACCTTATCAAGACTGATCTTATTAGTTCTCTCAATATGTCGTTATTGATCTGCGGAATATCTTGCTGCAGTAAATTTGACAGAATGCAGCTAGATGCGACGTTTGACAAGGTCTACTCTCGGTACCATGTTGGAAATGTGAGGAGAATATGGGATGTCGTCAAGGAGGCATGGAAACGTAATGCCTCGGGGAATACATGTATCGACTGGATCGATATTTGCAACGATTTCGGATGGAAGCTCTCGATGTGTTAGGTTGTTCCGGGAGCCGCAGCAGGAAATAAGCTATTATAGGTAGTAAATAGGGACATGATCGACTGGTATGTAGTACAATATAGGGGATAGAAACGTCATAGGACAGATAGAAGAAATATAAAACAATTAACATCTGTATCATGCACTTTTGCTGCAATCTTGGTCCCAGTTCATGACTCTGGCATTTTGCAGCTAAAGAAGTCGTGACTCGTGCTGGCCATTACATCCGTGCCGCAGCACGTAAGGCGAGTTCCGCATCCGTCCATTTACGGAACAAGCAATGACTAGCGATGCACACATAGCCAGGTTTAGATGGAGCAGGAAGTGTGCAACGGGTTAACAGTGGTAATAGACACAAACCACCTGCATCGGTTGTGGTGAGATGGCATCGGTGATCCCGTAATTTGGGCTCGAAGAGTTCGTAAGTTCTGTGGCTGAGAGAGGATTGACGGTTGTTTTCCTCCGGAACAACTGTTGTGGGAGGGGGTCTGGCAAAAGATCTGGATGGGTTAAGGGCCATTCTAGGGAACTGGTGCCTTAATTGTGAGGTCTCGTTGGGTTATTCCAATTCGAAGACCCTATTTAATGTCTTCATGTAATTATCCACAGCCGCACCAACGTATTCCATCGAAAGCATATTGCACCCATAGGCCAATGGGTCCCTGCACTTGATACTCTGGTGCTACTGAACCACTGTTGTAGTGTAGCACCGTAGAACTGCTACTCCGAGCCCGTGTGCCCATTCTGGCGAAAAATGACTGAATCTTGCCTGATCGCCCATCGCCAGTCACACTTCCGTCATTTCGTGCTTATTCGTCACTGAAGTCCTTCTACTTCGACGTAGTGCTACCGTACGGTTCCTCGGCACGCCAGCCCCATCTCTCGCTAGCACACAGGATTCTGTCCCTATCATTTGCTATCATTTTGCCGCACTGCTGCTCCCCAGATCGTAGGGAGAAGAAAGTGATGACGAGACTTCGCAGTGAATCAGGGAAGATTTTGGGACGTCGACCTGTTTCATGGTCAGGGACATTTACGGCAGCTGCAAAGGAAACGGATAAATAGTCGAGAAAAGGCCTTGAAGTCGAAAATTGACACTGAAACTGGTTCTTGTCATCATTCTCATCTATCCAATTTTAGCAGAAGTCTCGATATTTATCGCATTCGGTGTGTTCTCATCTCAGTTTCCCCACCGCATCTCATCTGCCATATCAACAATAACAACAATACCAACGAAGTACTACAAAAGTACCCAAATTTAAGTCCAATTAGCTTTCAATTCGGTAAAAACTCTCATAAAACAACAATGAAAGCCATAGTTTATCACGACAGAGGCGACGTCCGCTATGACTCCGAGTTCCCAGAACCCCAAATTGCCAGACCCGACGACGTCAAGATAAAAGTCCACTACTGTGGTATATGTGGTTCCGACCTTAAGGAATTCAGTGACGGACCCATTTTCTTCAGTAAGAAGGGCACCAATAACGAAATCTCCGACTTGCCGTACCCTCAATGCATGGGTCATGAAATCAGTGGAGAAATCGTCGGAGTAGGTTCTGAAGTCGATTCTCTTGCTGTCGGCGACAAGGTTGTCGTCGAGGTCACAGGTACCTGTTTCGACCGTTACAGATTTCCAGATTCCCCAGGATTCAACAAGCCAAAATGTGGCAGTTGTCTCGAAGGTCATTATAACGCCTGTGCATATTTGGGACTCACCGGTCTCGGGTTCACCAACGGTGGGTGCTCCGAATTCTTGGTGACGGCCGCTAACAAGGCGATCAAGTTCCAAGAAGATATCATTCCAATGAACGTTGCTGCTCTTATCCAGCCAATTGCCGTATCTTGGCACGCAGTAAGAATCTCTCACTTCAAAGAAGGCCACAGTGCCTTGATCTTGGGTGGTGGTCCTATCGGATTGACCACCATTTTTGCATTGAAGGGTCACAAGTCTGGAAAGATTGTTGTGAGTGAACCTGCTTTGGCGAGAAGACAATTGGCAGAGAAGTTAGGTTGCATTGTCTTTGACCCAACAGGAAAGACTGTTGACGAGTGTGTCGAACAGTTAAGAGTATTATCTCCAAACGGTTATGGATTCCACCACTCCTATGATTGCTCGGGTGTCCCCGCTACATTCAAGACTAGTATCAAAGCATTGAATATCAGAGGTGTCGCTACAAATGTGGCTGTCTGGGCCCACAAAGCAGTCGACTACTACCCCATGGATGCTACGTTTTCAGAGAAGATCATTACTGGATCCATTTGTTTCGTCAAGGAGGATTTCGAGGATGTTGTTGAAGCACTCCACAACGGACATATACCAGTTGAAGAAGTCAAGCTCTTGATTACGTCTACAATTCATCTCGAAGATGGAGTTGAAAAGGGATTCTTAGAGTTAATCAACCACAAGGAGAAGCACATCAAGATATTATTTTCTCCTAAAGAGAAGTATAGAGTCCAGAAGGCATAAGTTAACTTTTTATAGAAAGTATATAATTCTTTATTCGTATTATTTATCAATGATTCAATTCAAAACCACTCAACCACACATATAGAGATTCTTCTCCTAGAATTTAGTAATTAAAATGGCGGGAAGATCCATGAAAAGATTCTGAAAAATCGGTCATTACCCCGGATTATCTATGACTTCGATGATGATGTCATGCTAACACCTACGCCTTGCCAAGTTCCAAAAGAAGAAATTGCACCCAAATAATAATGGCGAGGCTTTTGTAGATGTAAAGAACGTGGATATTCCGTTATTGAAGATTATGGTGTTTATAGGATGTGTTTCCAGAGTGTGGATAAGATGGCATTAAATATTGGGTTTACTTTAATGATTTACATTTATACAATTTTTCATAATACCAAAGGTGATTTGTTTATTGTTGCAAAATATTGATGAAAATCATTAAAAATCGACAAATACAGAAAACCAAAAAAATGCTACGGACTTCTAATATAGATAACAATGATTTAATCACCCCTCTAGACCTTATTTTGGTAACTATTAGTTATAGAAAAATCCAGCCCTCCAGAACATACAAATTGTGTCTTCGGCTTGCCTTGGTTAACTCTGTTACTATGTGAGAAGCAAGTACTGCACTACACTAAAAGGTATGGAAAGAAACATTAAATTCACGCCTTTTTTTTAGAATTTTCCTTGATTTCCGTAAAGTGTCTTCCACATCCCTAAAACACCACTTTTCACTCCTTTCCTACTTCTTTTACCCAAAATTTCCCCTTTTAGTTGTCTTCTAGCCGTATCACTAACTAAATAGCCGTGCTAGCAAACGTGGTTCGCTAAATATGTCGGATATATGTCGCGCAGCTAACTGTTCCAGAAATGTCGCATTGATACACGAGTACGGATTTATAGAGCCATTTGATCTGTGATTTATGGGATTAAACTCTATTGAAAACAGTCGAATAAGAAGAAGATTACGGTTGGGAGGCTATTTTGGTATAGAAGAAGCTCTCAATTTACGGTGTAAGTTGTTTTCACGGAAGAAAAACCGTTCTTAGACGAGTTGTCGGAAGTAGTTTGCTATTGCTAGACTCTATAATTTGGCTTTTCAAGTCTTAAGATCTTAACTTCTCCTCTATGGTTTCTATATTTAAGTATCTTCACCACGGATTGCTCTTGAATGGACCATCTGTATTTCAAGACGTGGCAACCCCTCAACAAGCTTCCGTGGAACAGTATAATATAGTCAAGTACCTCGGTGGCTCTGCTCCCTATATCCAACACCCCGGATTTGGGATATCCCCAGAGATACCGGCCAAATGCTCTTTGCAACAAGTTCACCTCTTGTCCAGACACGGGGAGAGATACCCTTCAAAGGGAGATGGTGTGTACTTCGAGTCTGTGCTTGAAAAATTCAAAAACTATGGTCAGCCATTTAAGGGCGAGTTGTCATTTCTCAATACTTACAAGTACTTCGTCACTAACAAGGACTACTACGAGAAAGAGACTTCACCAGATAATTCAAGGGGTCCGTATGCGGGTACATCGGACGAATTGAGACATGGATCAGCTTTTAGAGCGAAATATGGTGACCTTTTACTGAAAAATGCTGTTTTGCCCGTCTTCACATCGAACTCGGGTAGATGCTATCAAAGCGCTCAATATTTTGCACGAGGGCTCTTGGGAGATCAGTATAGAGACAACAAGGTGAAATTTGTGGTGATAAGTGAAGACAGCAACATGGGAGTGAATTCGCTAACCCCTAGGTACGCTTGTAAGGTCTTTAATGGGGACTTAAACAAGGACAAGATACAATCATACGATACAACGTACTTACAGAATATACTCTCAAGGTTTCAAAAAAGTAATCCAGGTTTGAATTTGTCGCTAAACGACGTATCTTCCCTCTTCCTTTGGTGTGCATTCGAGATCAACGTCAAGGGGTATTCTCCATTCTGCGAGTTGTTCAATAACGAAGAATTCATTAGAAGTGGGTACAAGACAGACCTTGGAAACTACTACTCCACTGGACCAGGAAATCCGATCACTAAAATCGTCGGCTCAGCTATGGTTGGAGCCTACTTGAAATTGCTCCTGGACGATGCAAACGATAACAAAGTGTGGCTTTCGTTCACTCATGATACGGATATCGAGATGTACCTCAGCTCCCTTGGAATTCTCGAACCAACAGAAGCTTTACCTGCTGATAGGGTTCCGTTCCCGAACCCATATAGTTCTGCTGAAACTCTTCCACAGGGAGCTAGGCTTTACACAGAAAAGTACAAATGTGGAGATAAATCTTATGTTCGGTACGTCTTGAACGATGCCGTAATCCCAATCAAGCAATGTTCTAAAGGCCCAGGATTCGCCTGTGAGTTTTCCGAATATCAAGCTTATATTAATGGTAGGATAAACAGTCTAGACTTCTCCAGTCAATGTGGACTTCAGAATGGATCACCTAACCAATTGACATTCTACTGGGACTACAACCAGAAGAACTATGATGCTCCTTTAATAGATAGTTAGTATTACTTTCATATATACATATAGACATATATTTCATAGTGCAGGTGGATGCATAGAGTAGTTGTAAGTAATTATGACGTTCATTGATTAATGGTAATAGTCTTAGTGACCGAGAATTCATCAATTCCCCACGAGCTGTTGAATCGACCGACACCACTCGATTTTACACCTCCATGAGGAATTGTAGGCTCATCGTGAACCGTGGAGCTGTTAATGTGTATACCTCCAACATGAATTCTCTTTGCAATGTCAATGGCACTTATTACATTCCTAGACCAGATTGACGCTTTCAATCCGAACTCTTGGCTATTCAACTCTCCTATCAACGTCTTTGTATCTGAGTACCTATGTACACTGAAGAGCGGTCCAAAAGATTCGGTGTTGTTGATTTTCATTTCTGAAGTGACACCTTCCAAAATCAAAGGCTTTACACAGTTGGTTTGGATTGTTTCATTTCTATCAAAGTCCCCAAAGAGTAATGTTGCACCCTTAGCCAAAGCGTCTTCTACCAATTCCAAAATCTTTGTTGTGAAAGTCGGATCTCTCTGCGGAATAGCATAGTCCAAGTCTTTTGTGATCTCTTTTGCTGATTGTTGTAATTGGGCCTTGAAATCATCATAGACTGAGTCATGTACAAATACCTTATCCGTGCTCATACAGATCTGTCCTTTATGGGACCAAGAACTCCATATCACACTATTTGATGCGGCGCTAAGATCAGCATCTTTCTCTATGATTGAATAGTTCTTTCCGCCCAATTCCAAAAGATACGGAACCAAGTACTTAGAGCACGTTCCTGCAATCTTCTTTCCCACAGCAGTAGAGCCGGTGAAGTTTAACTTCTTGATGGTTCCTGAACTCAAAACTTTGTTCAAGAAGTCTGGGTTGTCTTCTGGTTTGACGTGAACCAACTGCAATGCCTTTGGAGGTAAACCCGCCTTGAGGAAGCAGTCAACAAGCAAGTAGGACGACAACGGTGCTTTCTCCGATGACTTCAAAATAACCGAACATCCCGCTGCAAGAGGGGCAATTACACTTCTTCCTCCTAGGATTGCTGGAGCATTCCAAGGGGCTATGGAAAGAACAGGCCCGATTGGTTGTTTGATTGTAAGTGCAAGATCTGCCGTTACAGATTGTGGGACCACACCATCAGGTCTGGAGATTTGGGATATGTACTCCTCTAACTGCTCTATTACACCCTGAACATTGAACGCAGCGAACCAATTAGGTCCACCGATCTCTAGATGAGACTTGACAAACAAGTCTCTATGTTGTTCGAGGGTGACAGTAGCTTTCTGGAGAATGCTTTTACGCTCAGTGTAAGGCAACGATGACCACTCTTCGAACCCCTCTTCTGCGTTCGAAGTGATCTCTTGTAATGTATCGTGGTCGCAGTTGATATAAGAGAAGTTGTATAGCGTCTTCTGAGGAACCTCGTGCGAATACACGGGGTACAATCCATTTGTAATCACTTCTTTGCCGTTTATGATGTTAGGCACGGTATGGATTCCCTTGTCCTGGGAACCATTGCCCGAGACTACCCCTATAGAATCATGCATAGCGTCCGTTAACAGCTTCTTCGGTGATACGTCAAATCCAATTTCCACTTTTCGCGAATGGGTGCAAAACAGTTGTATTTTATACTTCTAACTAATGCAGCTTTAGGCCAAACAAGCTTTACGATAATTTTTCAAAGTACCAGGAGCGCAAGAAAGAACTCCCGGCGAGTTACTTGATTAAGCGTGTTCTCGAGCTTGGGCGGAAAAGCGGTAGTCCGAAGATCTGACATATACCGGAAATTTAGTTCAAGGGGAATGTGGGGGAGAGATGGAGTATGGCGTATGGTGTTGGAGTATGGAGTATGGTGTTTTGGGAGAGAAATGACAAAAGGGGTTTTTTCCGAAATATTCGATTAGTGGTGACGTATACATATGAGCCAGAAGTTTAGGGTGGACTGAAAAAAGGGGATTGGGTAGTAATAAAGTTACTGATGAGATATTAGAAACTCGGATAAATACCGAGCCTGATGGAAATATCTACTCCCGGAATCGCTTACTGTTAAAATATATACCCACATCCTACATTAGATAGATAACCCATGAATTTGAAAATGGGGTACGCCTAAGTGTTTATTACTGAATGCCCAGGAATAAATCGATAGGTGCTATTATGCCTTTCAACGATATTAAAGTAGTTAAGAGTGTATGGTGATCGTCGAGTCGTTGTTTCAGTTAGTACAATGAGCCATGCCTTAAGTTGTATATTCAGATTTATGGAACATAGTGTGACCTAAATGCATACAGAACTACATCGAACGGGATACCCATTTCCAAGTTCTAATAGTCCCTTGCGGAATGAATCTTAGAGAATCCATACAGATACCGTACCACACCCAAAATTCATTCTGTGTACTATTTCCCATATAAGCTGCTCTTGTCATTTCCAATGGATAAATGATACTTTGATCTAGACAAGCACATCAAATACAATCTGCGATTATCTTATGGGGAGATCACTCCGAAGAAGATGTTTACCATTGTCGCGCATTATACCTTTCAACGCTGCTATACTGCTGAGCGTATATCAATTTTAGTTGCAAATTAGACGCTGTAGGTAGCGCAAAATAAGCCCTTGGAGGCTCTTCGATGGAACTTTCGAAGAAACGTTCAGAAATCTGCTTATCTGTTGTCAACCTTAATGACTACTTGATAGTTGAGGGCACATATGGTTGAGTTTTATAATTCGTTCTGTTTTTGCGATGAAAGTGTGAGACTTATGGTGGATGATTATCCAAATGTGCTCGTCTTTGTGCAAGGTCTAGGAAGAGTCAATGATATATGTTTCTATAATCCGCGTGCATGAATTGTCTTCATGGAAGATTAGCAGCAAAGTCAAATCAGCGTAGCAGAGCTTAGCATTACTGTCATAGTCAGTCACGATTACATTTCACAAAACTAGAATGATGTCTTTCGGTTGAATGGCGTAAGAGAATGAAACAGATCCGATAGTTTCACCTTTGTGGTAATAGATATCATATGAAGTGAATCCCAACGACTATATTGGTTTCAAAAGATCTCTTTTTGTGAGCAGGGTTTATCGTATGGTTCAGGCATTTTTCATTTATCTATCAACTTATCGAAGGCGATCAGGTCATAATTCATTGTAGGCTAAATCATAACTGCAGTACTTTTTAATGACACACACTACTGATGTATAAAGGGGTTTCTGTCACTTAGGCAAGAATAATGCCAAGGCAACTTACTTTGCTCCTCAATAGTGAAGTGACTCTTACTTGTCAGCACTAGAGGGGGTTCAGCTAGGCTTTTAACTCATACTCGAAACGGGAAAGTCCAGCGTTCTTAAAATTCAGTACTTTTAAAATTACGCAGATTAAGTTAACAGTTGTATATAAATAATCTTGTTGGTCAACTTTCATGACGTCTGTCATGGTGAACAGATAAAGTACAAGCTCGTTTTTTTTCACCTGAGATATTCATCGAAAATGACTATTATGAAGTTTAGTGGAGTAGACAGTAGTGAAATCTTGGAATGTCGTTCCCCTCCAAGACGGTACAAAGTGAAAGAAGAGTTGTACGATGCAAGACACGAGCCTGAACAGATGACTAGAGTCTTATTGGATATTCATCTATTAAAAATTGAAGACTACGACAAGGTAGTTCCAACACCTGATGTGTTGCTTGGTGTGGATGCGGAGACGCCAATCGCTCCTCTTGTCTATATGACCAGTGCATTGATATCTGCTGAATTTAAGCGAAGTAGTACGGACTTTAAAAAGATGTATCTTGATCCACTTGACAAGGCACTCAAAGAGTTCGAAATTTTATGGCCAGACATGGAAGCAAGTTTTCACCATCCAGAACTGTGTGTTGTATAGCAGGAGGGTTCTCTCCTGAGGCTTTTGTTGGGTGACATAGCATTTACCATCGCATTTATTTATCGTGATATAAGGAAAGAAAGCATCTTTAGATCATTATCGTTTAGGCCCCCTTTGCTAAGAAAGGTAATAATAAATGCAGACGTGACCCATATTTCAGTAGAAAATCTGAATCCTGATAATGAATGTCCATATATCTGCTACGGAGTAGGGGAATACCGGACAAAGCACCATAACATGAGTGATGGCTTTCTGAAGATGAAAACTACTTTAAATTACTATAGAGGCCAATCCACGGAGACGAGTTTATTTGAAGATAAGGAATGGAATCTGGCAGTTGAATTTATTTTAGTCCTTAGAAAATATCTTGTTCAAGCCTTAATTTGTGGGACTAACAGAATAATGATTTCTGATGACCAAACCTTTTCAGGATTCTTTGAGTACAACTTCAACGTAGAAGGTCAAATGACCATAGACTACTATATTATCAATGATCCGGAGACCGTTGAAGATGGAATTACACTAAGGTCTGCAATAGCAGGTTTCTTTTATAATACCCTCTTTGGTGCCGAAGAAGTGATGAAAGGATTATCAATTAAGATGGATGAAGCTATGATGAAGAAGGGTATTGTTGATCGCCTTGCCAATGTGGTTCCTAGACCTCTCGATAAGCATAGCAGTACGCCATTTAATCGTTATCTCGCATTTCAGTCAAAAATGTTGGATGTAATAGAAGATAACTGTTATGGCGATAAAGATTTTGGTGAAAGAGAAGTCTATTGCCGAGTGGTACACAATCCACTTAGCTACTTTCCCAATTTAGCCCTTCCTTCAGCAGTATTTGTTAAGATTTACTTTTATGACAAGGCTTGGTACGAAGGAAGAGAAGAAGCTCCAAGTGATCGAGAGTACTATAACATGTTCTGCCTGGAGCTTGAAATAAACGAGAGGTTAATGAAATCACCATTTGCCTCCAAATATCCAAAGCTCCTTGCGTCTGGCTATTGGAATGGACATGGCGACCATCCGATGCATATCTTTGAATACTTGGGAAAAGCATTACCAAAGTTGGAGTGGAATTATCCTAAAGTGTACAAAGCTGTCAAAGCTCGACTTCTGGAGCTCCATTTGACGGGAATATCACATAATGATATTACTGTGCCGAACATTCATGTGTCTGCTTCGGGAAGAGTATCGTTAATTAACTTTGGGCTATCAGATAGCACCTGTAGCAAAAGGCAAATGAGAACTGACATGGAAGATCTTAATTATATATTCAACAGATAATGTAAAAGGTGACAGGACTCTGTGAAATAATTTTTTCACTTTTTCAGTTGGGGTAGCTTTGTTTTTGAAAGGAGATACGTCAAATGAGTAGGAGAAGACACCTTACCTTCTTTTTAAGTTTCCGGCTGGACTAATAGAGTCCCACTGAACTAACTTTGAAGTGGAGACATCATCGAAGTAAATCCTTCGATCACTCTAACGACCAGATTCTGGGTACTCTCCTTCAAAGCTCGTAAGTTCTATATTTCCAAAACTGAGGATGATTCCTAGAAACAACTAACTTCATATACAATATTAGTTCCTGTTCTTTCGTTGGACCATTTTAGCTTTTCCACTGATATAGATAGTTGCATTTAGAAGAACATCAAATTATACTACATCCTCCAAATTAACAGTATTTGAGGGAGGTGGGAAGTTAAAGTGGATGTGGCATGATGACGGCAATTGTGCTAATGTCAATATGACCTGTCCTAGAACTTTCCATAGCTTCGATTTCAAACAATGTCAAAGTCACGTTGGAAGGCATGACCTCACTACAATATATCAACTTTTAATAGTGTGTTTCCCTATCCCTGTCCTTAGATCATCAGAAATAATAGCAAATGCTTATCAATGAGAAAGCTGCAAAATTAAGGTAGAGACAATAGTCACTATGACATACAGGAATACAGCAGAACACTGACCCCCACATATATTGCTTACATTCCATTCCATATGGTCCTTTCCAATGTAAATTCTATTATCTAAGGTCATGAATCTTCCATAATAACTTATGGTAGGTGGTTGTCTTGTAGGTTTTTTCTACCTTAACAAGACCATCATATGAGTGAGTTTTGTTAGGGGTTAGCGGAATATATAAATAATGTTTAAACGCTTTCCTCTGGAGTATTAATAATCGTTTAAAAATCATGAAAACAACTTGTAAATTTGTGGCGACCAGAATAGTGGAGTGCTTGTGACAGTTAAGCTGGAAATGGTAGAATTATTCAAGAGATTACCAGCTGCGGTATGAATCTTATTGGAAGACGCGTATCTCTATCTCTATTATAAGATTTAGCTTGTTAGGAATACAAATATACCCTTCGCCTTCCAAATAATATGTAAGCTCAGCAAACTTACGTTTAAAAATATGTATTTTGCTCCACGAGCTATTTATTTAATTTGTGTGAAAAACCATGTAGCAGATCCAACAATAGAGATGTACTTTGTCGGCGAGGAACCTTTCGTGTCTAAACTAGCAAATGTAACTAAGTCTTTACGTACTACTCCTCCAATGGTCAACACTGTTTGAACCCATATGACATTAACAGAAAGAAGCTTCGACTTTCCTTCATTTTGTAAATACTATTCTTTAATAGACAAACAATTTCGGATATGTTTGTACTATATACAAGAATCATGCAAAAATTTACAAATGTTCATCAGTAGATATAAAGTTAATCCCACTTTTTTAATAAGACACCACCCTTCTACTTGTACATTTTCCTTATCACTTCATCTAAGATGCCGATTATGCATTTCACAGGTATACCAAGTGATGAGTTCTTGGAATTTCATGAAAATGAGGGATATGTAAAGGTCAAGGATCGCTTATATAGGCGAGCCCGAAACTTTGAGCAAGGTACTAGGATCATGTTAGATACACCTCTATTGAACTTTCGGAATAATAGCAAAGAGATAGATGAAGAAAGTTTGGTATTATTATCTGACTTGTCAGTTACAATATCAAGCAGTATCGAATGGAATGTTGTCGTTTACTTTACCAACGCTTTGTTGCGAGCTACATATAGAAGGATAACTAGTGAAGAATTTAAATTGAGATATTTGAATCCCCTAAGTGGAGCTATCGACCGTGCCAACATCACTGGACCCATATTACAACCCTTTTACACATATCCACCCCGCTCAGACAAGATCACAGAAAGCTATATACAAGAGTACTTTGATAGTAAGATAGCACCGTCAATCAGAAGTGTGTACGAATATGCATGTGGTGATTTGAGTGCATTTGGTAAGAGATCCTTCAAACCACCTGTGTTTCTGGCCATCAATATAGAGCCCAACTTCTCTCATCTTTGGAAGGGTACTACATATCCGACAGGGCAACACCCCGAATTTTGCTTCGGGATAGGAGATTTAACAAGACCCAACTATAAATTGGGACAGGGTCTTCACCTGTTGATAGGGAGCATTACTAGCTTTAGAAATAGGCCAATATTTTATGATGACCGTTTCTTCTTTCCTTCGTTACCGCATCCAAATGACTGGACTCCAGAAAGAGCATTTGCCATGGTCATGAGACAATATGTTGTTTACGCTGTCCTCTGTGGCACCAACCGCATTTTTCTTTCAGACCATGAATGTTTTTCAGGATTTTTTGAATTCCAATTTGATGAACATGATCAGATGGCTATAAATTATTACGAAATCGAAGACCCCCAATCAGTAAAAGATGGCATTACCTTGAGATCCGCGATAGCAGGTTTTTTCTATAATACTCCTGAAGAGGCTAAAAAAGCGATGAAAGCTTTGGAAGTAAAATTGGTCCAGGCTAGACTGAGCACAAATCGTAGCGATCCGCTTGGTAATGTAGGTCGTCTGGATCCTAGAAATAGTGGCCACACTTCTCAAGTCCTGTCATTGCCACCAATCATCGAAGACGCTAATGAATTTGACACTGGTGATATCCATGGAAACACATTTTGTCGAGTGGAATATGATGCTGCGAGAAGTTTTCCAAATTTGAATCTTCCTTATTCTACGGTGTTTGTAAAGGTATATTATTACGATAAAAATTGGTGGAAGGCTAGAAGGAATGACTTCAACATCTTTGATGAAATTCCAAGTGCAGATACATATTATGATATGTTCTATGTGGAACGTGACATTAATTTAAGAATAGCTGAATCAGAATTTGCAGGGAACTATCTGAAACTTCTAGCATCAGGCTTTTGGAATGGCTCATTTGACAAGCCTGTACATTTATTCGAGTATCTTGGGGAAGAAGTACCGGAGAAAGAATGGGATAAGCGCAAAGTTCGCAGAGTTATAAGATCGAGACTCAAAGAACTTCACCTGTTGGGAATTTCACACAATGATATCAGAATTCCTAATATCCATGTTTCTCGATCCGGGAAGATTTCGTTAATTGATTTCGGTTTATCTGATAACTCAAATAGTGAAAGTCATAAAAAGAGAGATTTTGAGATTCTCGATGACATCTTAGGTATCTACGGAGATGACGACGATGGAGATGATGAGACATCATAAGCGAGATATAATCAAGACGAGAATACGAATTGATATGAAGTAACATCATTGAGAGGTAGTGGATTCGGGATGAAATGATCATGAAAGGTGAAGGTAATTAGATATACACAACTGATTTATTAACTCGGAAAGGATATCAAATTTCTATTAGTTAGAATTGACAAAAGTTTTGGAGATTTTTATAACTACTGCGAAAGAGTATACGATTTATGCACAAAAGCACTATACGCAATACTAGCCCATTGCATCGACTATAGTGTTCGATTGCTTGCAAATGTGTCAACCTTCTCTCATTGAAATGAGACAGGTGTAACCTTGGCTAGGTTGGCAATATAAATCTCATGGAAGATAAAAGCATACATTTGGAAAAATGTTTGGTACAAAGGTTTTGTATTAGCGTGGATGTCTTGCAAAGTGTAAATATAGTCATTATAAATATCCACATATTGGTGAACGAACTCTATACTCTTTTCTTGCCGAAAGTTTGACAGCAAAACATAAACCGAACAAGCATAGAAGAGCATGAAAGACTCATATACCCGTACCGCAACATCACCTTAGCTGATTTTACGGATATCGAAGATCCTATCAAGAGTTTCGAGGTCCATCTTCATATGTTTTACATCGTTTGTGCTATCTGATAAACCGAAGTCAATAACGAATTTTCCCAGAAACAGAGACATGAATGTTTGGAAACCTAATATCATCATGAGCAATGCCTAACAGATAAAGTTCAAGGCTTGCTTTAACAATTTTGTATACTTCATATTTATCCCAATCATCTTCCGGTAGTTCTTCTCCTAGGTACTCAAATATGTGCAATGGATGTCTCTCTGACCATTCCACTAGCCTGAAATGAGGAACTTTGGGTAATCCTGCTCAAATTTTGATCGAGCAATTTTCTCATTTATAGCTAGTTCATTGAAGAACATTGTATAGAATTTCCTGATGTCAGGCTTCATAACAAATCCTAAACTATTCTGTACGAACTCCTTTGAAAAGTAGTACAACTTGGAAAACACCGAAGAAGGAAGTTCCAACTCAGGGAAACACTGCACAGCATTGTGAATCACGCGGCAAACCGTATTACCACGTATTTCATTAAAGTCATTATAGCATGTTCCTTCCACAATATCCTTTAATTTATACTTGTATGACCTATTATTGCTATGTGGGAATAAACTACCTTTATATGTATCAAGGGTTTTAGGGTTTATGTTGCCAAAGGGATCTTCAGTTTGCTCAGACAAGATATCCTGCTTAATCCATTTCTCTAGTCCAACCTTGGTGGTTCGTGCTTCATCCTTGTCTTTATAGAAGAATCCCACAATTGCAGATTTTAATGTAATACCATCTTTAATCGATTCGGAGTCCTCTATGATGAAGTGCTCAATAGCTAATTCTCGACCATCGGCAATGAACTCGAACCTGAAGAACCATGAGAAATTCTCGTAATCTGTGATAAAGACTCTATCAGTAACACAAAGTAATGCATGAACAAGTAATTTCCTCAAAACCAAAGCAAGTACTTCTCCATCGTGCCAGTTTCCATTCTCAAATGGCCTTTCCTTCTTGTATCTCTTATGTTTTTTCAGGAAAGATTAAGGCTCTTTTCATGTCTTAAAACCCACTGAATAAATGATAGTTCGGTGTTTTGCAATCGCCTATTGCAGAGCACAATACTTCTTCCTGTCTAGGACCAGGCGAAGGGTCCTTCCAAGTATGAATCAAATCTGGTTTGATAACTGTATTTCGAATAAAGGCGGTTTTATATATGAAGCTCTGCCAAAAAAGCTGTTTACGCCAACGATCCCTTCATATATAGAGCGAATTAATGGGACAATTTCTCCATGAAGGTATCGGACGATACTATCCTTCAGTTTCAGAATAGTCCTTTGTGGATACGTACACAAAATCTTAAGTGGTGGCAGTCTCAAAGTGTACTTTTAGCTATCGCGTCTCTGAGTGGCTTAAGTACTTTTCTTTGACTTCAGAACTACTTATTTCCCTAAAACTACCTGCCATTAATGCATTGGTGAGACAAGCAATTAAAGAAACTGGGGTATAAGCACCTACAGAAACGGAAGAACTGTCTTGTGTCACAAACGGGTCAGTAGTGCTATCTCCTGGGATATCCTCAGGATATCGAACTCTTAGACAATGTATATCCAACTGGACTTTTGCACTCCATGTACCATCACTCATTAGTCCTTCTATCAAATTTATGTTTATCATCATATTTTGCTTGTCCGGAAAGTCTTCATATAGTTGACTACTACGTAGACCACTGAATACATGTGTGTCATGTTGCTGATAGTGGTCCTAACGTTTTATTGAGGAGGTTGTGGTGATTAAGATGATCAAAAAACCACTGAATCATTGTCACCTCTATGGACTCCGGGAAACCGTTGCTGTACGGGCCTTCTATGACAATTGCTGCAGTATGATATTACCTTGATTCTGAAAATTGTTAGCACTTCATAGAATCCATCACAGCCTGTTGTAGTTGGATAAAGCTTTCCAGGTATTTTTTCAGAGACCTACTACGGGCTATGCCGGTTACTAAATTACGGAATCAGATAGAAGAGAAAGAAATCTCAACATTCAAAAATTACTGTACTTTTTGATGTTGATATAAAATAATGCTGTTGGAGGTAGCTTGCTCTTCTATTTTCGCGGGAAGGATATTCGGGAGCCGGGTTTAACGAAGAACGGAGGTAATTTTCATTCTATTGAAATTCCAATTCCTTGTATTCAGTAGTTAGTTTCTATTCGATGGCTATCAAATTACAAAAACATAATTACTTCAAATATGTACAATACGCTTCTCTAAAACCGTAAAATCATTGCATATCAGAACTATTTGTGGGGTACATGCGAGGTCTCCTGTCATGCTACGGTTGACATTGAGTCATGTGACTGTGGAGGTGGTTCCTCAAAGACTGCGTCTTCAGACGACTCTATGTTACTGTCATCTTCACTATCTTCGCCAATGTTGCTAATAGGATCCCGACTGCTTCCAACGCCTAATATCAAACCAAGGGACTGAATGTCTTTTCTTTTATTTTCTTCATTATTATCACAATCTGATAAACCAAAATCAATCAAAGTAATCTTGCCAGAAACAGAAACATGAATATTAGAAATTCGAATATCATTGTGAGAAATCCCCATCAGATGGAGCTCCTTGAGTCTTGTTTTAACTGTTTTGTAGACTTTGGGCTTATCCCATTCCTCGAAGGGAGCTTCTTTTCCAAGGTACTCAAATATGTGAACAGGATTATCTCCTAGACCATTCCAATATCCAGAAGCTAAGATCTTCGGATAATGAGAAGCAAATTGCGATTGTGCAATTTTCTCATTTATCTCATGCTCAATGAAGAACATCTTGTAGTATTCTTCTCTTTCAGCAATTCCAGGTTCAAAATCATAGGCTTCCTCCATCCAGTACTTATCGTAGTAGTACATCTTGACAAACACTGTAGATGGAAGAGTCAATTTTGGAAAATTCTTCGCAGCATCGTGTTCAACTCTGCAATAAGTGTTGCCATGAATATCTGCATCCCAGTGACCCAAGTCGTCAATGACTTTGTCTTTCCCATCTGATTCTAAGACTGTACTGAGGCTCCCTGTTGTCTTCTGAGAGTCCGTCGCTCTCCGACCAACATTGTCAAGTAAATCTACATTGCCTGAACTCTTCGCAGCTTTCAACCGCACTCTTAATTCCTCTTTAATTCGTTTAACGTCCTCTTCGCTATTGTAGAAAAAGCCTGCGATTGCAGATCTTAAAGTGATACCATGTTCAACTGTTTCGGGGTCGTTTATGATATAGTAGTCGATATTCATCTGGTCACGATTCTCAAACGTGTATTCAAAGAATCCAGAAAAGGTTTCATGATCAGATATAAATACTCTGTTTGTTCCACTTATAGAAGCCTGGTAAAGGTATTTCCTCAAGACCAATGTAAATAAAACATCTGCACCCCATTGTCCATCAGAAAATATTCTTTGATTTCTACTTCTGCGACGGCTTAAAGCTATCAACATATTTTGAAATCCTGTCGCCAATAGGTACTCTCGTCTTTTGAAATCTCCTAACCCAACGCAATAATACGGCTCCCTAAGACCAGCGATTTCAGTATTCGTCAAAGAAGCATCCGCAACCGCGGATTCACCTCCGGGCTCTCTATCACGCGCTTCATTTGTTTGTGTATGTATCCAAATGTGAGACACATCCGGTTGTATATATGTGTTATCTGATAAGGGCGGCTTAAAAAAATTTGTGCCCAAGAAGGATGTTGGTCCTCGTATATTCTTATACAAAGTCTCCATTGAATCTAGTACTTGCCGGTCATAGTACTGTTGGATAAATCTTTCTGGAATGAATTGTAATGGTGATGGGTATTCGTAACCTGCTTCTAGTCTCGACCGGGTCAAATTTGTCCTTGCAATTGCAACGTCAAGAGGTGAAAGGTATCGTTTTTTGAAGTCACGTTCGCTTAATCGCGTAAATGTGGCCATCGACAATGCGTGAGTCATATATACAAAAGCAGATCTTACTTGTGTCGGTCCCACTGAAGCAGATGCATTAGCTTGAGAGACTAGCGTCAATTCTTCGTGTCGAGGGCGTGTAAATTGTAAAAGGTGAGTATCCAAGAGAACTCTCGTTATCTGTCCATGATCACTCCCGCTCCTTGTGAACATTTGGTCGTTGATCCGAAGATAACTTCTCTGAGGATCACTTATAGTGATATCTCTGGCATTATATCCACTGTAAAACATTGTTGAGGAAAGAAGAGTAGTATGATTCAGAAGTTCATTTCGAATGTAGTCAATTTATAACAAAATTTCTCTCCTGCCTGAAACAATTCCTACATAGAATATTACTATCTATCCGGTATATGTCGACTTCTCGCGCGCGTTTGCTCTCAGTTCGTCTGTCTTTTTTTGAGGGGTATTTTATTTTTTTGTTTCAGGTTTGTAGATAGTGCTGGAAAACCAGAAGCAGGATACAAATAATATTGTTCAACCTAATACGCCACCGGATTAGGATTATAATAAAAGTATCTGAAACAAAAACTGAGACAAATTCTGCTGCGGTACGGGTCTTTTACGACAATGCTGCGGTACGGGTCTTCTACGACAATGCTGCGGTACGGGTCTTCTACGACAATGCTGCGGTACGGGTCTTCTACGACAATGCTGCGGTACGGGTCTTCTACGACAATGCTGCGGTACGGGTCTTCTACGACAATGCTGCGGTACGGGTCTTC